>CM057382.1:3015000-3520000 GCA_030015415.1 Cynopterus sphinx | reverse complement strand
GGGGGTGAGTCTCTGAGCCTCCGGCCGTGACACAGCCCTGCCCTCACGCTGCCCGAGGATCCAGCTAGCTGACTGGAGCCTGGAGCCCTGGCCCTGAGCCCCTGTGGGGTCTGAGGCCCCGACGCCCTCCTCATCCCACATCTCCACCCACTGCCTCCCCGGGGTGTACCCACGTCTCCCTCATTCTTCTCTACCACAAGGCTCCTTAGGCTACGATGCTCTGATGTCATCACATTTCTCAAACCCTGTCCCCTCTTGGCCTGGACTTCACGAGGCCCAGATCACCTTTCACCTGGACCATCACCGGCACCTGTCAGTCCCACCCCCACCTCCACCTCCAGTCCCCAGCCCCAGCCTGCTCTCTTTCTGGATCAGGAGTCTGACCCCAAAATGCCCCGCTTGAATCTTTCAGGGGCTCCCGTTGTCCCTCCATGAGGCTGCCCTAGTGCCTTAGCTGGCACCCAAGGCCTTCACTGGCCTCCTCCTGCCATGTGCACCTAAAGTCCAACCCTGCCCTTGCCCCAGTTCACCCAGCTTCCTTAGGCCACTGCAGAAAACACGCTTCTCCCCCTAGAAAACGCTCGATTCCCCTCCAAGCCACCCTCCCTGCCGCACCGCCTTCCACCTCAGTCCCTGGCTCCCTTCATTTCAGTGATCTCACCCCCACCTCCATGCCCAGGAGGCCTCTCTCTCCATTGTCCCCTCCCACCTGACTGCGAGCACCCAGGCAGGCCCCACCAGACCCCGTCGCACCCCCGTGCCACACTCAGAAACCACCCCTTGAGTAAATGTCTGACTTACTCCCTTTAAAGGAAAAATAAGTCTGACTTCCCGCGGCCATTGTATTTTCCCCATCCTGATGCTTTGCCGGGGTGGAGGAAGCACAAGTGGAAAACAGCTGTCTGGTAGGTTGACACAAGCGGGGACGGAGAATGGAAAGGAATCTGGTGCCTCCTGTTTACCATGGACACTGAGCTCGGAAAGAAAAGGCGCAGCCACAGCAGGACAGAGGAGCAGGAGCCAGCTGCCAGCCGGGGCCGTCCCAGGGCTGACCCAGCAGATGGGGCCTCGAGGTGGGGGTGGGGGAAGGGACCAGGGATCTGCAGGCCCCGACCTTCTCTGGTCACAGTGGGGAAGAGCTGATCCAGGCCAGCTGTCTACCAGACACTCTTTCTCTGAAGGACGATCACTGCTTTTCCATCTTTAGAAGAGAGGACGGGGACAGGGTCTCTGTGAGGCCCGCTGCCTTCCTCAGTGAGGGCAGCCGGGGCGCTCTTCTTATTGGTAGACAGTCATTTTACAGGGGGGGAAACAGAGGGGGAAGGGACTTGCCCAAGGCCACACAGCAAGTCGGCGCCACTGATGGCTTCCTCGGCCACGCTGAGACCCAAGCGGCTCCTTTCGCAGCGGAGGCCAGAACCCAGGACCTTCCTCCTCACTCAGGTCGGCGGCGGCCTCGCTGCGCACGTGGCTGACCAGCTCCAATGATCACAGTGAGAGGGCACTAGGAGGAGTGACCGTGGCATTGATACTGACCCTCACTGCCGCCCGAGCCCCGTGCCACAGCACTGCACCTCGTCACTGCACCAGAACCTCCTAACGACGCCACGCAGAAACAGCTATTCCCATTTCACAGCTGAGAAAAGCGGGGCTCAGAGCTGCGAGTGACAGGGCCGGACTCCCACCTCTCCCAAGTCCCCACCCTCAGTGGCCTCCTCCCAAAGCTAAGCCACCTATGGGGGCGGGGGGTTGGGGGGGCCTGAGAAAGTAAGAACTCAGCCCCTTTCTGAGACCCAGACTGCCAGACTCAGGCCCCACCACCACCCACCACCCCCAATTTTATATGAATTTGAAAGGATGGGTCATGGGAACGTTCCAGATGGAGCCCCAGGGGATCCAAAGGCCTCGCCTGTCCTCAGCGACATGAGGGAGGGAAAGACAGGCCCAGGGCGGGACGTGTTGGAGGTCAGGGCTGGTGCATGCATGCGGAGCGTGTCACCCTCCCTCGTGGTGAGCCCCCAGCCCATGTTAGAGATGCAGAAACCGAGATCCACGGACGTTAGGCTGAGGTGAGAGTCAGAGCCAAGGCCGAGGTCAGTGCTCGGAAACCCCATGGGAGCATTTTCCACTTTGCCACTGCGCTGTCCGCTGCCCACCACGCAGGCTGGCCTTCTCAGAGACCCCCTTCTCCAGCCGTTTATAATTCAGGGCGAAAGCACACGGGAGCTCGCCCGGCCCAGCTAGAGCGAAAATTGGTATTCTGAGAGCTTCTCTGGGAATCCACAGGCAGAGCAGACGCGGCCTCACGTGGTTCAGATCTGACTAAGTGTCTCTTCCAGCTACCACCATGGAGGGCTTCGGGCAGCCTGCCTGCCCCGTCCCCAGCACCAGCAGCAATGACACCCCCCGGCCCAGCGTGTACCGTCTGCCGGTGAACCAAAGGCCAGGCCGCCCCCTCGTTTGGTGGCTACATGGAAAGGCGAGGCGGCGGGCGGGCAGAGGGCAGCCTCCGAGACAGAAGGTGCCAGCGTGAGGCACTGGGCACTCTCGGAAGATTCGAATCCAGACCCGGAGAGGGAGGGACAGTGCCTGGCACATGGAAGCCAAAAAAGTGTTATTGACGATAAAAATGCCAGACTGTAGGGGGAAAGGCACTCTCAGTCTCCACGTGAGCTGGGTGCCAAGAATTTCTAAAGAGTGAGTCTGAGCGCAGCAAACAACGAAGATGAATTTTAAGTTAATTCCCAAAATAGCACTGAGCACCCCAGGGAACTAGGCGTTCTTGGTAAACTCGGAGACTGTGCAAACTTGAAGAAACCTGAACGACCGTGTATCCCCAGCTCTGATATTTGAATTGTCCCGGTGTCACCCCCAACAAGGTGCCACCTGCAGAGCAGAGCGTGCCCTGCCTGCCACGATGACTGGTTCCAGCACTGCTTCATGCCCACGGCCTGCAGAATGACCAGGCATCACGTCAACGCAACAGACGCCGGCCCGGCCTCTGCGCACGCAGCTCTCTCTCCTTCCTCGGCGTGAGCAGTGCCCTCGGGGAACCCTAACCTAACCCTCCTGACCAGGTCCGGCCTTCTCTTTGATGCTCTCGCAGCCGTTGTCCTTTACATCTGTTGTTGGATGGCGGTCACCCCCACGAGTCGGTGGGCTCCATGGGGGGGCTTCAGTGGGATCTGCCACCCCACACCTGAGAGCCATGCCCCAGAGTTGTCCTCCCTAAATAGATTTCAGCCTGCCCAGGCATCTCACAGTGACGTGCCCACAATCCCACACACTCTGCCCAGACTCTCACCTCCCAGATTCTAGACGTCATATATCTGTTAACCCAGCCTGGGCTCATAGGGAGGCAACTCTGCCCCGTTGCCTCAGTCCTGTGTTCCCGTCCTTGAGCCCACCTATCCACACATGGAGCCACCGAGTCTCTCGCAGGCAGCTGAGCGGAGCACGGTACTTGCCGGAAGAAAACAGGAGGCACAGAAGGTGCCAAGTGTTGGTCCAGGGCAAGGGGCCGAAGCACAAGCTTTGGAGCTGGGTTCAAATAATCTACGTGGGGGTTCAAAAGGCAACTTACTTGCCCTCTCTTTCCTTGAGAAGAGAATCCTATATAAAGTAGCCAGGCCCCAAATTCCTAACCCTTAGAAGCTGAGTTAGTCAATGTGTGTTGTTGTTTTAAACCAGGACATTTTTAGATAATTCGTTACACAGTGACGGCTAACCATGCAACCCTACATAGCAACTGTTATTTGAAGGGCCCCCCCCTTTTTTTTTTTTGAGAAGCAGGAGCCTCGGATCACTCCATAGCCAATTTAGGTGGGTCGGAAACCGCCCGATGAGAACATGAAAGCTGGCTAACGACAGCACGGGTCGGGGTGGGGGCGTAGGGGGGAGAGGTAAAGCTGAATTGTGGCCTTTTAAATGCTCTTGCACAGGAAGGAAAGCAAAGGCACTGAATCAACTAAGGCTGTTCCATGGAGAAGCAGAGGAATGCTCTGAGCGCAGCACACCATCAGTTGTAACCCACTGCCAGCAGGTGCGGAGAGTGGGGTGATCTTTAAAAAACAATCATTTCCCAGAATTATCATTATGTGGACAAAACCCAGCCCACTGTCCAGGGCACAGTTCCAGTGGAGGAAGGAAACGTCCTGTAGGATGTTACACTTTTACCCCAAAACACAACTCAGGAAAGGAGAGTCCTAACGTGAGTTCTGGGTCCTGCAAATGCATGTGCGGCCTTGGGAGGCGGCAACCCCAGCGCTGACGCGGGCACCTGTCTCTCAGCCTTGGTTTCTTCACCCGCAGAGAGGGGAGTGGGTATCCGTGCTGCCGAAACATCACTTGGCTGTGAAGTTTAAATTAGATGAGGCATAGAAAAAAGTGCTTTGCAAACTGTAGAGTGCTTTGCAAATTGTAAAGTATCTACAAATAAATCAGGCCTTTTCTTTTTCATAAGAAATGTATCTCTACCTGTTCTTAAGGCACCAACCGACTCAGAGACAACAATGAAGACGGAAACAAAACACAACACGCCAGTAACAGGGCAAAAACAGCGACTTCCTGCCCTTTCCAGAATCCAAGGACGCAAATTCGGTTCCCGGGCTCAGCGTGTACCGGCCGTGTGGTCTTGGATAAGTCATTTTCTTCATTCATAAAACAAAGCAGTGGACCTGGAAAACCTCCAAGGTCCCCTCTAAGCCAGAAGTTGTATGAATCCGTACTCTCTGCTTTCTGGGTAAGCTTCCAGGGAAAAATGCATCAAGGGGAATTTCCTGCGAAATCGCCATCCACTAGCGACGATTGCTTTACACTTGTGTTTTGCTTATTTTCTTGGCTCCTTCTACCCCATCTCTACTGTTGGAATATTGTCTATCATAGATCTAGAGGATCCAAGCAATATAATGACTCGAGTTAATAGATAGATGCTGAATTTCGCGCCTCACAAGCAGAGAATATACCTTTTCCTCCAGTGAGTGATGGAGCACTTGCAAAAACACACGACATACTCACTTGTCCAAAAGAGATAACTTCTCTAAACTATGAAAAGCAGAAATTTCGTACAAACCATCTTCCAAGACACAGATTCCAACAAAGGGGAGACTAGAATGCCAAAAGTCTGAAAACCAAAACTAGATGACAGATGAGAGAGAGAGAGAGAGAGAGAGAGAGAGAGAGAGAGGTGACAGCACATTTGAAAACTAAAATAGTCTTCCTATTGAGTTCAGAAAATAAACAAAACAGAAAATTAGACTGTGACTCGTGAAATATCACACACCCCTGAAGCTGTTTTAAAAGGTAAATTTACAATATAAAGACGCCTTTATTATTAAAATAAAACAACGCAGTGTCCACTCCTGGGATGACAGCACAAGTTGGTCCATGGACCACTCTCCGATGAAACAAGGGAAGCTGGTAAAAACTATTAAAAAAATAATAATTTAAGTTCTCTGAGAACAGTCTGAAAAGCATATGACACATAAAGAAATATTGATCCAATAAAATCTACCAAAACTCACTAAGGACAGCAAGAGTCTAGCATTTCAGCCACCACCTGCTGTCTCTCCCCAGCCCCAGCTCAGCTTGACAGAAGCTTCCCAGGGGGGAGTGAGGAATCAGGGCTCCCTCTCACCTCATTTCCCAATCAAGTCTCACCACATCTCAGCAAGAGGGCCAGGCCACACGGTTCTCATCCCCTCCGACTAACTCCCAGCTGCTGAGTGTGGCCAAGATGTCAGGGATACCTACCTCCCAGCCTCTACCCCATAGGATGGAGCCTCTACCCCAGGCCAGGCAGGCCAAGAAGACTGGGGCCCCCACCACCCTCACCCCGGGTTGCTCACAGGGCAGGCCGAGAAGGCCAGAGGCACCCAGAGTTACAGCTCCGAGAGCCGGCCCGGGGAGAGGCAGTCAAAGGGAAAGACCTCTGAAGCTCCCCCTAAAGGAACCGACTTTATTTAAAACAGAATGTGAGGACGGTCAAGCCTAAGGTCACCCTGACGACAAAGCTCCTTCTAATTAAGAGCAGCCAGCGAGCTAGGAGAGAGCACCAGGGGAGAGACCGCCAAGGAGAGCCGCCAGCCAGGTCGGAGCAAACTTCAAAGTCTGGCCTCAAAGTCTACTCCTGCCCGAATTCAATTGGACCCGACTGCAGAGCGCCTGGGGCCCCAGGGCGTTTTTTAAAACAATGGAGCCTCAGCAGGTGATTAGCAGAGGCTCCTGGGCCGTGAGTCAGACGAGGCAGACAGCTTCACAGAGAGATCAGGAAAGGACATCACGGGCAGAGAGCCCTGCTGAGACCACTGTCCTCCGGGGTGGCTGGGCTTCCTGCCTGAGACCGTGCCCTCTGAGGCTAGTGAGTGCTCTGAAACCTAAAAGGTGGAGGAAACACAACTCGGTGAATGTACTCAAAACTGGTGAATGCACACTCTGAATGAATGGGTTGAAAGCTCCGCCATCTCAACGAAGCTGTTAGTGAAAAAAAAAATAATAGAATGTGGACAGCAAACGACCTACAATACATGCCAATGTTATTTCAAAGGATCCAGCCTTAAGCAAGGAAATCGTAACAACAAAAACAAAACTAAGTGAGCCGGACGATGGGAAGGACAACAGAATTTATCAGTCAAGTTTTGGACATCTTGCTACTTCTGTTCCTCTTTAGAACAGTCTGAATTTCTACAAAACGCTCCCTGGAAAACTCTGATTTCAGAGATGAGAAGCTCAAAGGCTTGGCCTTCGAATTTCCACCAGGTGCCCCCAGGAGGTCGCTGCCCCTGGAGCCCCAGTACATCAGCTTCCCCTGAGCGACTCCCTCTGTCAAGCGCCAGAGGCCAGGGCCGCCACCTCCCGGGTTTCGAAGTTCCACGCAGGCGTGGGACCCACGCAGCTCCGCGGACAGCCACGGAGAAAGCAGCGCTCGGCTCCAAAAGTTGCCACACAGAGGGGATGCGAGGCCTCAGCAGGATGCCCGCTGTCCGGCTTCCTGACGCTCCTGAGGCTGTGCTCTGGGACCTAGTCGCTGGGGGTCCCTCCCTCCTCTGACCCTGCCAGGGACTTTCACAGCTGTGAGTGCGACCTTACTTGGGAATAGGGTCATCACTGATATAGCCAGTGATGCTGAGCTGACGAGAACGTGGGCCTTGAGCCAGTAGGATGGAGGATGGGTGTTCTTCGAAAAGGAGGAGGGGGCACCAAGGCACACTGGAAGAATGCCATGTGACAGTGGAGACGGAAGTCACCTTCTACGTCCTTGCCACCACCGGGAGAGGCAAGGAAGGAGTCTACCCAGAGTCTCAAGGGAGCAGGTGGGTTGTGGCCGACACAAGCCCCAAGCTCTGAGGCCGAATCCCACCAACCTCCATCCCAGTCCCATAGGGACTTCAGAGATGGCAGCCACAGAGACGGCGGGCCCCAGAATCCATGTCGGAGGAGGAGCCCACGGTGGGGGTGGGGGGGCATGCAGGACAAGAAAGCGTGGGCCCGAGGGAGAAGGACAAAGGGGTGCTATCTCCTGGCAGAGCCCCACGGAGGAGGGGCCCGGGGGAGCAGAGGAAGTCACGGATCCTGTCCCACTGTGGACTCCGAAATAGCTGGGACCAGAATAGAATCAAGACTCCTCTCTGCTTTTTTGAAAGCCTTGGAGTTCCTGCCAACAGAAAAATAAAAAATAAAATAAAATGAAAAAGGAGAAGAAAGCTCTGCACACAGCTATTTCCTACCTCAGCACATGTTTGATGACCTGAGTGCCCTGCCGCACCCAAAGCGGGAAATGTCACCCCCCACCCAAGCTCACACGGGGGCTCAGCAGGACTTTCCCATTAGGCTCCAGCCCTGAGGCCCTGAGTCAGGAGACTCGCAGCTATTTCTACTTTTCCAGGAGCAGGGAAGGAAAAAAAAAAACCACTTGGAGGTGAAAAGCAGAGGGAGAACCGAGCAAGTGCCTCATGCCCGGGCATCTTTTTTTTCTTAACCACTAACTGGGCAATGAATAATTTATAGCCAGGAATGTTTGGGGGAGGGGTAAAACTGTTGACAAGTCAAGAAAAACCTCTTAGCATCCTAACGGAGCCATCCATCTTTAAGAAACGGGATTCGGGTGCATCGCTGGCGAAGATGCTGGGAGAGGTTGTTTTCTTTCTTTTTTTTCCCCCCTCTTTTTAGATCTGTATGGAAATTGGTGGGTGCCGAAATCTGTTGCACTTCAGCACAACTTGGGCTGAATGATATCCCAGGCAAGAATTAAATCATCGCTTCCCACGCAAGAAGGACACAGCCACGCGCGACAGACCCTCGGCATAAGCGGGGGAGCAGAGACGTCTGGGGGGCGGGGGGTGGGGGCACCCTATTCCAGGCGAGATGCCCTGCAAAGCTCCACCCACCAGTCCTCAGGATGGCTCTGTAAGGACTTCGTGACAACAGCGGCCGGGATGAAGGAGATGACAATGCAAATCCCAAGAGCTACAGAGTCTAGTTGGTATCGAACACCTGCTGGTTCCAGCCCCACGCCCCTTCCCGAGGCTCTCTCCCCCTTAGTCCTCGTGTCGCCTCTCTGAGTGGACTGACTGGCCAGTTGGGTCACTCTGTGGCTCCCCTCTCTGCTCCACGAGGGCTGCTTGGGGACTGGAGCTCGGGGAGGTCTTGCAACTTTGTTAAAGGTCACACAAGTCCAAGGTGACAGAACCTGGCCCTGAACGTGTGTCTCACCCTCCTACGGTCCTACGGAGGCTGGCTTTCCAGGAGGCAGCAGGTAACAGGATGTGCCTTCAGATGCTCACCCCCTCAACGGCCCCCGCCCGCCCCAGACCCCTGGCTGACGAAGGTCAGAGCGCGGGACTGAAAGCCAAGTTCGCCCTCGGCCAAGCAGCTGCCCGGGGCCGGGCTAGGCCACGCGCCACCACTGCGTTGGTTCTCTGGGGCCACATAACGAGGGACCCCCATGTCAGCAGGTCTCAGACAGTGAACACGTACGCTCACTGCGTCCCAGGCCAGGAGTCTGGGGACAGCCTCTCTGTCCTCTCGCAGCCGGGCACGGAGGTGCCCGCTGGGGCCGCACCTTTCGGGCCCCGACCCTCAGCTCACCCACACGGCTGCTGGCGAGATCCGGTTCCCCACCAACTGTTGGACTCGTGGCCTTGGCTCCTCGCTGGCTGTTGGCTGGAGATGTCCCTCGGTTCTTGGCTACGTGGGCCCCTCCATATGGCAGCTCGCAACATGGCAGCTGGCTCTCCTCGGAGCCAGCGAGAGAGAAAGAAAGGCGGCGTGAGAGGAGCCAGTCTTGGTAACGTAATCTCAAAGTGACACCCAGCAGGTGGACCTTATGCTCGATTCAGAAGCGGGTCCCTGCATCCACGCCGCACGGCGGGGAGGGCTCTACAGGGCCAGGGCCTGGGGTCGTTGACAGCCGGCCTCGGAGCTGTCATCTAGCTTTGCGCACCAAGTCACCCTGAAGCTCGGGCTTAAAACTACAATAATCGCTTTTCACCTCCCATGGTTTCTTTGGTCAAGAGTTCAAGATCGGCTTGGCTGGGAGCTGGATCTTGATCTCGGGGTCACCCCTGGAATCCCGGTCCGATGTCGGCTTGGGCTACAGACCCCTGAAGGCCTAGCTGGGCCCGGAGGATTCACTTCCAAGGGGCCTGGTCGCACGGCTGGCAAGTTGTTCTGGCTGCTGGTGGGGGGTCCGCAGTCCCTCACACGCCCGTGGGCCTCCCCACAGGGCCACTGGAGTGTCGTCACTCCACGGCCGCAGGCCTGCCCAGGATGTGCACGCCGAGACAGCAGGGCAGGCGCTGTAGGGCATCCCTGGCCCTGTCTCAGGAGTCACACACCCACACTCCGGCAGCATCCCACTGGTCACCCAGTTCAGCCCTTTCCAACGTAAAAGGGGACTCCCCACGGGCAGGAGCACCTGCAGGCCGTTCGGGAGCTCAGTTACCACGTCACCTAAGTAAGGCCGCTGCAGGACGAATCAGAGTGCCGGAGCCAAAGCGGGTGCTGAACCCAAAGCCTAGGCACATGGGGCTCTCCGCAGGTCCCCTGAATGTGGCAGGCCCTCTGGGGCCCCTGTCTTTGCAATCCACCCTCCCCCCCAACATGCTTTCCTCCCCCCAACGAACTCCTACTCAACCGCCAAAGCCCGACGCAGGTGCGACCCCCTTGCACACACAGTCTTCTCTATTTCTCATCTCACCCCCAACACAGCGGCCTGCCTCGGGGGGACCCCGTGCAGCGTCTGACATGCCTGGCCTGTCAGCCTTATTTCAGCATCGGAAATATTTTCAGGGGTAATGACGAAAAGCACAAATAAGTTTTATTTCTTCCACCAGATTAATGCCAGAGAGAGCCCTCGTGACAGACAGCGTCAGTGGAACCAAACGTGTCCAAAGTCAAACACCGGGTCCCCAGTTCTATGCCCTTTTTCACGAGTCCGCGAAGTTCCTCCATCTGACCACTGGTCCAGCAGGCATGGCGATCCCCCGTGTCCCCTTACTGACCCCCCGGCTGCCTCTCCCTCCCTCCTGACAGTCTCTGGTGGTCCACGCCTCGCCCAGCCAGTCCCCCCTCGAGATGTCCAGCCAGCCAGCCCGCACCCCCGTCCACGGAGCAGCCCTGGCAGCTTTGACGTTCCACGTCTGACCCTGTCAGAAGGGAGGGGGCTGGTGGACCGGGGTTTTCAAAGCCCGCACAGTCCCTTCCGGTCACGTCCTTGGCCTTCACCTTCACTCACCACCGTCCAACGTCCAGTCCAGCAGGCTCCATTCGCGGTGGGCGCCCTGTGGGGGTATCACTTTGTCCCATCTCCACCATATTTTCACTGGGCCTTGTCTGTGTTTAGATGTTTTAGCAAACAAATCCCGCTGAGTTACAGTGGCCTCACCACGCGCAGTCCAGCGACTGCAGACTGCTCTGCAGGCTCACTGCCTGGGGGCTCCCGGCTGCACCGTGCAGCCTAGGTGTGCAGCAGGCTAGACCAGCTGGGCGTGCGTGAGTGCCCTCGGTGCTGTCCCCACGACGACAAAAGCACCTGAAGACACAGTTCTCAGGGCACACGTATCCCTATCGTTAAATGACTCGTGGCTATGATTTAAAATGAAACGGGAATCATCCCGTTTTTCTACCTGCTAAGTCCTTGCTGCCCAATAGTTTACGTATCACAGAACCTGTGGACCGATCCTGCGATCCATTCGGGGGTTTTGCAATGTTCCATCCATGCTCACCGAGGGCCTCTTGATTATTGAAAGGAAGACGGGGAAGATCAGCTTCAAGAGGATTGCTAAAATGAGCCATTGTAATGGCCTCTTCCAAAATGGATTTACATCGATCCTGCTCGTTCATTTCCTCTAATTTTGCTTCGTGTATAATGGCTTCGGAGTCTAAGGAACGAGCTAGAGGATTAGGCCTGAGTATCTGATCTCCCGTCAGACCCAGGGGCCATGTCTGGCATCCTCGCAGGTCCTGGTCGCATTTTGAGACCTGTGACGGACCTCTCCTCTGCAGAGAGCAAGGGCTGGGTCTGGGTTTTCTTACCATTATGGCATCTCCTGCCTGGCTCTGTGTGAGGCACACAGGAGGCACTCAGGAAAAGGTCCCATTGTAATCCCTGCCCGGGTCCCCCTGGATGCCCACTGCCCCACTCCGGTGTGGCAGGGCAACGCCTTCATGATTATGGCTTGGGGCTATCCCTAAAATCTCCAGGAAAAAAAAGAAAAATCAGGTGACTGAGGCCCAAAGGGAAGGTCAGGGCCATGCCTCCCTGAATCCATCTTCTTGACCTTCGTTTGACCTTCATCCAAGCAGCCGAGCTCGCTGCACACCCCACGAGAGAGACGAAGACCTTGACTGATCCTCCTGGCCAGACCCCAGACTATCCCGGCCCTGCCCATCTGTCCCCTCCCTAGAGGAACCCAGCCTGCCCACCTGCCTGTGTCCCTCTCCAGAACACTCTGGGATCTTCCAAATGGGGCTCTTTGCTTCTTCAGGTACATTCCCTGCGAGAAGCTTCCGCTTCCCTGAAAAGCATGCGCCATCGTCAGGGATGCCAGTCACAGGAGGCCACCTGACAGGACCTGATGATGGAGCGCGGTAATCAACAAGATTTACCGCCCCCAGCCCTCGGCTGATGAGCTTCCTGCACCCCCGGGCCTCCCGGCTTTGCTGTCCTCCCTCGAGTTCATCAAATGCAAAGCCTGGTTCTGAGCTGGAAAAGCCTCTTAGGAGGTTAATAGCGAGTGGATGGAGCAATAAATGTAATGATTTAATTCTTCGAGGCTGGCTAACCAGGCCGCTGTTTACCAAAGGCTCCGCAGGTAATTACGAGGAGCTGATTACGAAAGGCTGCCACGGCGGCTGCCCCAGAAACGGCCACCGCCCCGACGCGCTGCGCCCTGCGCAGGAAGCGGGTGCATCCCACAGAGGATTCCCACAGTCGCGTTCTGGGGGGGACACCAGCCACGCTCTCCGCTGTTCTCTCTCCCTGCTCCTCTCCGTGGTCTGTTTTCTGCCATCACTGGAGCGCTCGCCAGGTCATAACCTGTGTCCCCAAGAAATACGCCACAGGGATTTCCACCCAGTTCCTCAAATAGCCTATTTCCTGTCTTCGTCTCCAGTTAGCAGTCGGGGGCAATGGGACACTCACTGTAGAGGCACGGTTCTGGGACAAGCATAGAGAAGGGGCTCAGAGGTACGCCTGTGGCTTGAGTCCTCCCTGGCTGTCTGGGGGGGGCAGGACCTCCTGAGGCTGGTAGGGAGACACCCCTTAGGGAATAATGGCCAACGGACCGAGAAAGCGGTCCCAGAGCCTGAGAAAAAGAGCCAGGTGTGTGGCCCACAGGGTAGGCAGGCCTCTATGGGCCTCTTCTGCTCTCACCCCGAGATGTCATGGCCTCTCCCACCCTGCGCCTTCCCGAAACCACCCCAAACACACCTCCACCCCTAGGGAGAAGACAACACCCTGAAGTATTGTCGAATCCTGAAGATTATACTGAAATGTCCGTGGGGAGGGAAAGATTACTCTGCACATCTCAATGCAAAATTCTTTAAAATCCTGTGTAAATGTCTGTTTATCTCCCCACTTTTCTCTCCTGCTGCAGCCGCCTCATCCCCGAAATAGTTTTTTCTCCTCCTTGGCTTCTGGAACCTCCCTAGCTCCGCAGCCACAGAACACCCCCCAGCACCATTCCTCCAAGTCCCCTCACCTGCAGATGTGGCCCCCGCAGGACAACAGCCAGCAAATACAGGCAGCCAAAGATGTCGTGACCAGCTATGGTTTCTCCAGGCCGCCCCTGGGAGAAACTCTCCATCCCCGCCAAGGGTCTCTGGACCAGAGGCCTCACCTGCCTGTCCCATGGGTCACAGGGCCCATCAGATCCTGCAATCCACCTAGGTTCACAGGCTTGGGCTGTCCCTGCCTTGGCATTGAGTATTACCCTCCAGGTAAAGAATGTGTTCTCTGTGGTCATGGTCATTGGTCATAGTCATGTTCAAGGTCGTGGCCTGGGGCTATTCCCATCTGCAGGTGAAGATGTTCTCTTTGGTCACAGCCATTGGTCATGATCATTCTCAAATCATGGCTTCGGGCTATCGCTGCCTTGGAACTAGGTCCTACCTGTCGGTGATGTCCTTTTCTTTATATGGTCATGGTCGGGAAGCTGTTCTTGTCCTGGGCCTGGGTCCTACGAGCAGGGGAAGGTGTTCTTTATGGTTGTCCAGCCCAGGCCGTCAATGCCATTCTTGCATGCCTTGGTGGTCCTTCAGCTGTAGGAACAGGGAGCTTACTGTGCCCAAGGGCACCCATCCTCGGGAGAAGGCTTCCCCTACACCTTTGACCTTTGACCTTTGGAACTAATCCAGCACCCTCAGAGAGCACAGAAGCCAGTCTCCACTTTTTCTGTAACGAGTCTTCGGACATCAAGAATGCTTCTTATGTCCCTCACAGGGTCTGCTCTCCAGACGAAATGGGTAACCCTTCGGCTGTTCCTCACGTGCCATGATCGCAGGACCAAGTCCAAGGTCGCCCTCCGTGAGCAGACTCCAGCCTGGTCTGCCTTCCTCCAGGGGTGGTGCCCGGGATGAGGTGCTGGGATCCAACACAGCCTAGCCTTGCAGAGAGGCCCATGCTGGCCCTTGCCTCTGGGCCCACGGAGCTGCCATTGCGGCAGTCGCCACCCGGACAGGCTCACCTGTGCTTCGCCAGCCTGGGGAATGATCGCTTTCTGCTTAGCGTCCGACTCTGTGCCTGGACACGGCTCCCTCTGAGGCCGGGGCAGGAAAAGGGCACCTTCACATAGGTCCATCTCGAAGGCCTGGACACAGATGGCGGTAAAACTCAGCCATGGCCACCTTCCCAAACCCTTTCCAGAAGATTCCATTAGAAAGAAAATGCACACCCCTCCAGGGACCTGGGAACCTGGAGCACATGTGTCGCTGGGCAGGAAGCAGGAAGCCCAAGCGGAAGGGATCCCGGCCAAGTGTCCGGAGCCCAGAATGGCTCTGCCAGGCAATGCTCTTCTCTCTCCAGCCCTCGGTTTGTCCAATGAAAGAAGGATGGGCTTGGAGTAGACCTCCAGAGGCCAGCCCGGCTCTGACCACTGTTCCCTGAACCTTGACCCCAGAGTGCCAGGTTTGGGAGATGGAGAAGGATGCTTCCTGGCAAAGGAATTCATTAGCCTGGTCTCTCTGGAAAGTGCACAAGAGCTCCCTCTTGGAGGCCAACTTGGCATATAAAGGCCCTGAGAAGTCGTGCAGCCCGAGCCCCATTTAACAAGTGCAGCCCAGAGTTTTTCTAACTTACATGACCGCAAAAACCTTTATTCCAAGGGCACCAGTTGCTTCTAAAACACATATTGATTGCTGCTGATCCAGGCATTTGCTGGCCTTTATGAAGTTTCCTCTGAGGATTCTGTCTCCTTAGGATGTGGGGTCAGAAGAATCTGCTCCGATAACAAAGGCGCTGGATAGCAAGACAGGTGTCAACAATGCTGTGTCCCAGGACAATACTGTGGGAAACAAAGAAAGGAAACACCTGAAACCTTGAAGGGCTGCTTGTTGTGTTTGTGATTTATCTAAGGGGGCCAGAGGTAACAGGTGTCCCCACATCAGTAAAGACCACCATCAGCTCCCCAGTTTCCCCAGATGGAAATAAAGACTCCATCCTCCTCTGCCCCCCACAATCACCCACTGCATTGCCACAGCCAGTCTCCGAAGCCTATTATTCCATGTGTTAAGGAGCCTCAAATCCTTGCCCTCTCTCCATCCCATTTGACAGCAGGTATGTATGGAGCACCTACTATGTGCAGGCCCACTGCCTTAATTCCAGCTGGTCATCTCCTGCACGGAGCATGACAAAAGGCTCTGTGGGGCTCCGCCTGCAGCCTCATCTCAAGTGCAGATCTCTGTGGCCTCACTGACCTCGGGGTCATGTCTGGCTCAAAACTTGGCAAAAGAAAGATAATCTCTCTGGCACATAGTAGGTGCTCAATATATGCTGGTTAAATAAATGAGAGACTAGATAAATGAGTAAATGAATGGAATCACCTTAAAGATGTCCCATGTGGGGGGTGAGGGTGTCAGTCCATGAACTTTCCAGGGGAGCCATGAGTAGGCTCAGAGAATCTGCAACGTCCACACTCCGCCTCCCCATAAAATCACTGTGGGGGCAGGGAGGCTATGCGCATAAGAGCAGTTTTGAAATTCTCAGTGGGGTCCATGACCCGGATGATTAAGAGCCATTTCCTTAAGACCTTCAAACACACTGATGAATGAAGAGCATAAACAATATTAATTCGCCTCCCATGGCCAAGTTTCTGGCTTGAAAGGACGGGTCAGGCTGTCGGGACAGCCTGACATCTGCACAGGAACCTCCTGGCCTCTGAACCCCACAGCAGGGCCTCGTTTATCATGTCTCCAAGGACACAATGGATTATGGGTCCACTGGAGCCTTGCTAAGTGCCATTTACCCTCCCACAGCCCGGCCAGCCGGGGGGAGGACGCAGGGTCCTGGAGGAGGAAGGAAGGGACTCCGCCTGGAGACAGTCTGGTCCCTGCAGAGCACCCGGGCCCAGGGGTCCCACCTTCCTGTAGGCTGCACGTGTCCCTGCAGGATGTCACAGCAGAGGAAGTGAGTGGGAAGGGAAAAGGCACCACCCAGGCCTCCTGTCAGCTCCGTGCATGACCCAAGGGGACAGCTTGTTTCTGGAAGGCCGTGGAATTTTCTGTTTCCAAAGGCGAACACTCGCCTGTTGTCTCCCGCCACAAAGCTCTCTCCATCCTGCACTGGGCTCGTGTTCTGGAATGGCGGTCCCCAACCTTTGTGGCACCAGGGACCGGTGCTCCTGTGAGACTCTAACGCCTGATGACCCGAGGCGGAGCTGAGGCGGTGATGCTGGCGCTGGGGAGCGGCTGCGGATCCAGGTGAAGCTTCACTCGCTCTCCCGCTGCTCACCTGCTGCTGTGCGGCCCGGTTCCTAACAGGCCAGGGACCAGTACCAGTTCGTGGGGACCCCTGTTCTAGACTGTTCTGCTGCCCACAATCTGCCCCTCCCGCCCTGTCTGCCTGCCTGTCTCCGGCCACAGGTGCTGAGCCTCGGCTCTGTCTATAGAACCTCGGCGACTGCCCGGGCCCTGGCACCCTGCCCCGCATCCACCTCCCCCCGACACCCAGAGGACACATCGCAGGGAACCAGGCCTGTCACCGTTCAAAGTGGAGGCCTCACGTTTCCTGAGTCCTGAGTCCTTACTCCGAGCTTGCTATCCAGCCTCACCTTCAGCAGGCGTCATTGTCCCTGACTCGCCAATGTCAATCCTGGGGCTGGGGAAAGGTAATGAATTGCCACAGGCCACACAGCCCTTAAGGGAGGGACAGGACTTGGATTGAATCTCATCCATATGAGTCCATGATGTCTTTTCACACTTGTTTCATGGGGGAAAAAAAAAAGAAGAGAGACACGGCTGTGTTAGAAACCCACACATTTTATTTGTGAAAGACACGTAATTATTCAAAAGCAAGCGCTGGCTGTGTGCCCAGGGGCAGGGATAATCGAGAGACAAAGCTGACTGACAAGGCATGGGGACCCAAGGCCGATCCTGCCACAGCCGGTAAGAACCTGCCACACGGACGTCCCCAGGGCTGCAGGCCATTGACCCGGATCTCAGGGAAAGGAGACAGGAAAGGTCACCTCCGCAGAGACTGTGGCTCCCTGGAGGAAGAGCAGCCTGGGTCTGACTGGGCCACTCACCTGGCTGCCCCGGCCTTGCCCTGGTCACAGGAAAAGGGCCAAGTAACCTGCTCAAAGAACTCAGCTAGTCCTCATGGGGGCCCTGACAGTCAGAGCCTGTGAACTTAACCCCGCACTGGGGGGCCTCCTATGCCCTTGGAGCTGAGCAAATGGAGGCTCGGAGAGCCACTGGCTTGCCCGACATCCCATGGCCAGCTGGACCCAGGACCTGTGTTCACCCTGGATGGAAATCTGGGGGGACAACAAGGGAAAGCAGGGAAGAGGGCCGCAAGGGCACCAACAGCTAAGACCTGACAAAGAACACGATGTCCCACTCGGTGCATCCCTGTCAGAGGACAGCGAAGCTGCCACCCAAGGCCCCAGGCAAGCTCTGAGCTGGCACACTGTGGCTCAGAGTATAAGGTGACAATTTGCCGAGGGAAGGTGCTATAGGCAACTGGCTTTGCTACGGGGAAGCAGAGGGTGTTCAGAGCTGCCTGGATCCCTCCTTGTCCCATCTATGTTCACCGACGGGGGAGCTGAGTCCCAGAGTGCCCAATGTCACACAGCTCGTCAGGACATGGCCCAGTCCCATCCTCTAGTGTAGACGGCCGAGGTAGGGTGTGGGATCGTCTGACTCCCTGAGGCTCTGGTCCCTGTTCCACCAGTCAGTGGCTACAGGACCTCACAGCCTCTCTCTCTGCCTCCGTTTCCCCATCTGTAAAACCGTGGAGGTTAAACGAGATAGCGCTGCAGCCTGTCGCCCCAGCGTGTCACATTCCTTGTCAATCTAAAAGGAATTGACTAGGAACCCAATTAGGGTAAATCGACTGCAGACTGACTTACCCCCACGGGCTCCGTCCTCCTCCGTCCCCTCCCATTTGCCCATCACCCTCTGGAGTCACCACTGACAGAGTTTGTCATATTTTATTTAGCTCGGAGCATCTGGGCCTATAGACAAGAGTTCGCTCCTGCCTAAGATGGAGAGTCAAGAGGGTCCCGATCCGGGGTGAGGGCCCCAGGGTGATGAGCACCCTCTCCGTGCTGTGACCGAGGGCACAGAGCCTCTGCTCTGCTCCCTACCAGTCCCCCACGACGCCAGAAGGGTCCCCATCAGGGCGAGGCCCTTGTGGAAATCGCGTTTGACAACCGTAACCGGCAGGGCTGCTGTTCGTCACAATCGCCGTTTGCGCAGCATCACCCTGTGCCAGGTGCGGCGCTCAGCGCTTCACACGCAGCATCTCACCGGACAGCCGGCGGGGAGGACGCTGGTGGTGCCCACTGCACAGACGAGCAAAGCAAGGCCCAGCGAGGATGGGTGACCAACTTGCCAAGACCACGGCACCAGTTGAGACAGAGCAAGCTCTGCTTTCCCCAGCCTGGGGTGCTCAGGACACCCTTGGGTGTTTCGTTTATAAAACTGAAGTGGTCATAGCTGCTCCAGGGACACCGATTTTTAAAAGATAATGGACCCTAATGGCTAACATCGTTGTGCTGATGCCACGTGCCGAGCACTGTACATACTGAGACCTTTGATCGATTCGCTGGACCTTCACCACAGCCCTGCAGGAGCGGGCAGCGTCACTGTCCATCCCACAGATGAAGACGCCGAGGCACAGAGACTGAACCACTTGCCCGAAGTCCCACAGCTGGTCCAGGGCAGAGCTGACGGCGGTGCTGTCATCTGCCCAGGCCGCCAGGCTGCGACGGCGCTGTCAGCGGAGATCGCACGATCAGGACTGCACGCACGGAAAGGACAAAAACCCAAACCTGGATCCAGGCACTCGAGCAACGTGTGGTGTTCGCCTCCCTCCATGGCTCACGCTGCTCTGCTCTCAAGCAGACTGTCCCCAACAGGTGGCAATGACGGCCCCAGAACTTCAGGCTTAGGTCCTGTCAGTCTAGCAGCATCCCCCCCCCCTCAAAAAAGCAAGTGACTCCTTCCAGTAAACTCTCAAGACTGGGTCTCCCTTAATGGGCTCGGACAACACCCCTGTTCCCAACCAATTCCCGTGATGTGAGGGAGAGTGAGGGGTTCCCCAAAGGAAAATCACGGGGCCGTCCGCAACGAACGGGTCACAGCGGCTGGGCAGGCAGGAACGTCAGCGGGCACCTCCCCCCCCCATGCGGGAGTGCTGCCGATTCTGCCAGGCGGGGTCAGACGGGGGATTATTGTCACTGGAGGAAATTGTCATCACCGTGTGGCATTTGCCACAATCCCGGGATGAGACCCGGGTCCACAGAGGGGCTGGCAGGAACACATCCGCCGGTGCCCGAAGGGGCACGAAGGAGTGTGGGTCTGTGGCCCTGGGGCCTAGGATGTGGCCCTGCTCTGGGGTCCTCCGAGGCTGCTCCGAGATGTCGGGCTACACGCGAGCGAAGAGCAGGAAAGAGAAAGGTACAGCGACCCGCGTGAGGGCTCGTCCAAGTCTGGACTCCGTGCTAGACTCACTGGGCTGGGAGCTCAGGGGAGCAAGGGTCCCACGCAGAGGCCACTGCTGCAGCCTTGCTCCCTGTGAAAAGCCACATTCTTGGTCCCCAAAAGGGCTGCCATGGGACCCACGGCCTTTGGGGAGCTAACAGGCATGTTTCAGGTGCTTGAAATTCGGGAGAAAAGGTGGCATCAAATGTTGAGAAAGCCTCCCTTTGTGCAAAATCGAAAATAATGCAAACCTCTCCTTTCGGATGCTCAGGATGGATCGAGAATTGCATAACTGCACACCCGCGGGCAGAACGAGTCATCAGCGGGGCTTTCTGTGCGGCCGGTGTCGCCACCACCCCGGCTAGTGAATAATCAGGCCCGGCCTTTGTCCGGGCTGCGGGACGTAGGTCTTGAATTATTCATGCTGTGGATGACACAGAAGCTTAAAAACCAGATCCCATGCCTGAGACAGAACCGCCCCAACTCGAAAATAAGTGGCCGTGCTCGAACAGCCTCTCGGCACCTAACTGCCACTTCATAAAACATCCTGGGGACAGGGATGGAGGGAGGGCAAGGGAGGGAGAAGGGGGGTGAGGATTTAAAATCGGAGGTCAGTAAACCACGGCTTACAGGCCAAATCCAACCCACCTTCCGTCTGCAGTTTACAGGAACACTGATTTAGGTATCAGCGATGCCGCTTTGAGATGACAACAGCCAACCTGGGTAGTGGTGACAGAGAGCATGTGGCTGGCAGAGCCTGACGTGTTTGCTTTCTGATTCCTTAGAGAAAAATTTGCCCATCCCCCGGTTAAACAAAGTCAGACCAGTCTCTTTACCGCACGCAGGACTTCTCAGGGCCTTTAAGGGGACAACGTGGCTCTTCCCAAGGGGGCTTCCCAAACTCGACCGGAGGTGGACCCCCGCTTCCCTGGGGCGCCGCACAGGCCTGGCACCCACGGAGCAGCACTGGCCGCACGGCCCCAGTCCCAGGGCATCCTGGGACAGAAGGTAGGAGGAGGGGGATGCCGTGACGAGTCCCCCCCAGGTCTGGTGATGAAAAGGAGGGTCCTGAGCTTCCTGAGGTGCACATCGTCCATCCCGCTTCCCCCAAGCATGAGCTCAAGGACGCCTCGATCTCTGTCCCCCAAATCTCAGCCTCACCCACTATAACCAGCAGGAAAATGGAGTCCAAGGCAGGACCTGCTCGAAAATGCCCACGAGCAGCGTCCTGTAGGACAAGCTAAGTGCTTGGGTCTTGCTTCCTGTCCTTCCTGCCCTGAGGATGTTTGCAAAACTGGAACTGTTTACCCCAGTGCCCTGCACACGTCATTGTTTCTTTAAACAAACAAACGAGGCAGCAACTGAAACACCAGCTCTGTCCCCTCAGCAGTCTTCACCCTCCACCCCGCCCCCTGCACCCCCCAGGGCCTCTGCCTCTCCCAGCCCAGGCCACTGAGCTGGCCAAGCATCTGCTCCTTCCTCCGGCCTCAGACCTCAGGCACGTCCGGCCCTTCACTGCCACACACGCCACACCCTGCTGAACCGCTGCCAGGGTCCTGCTGTCCCTGGCCCAGCTCTGGGGCCAGGACGGCCTTGCAGGGATGCCCACTTATTGGGCACTGGATCAGGGATAAGCCAGTCTCTGCCTGGAGGCCTCATCAGTCGAGCCGAGAGAAATCGTGGAGGCCCAGGCAAAGGGCTGGGAGAGAGAGAAAATCCAGGAAGGCTTCCTGGCGAATGTGGCTCCTGAGATGAGCTGCATTGAGGGTACTGACCAGGGAGACGGCAGGGAAAAGGCATTTCAGAGAGCAGGAACAGCCTGCCCAGGGCCAGCGAGCGGGCAGGACCAGAGAGCATCGGGGAAGGTTTAATTCCACGTCTGCTGGAGGGTGCCCGTGCGTGCTGAGCCTCTGAGGGCCAGGCTGGGGCAGGGTGGCAGCAAAGGGCCCTCGGGGTGGGGGGTGACGGGGGCAGCAAAGGCTGGAGGAACCTCTGAGACGGGCGGCGGCAGCACGGTCAGAACTGGGTGCTCCTGCGAAGCAGGTGCGGAGGGTGTAAGCAGGCAGAGCCGTGACGGTGTCGCCGCTGTTGGCGCACACAGTGTGCCTGCCGTGGGCGACACCCTGGCTTCCTCACAACACCCTGATGAGGTGGCTGTGACCGTCATCCCTGCGTTCCGAAGAAGCCGCTGTTCGGAGAGGTCAAGTCCATTGCCAAAGGCCGGCTGGCCAGCCAGGGAGTGGCCGGGACCGGGGTTTAAACCCAGACTTTCGACCACAGTTTATTAACCTCTTCCTGGGGGCAGGGGAGAAGAGGCCACGAGAGCTGTGCTCTGCGTCTGAATCATTCCCCAAAACGTCTGAGGAAGAGAATCGGGACGCACCCCGCCGGCCCTGGCCGTGCGGGACACTCGTCGGCCGGACGGGGTGGCCCCGGCGGCCTCGGCGCGTCTCAGTGCCCGCAGCCTGGCGCAGAGAGCTGCGGCGCGGAGATGCTGGAACAGCTGCTTGTAGGCGGCTGGAATACACGCCACGGCAACCAGCTGCCCTCTTTCCCCCGTGCCCGAAGGCGAAACGAAGCTCTGCACTTATTCGCACGATCGTAATCCCTTCTGAGTTGAAATCCGCTCCCCCAAATGACCCGCCGTGTCGCATTTCAGAGACTTTATATTCCTGCAGATTTCAGCCTCGGGATGGAGCTGTCGAATTCCCACGGCCGCACGAGAGGAGCTCCTCAGGTGTTCAAACACTGACAGCCGGGCCCTGGCGGCGCTCCCCAGCCCCGGGACTGAGCCCTGCGTCCGGGCTGGTGGGGCTGAGCCGGCACCAGAGGCTCGGGCCTCCCTACCAGCTGAGCGTCCTGTCCACCCTCCTGGGGACCGACGCCATAAATCTCGTGACTATTGATGGCTCCGCTACTCCAGCTGTGGGCTACTTGGCCAGGGAGTGAGCAGCTCACGCGATCCAGATGACCGGACGACATTGGCTGAGAGACGGACAGACAGAAACGGAGAACGAAGACTGGAGGGCGCACACCGTAAACCGAAGGTCGTCGTCCCTGGAGGACGGGCTCGTGGGTGGTCTCGGTTTTAGGAATCCTATGGTCACGTGTAGCCGGGGACCTGCAGCTTCCCTGCTAGGTGGGGCCGTTCGGGCAGGCTGCGGTGGCATGGGCAGGGACAGAAAGGTGGTTAGGAAACAGGAAGATCGGGTTTGCTGAGGCCTGGCCTTCAGGGAGTGTGTGAGGTCTGGGGCTGCAGGGGATGATAGGCCAGGAGCAGGAGGCAGTGGGAAGTGTCCCCTTGCCAAGCCAGCTGGGGCTGGGGAGCACCTGTGACCTGGCTTCCTCCCCTTGCTGCCCACCTGTGCCCACCACCAACTGCTTTGTCTCCCTCCTCGCCCACAGGCGCCTCTAGGAGCTGTGTCTGAATTCTCTCGCTTTCTCTCTCTTCCCCTCTCCCTCCTCTGCCCATCCCAGAACCTGGACCAAGGAGGTGCTCCGAGAAGGCTGTTCAGTGGAGTAGTCACTGGTGTGTGAGGTTAGGGCAGGCTCCGCTGCGAACTGATCAAACGCACGCACTTCGGAGCCAGACCCCCTGGCGCAGGTTCCAGCTCCACCCCTGTTGGCCGTGTGACTTCGAGGATGTCGCTTCGCCTCTTCTGAGCTCCAGCCTCCTCGCGTGTTACGTGTGAACAGTAAGTGCCACCCCTTCGCCTATGAGGGTTAAGTGAGCACATGAAACGGTCAGAAAGCACCATGTTTGTGCCTCGTTTGTTATCATAAAGGCCACTGCCCCATCTCACCTTCTGTCAATCCTGATCAAAAAAAAACAAAAAGGGGCTTATGGCTGAAGGTCCCTGGGTAGATAGAGCTTCCCAGCCCGGCTGTGGGATCTGGACAAGTTCCTTCACGTCTGAGCCTCAGTTTCCTTTCCTACAACTTGGAATTAATAACAATCCCGCCCTACCTTCCCCCCGGGGACCGCAGGGAGGGTGGGCCCCGACGTGCCACGCAGAAGTGAAGCGTCACTGAGCCCCACTGTAGTGGAATTTTAACAATAAACGAATAAGCCTGTCCATGGCATGACTCCAAGGCTCTTCCAGGCCCAGCTCTCCCCACGAGCCCAGTTTCCTCCACGTGCACGGAGCTAATGCGAACCGTACGTTCTGAGGACGGGTTAAAAGTGAAGAGAAGCCACAGCGAAGGGGTTTAGGTGCCCGATTCCATTTGCAAGGACTTTGGCAAGAAATAAACCGGCCCCTTCGATTCGTTTAAATCAGCATGTTTCAGCGGCAAAGTGACATCTTGGAATCGGCGGCCCTCTCCGCCTCGCTCTGCTGGCTCGGGTGGGTCCACAGCGAGAGACACCGAGGCCCGGCCTGGCGCCAGGCCTCTGGCCTCCGCAAGCGCAAAGTCCGTCTGTTGCCAACTGCGCACGTCTCTGGCCCAGCGGGAACGTGCATCTCGCCGGCTCGAAGCCAGCTGATCCACTTTGCCCCGCTCGGTCCCTCTGGGGTCACCCAACACCCAGGGGCCTCTCATGGGAATGAGTTTCTGAAGCTACGTGGAGGGTCTGGTAGGGGGTTTGTGAGGGACAGGGAGGCTTTGAGTCGAGACGATGACCCAGGCAGGGTTCCAGGACTGGAATGTGGACAAAGGGTCCCGGCCTTTGGCCTGGAGCAGTCACCCAGGGGTGCTTCCCGGGTGAGGGGCGCCACTGGCTTCGTGCACGTGGTGAGCACTGGGTGCTGGAGCCAGCTGGGTCTGGAGACCAGATCAGTGAGTTCCTGAGCCCCCTGGACCTCCATGTGCTCGCTCACCTGGATAGCGCAGACAGTAGAGGCAGGCACCCCTGAGCTGTCACGAGGGTGCTCTCCCAGCGCCTGCCGCCCATGGTCACGTAAAGCACGGGGCTGACTGTCAGCTCGACATGACAGAGAGAAAGTGCCTCCCACCGGTGGTCAGGACACGCCGAGGAGCTCAGAGAAGCTACACACATGTCCACATGCACACACACACGCATACATGCACACACACACACACCTGGACACTCATAGGCCCAGGGACGCGCACAGAGACACACTGACACTCAGAGTCGGACATGCACGCCCCCCACACTGTTACACTGACACCCACAGGTGCAGACGCGCACAGGCACAGACATGCTAACACACACGTGAACGTAACACGCACACGGACACACGCGTGCGCTCACACACCGGACAGGCAAATCGGGGTTTGGACGCAGCTGGCTGGATGTGGCTGGTGAGCCGCCGCATCCGGCTTTGAGCTCACCAGCTCCAGCGGGGCCAGGGACAGGCGAGGCCTTGCACAGCACCCGACAGCAACAAGAAAACTGAGCAACTTAATGGCTCGGTTCCGAAGCCTCTGGGTCAAACACGCCCCTCGGTCAAACAGCTGCCGCCGCCACCTGGCACCTCAGCCCTACTTGTCCCTCACTGTCTTCCCACCTGAAAGGGCTCCCCAAACTCTGTGGCTGGGGAGCCTAAACACCAGCAGCGACCAGAGGCCTCTCCAACCCTGGGGCTGGTTAGGCCTCAACTACAGAACCACAGGCCCCACAGGGACCTGGGGACGACAGAGACAAGGGTCCACAGGAACACAGAGACCATGGAGACCACAGAGACATGGGGAACCAGGGGGACATGGGGACCATGGGGAACCACGAGGATAACAGAACCATGGGAACAGGCTATAGAGGCAGTTACTGCCTCCTAAGCCCCCAGCCCCTGTCGTCCTCTGATCCCTTGGGGGTGACAACCACAAGCCCTGCCCTGGGCTCCACCCCAAAGCTGCCCTGGGCCCAGAGCAGTCGGGGAGACAGCACCACGCTGGCCACTGCAGGGACCAGTTGTCCTCGTGCCCAAGTCCTCAGGTGAAGAGTCACCTGTAAGTCGGGCCGGGGCTGCCATGGCCCTCCCCGGGGTCTGACCCTGACAGGCTGGGGGCCCTGGCCCGTGGAGTTCAACACGCACCCAGGTGGTTCTGGTCATGGGGGCTGAAGCAGGGCCCCGAGGGCCCCAGGCCTCCCCGGCCCTCGGCAGCACCAGAACCACCTGGACAGCTCGCTGCCCCACGGCTGGGCCCCAGCGTTTCTGACACGGCCCACAGGGCACCGAGGCTACTGGTCGGGGACCACCCCTCAATGGGGAACTCCTGCCAACCGTCAGGGGATGGCAGAGCTTAGAGGAGGGGCCGGGGTGCACCCATCTGACCTGGTGGCTGGGGAGGGACACGAACATCGGCCACCACGTGGCTCCTCCAGCCAGCGTCCCACAGTCCGTCCAATCCAGCAGGTCCAAAGCGAGCCAGAAGCACACGCCCAGCTCTCGCCCTCTCTCCTCTGCACCCCGGCATCTGGCGAGTTGTCATGTCCCAGATGGTTCCAACACGTAGCCAGGGTGGAGAAACCCCAGGACACTCACCCGAAAACACAACGCTGTGGGACACGTGCAAAACCTCAGTCTCAGTTTTGGTTCGTAGAAGAGGATCTTCATCCTAGACGTGCGCAAGGTCACAGGCTTGTCGGGTTTTCTAGGACACGTCGCAAGGCGCTTTCCGGTTCTAAAACCAAGAAATGAATGCGAAACGTAAGCCATTTAAATTTCAATTTCACGTGTATCATAGATGCTCCATGAATATTCATGGAGGAATTAATCAGTCAATCCGTCACCTCAGTCTTGGTGTGAGAGCTGCCCAGAACGGGGTACACCTCCCCTGCAGGCTGTGAGCTCCCTGAGGACGGGCCTGGGGACACGGCCCCCAGGCAGGGACGCCTGGTGAATAAAGCAATGGCTGAGGCACGTGGCAGTGGGGCCCAGAGCACTCAGGGCTGCCTCCGGCTGCCTCTGACGTGCACCGTGAGCAGGGGAAGGCTCCTGTGCCATTTTGCTGAGAGAATGACAAGGTCACCATTTAATCATAGAGAAATTAGCATGCGTAAGTTGTTATGGCTTTTTAAAGGCCTGAGGAGAGGCTCGTACATGGCTTTTCCCCTCAAGAGGAAGCCAAAGGCTCATAGCAGCCCCCAGCCCTCACGTGGGTGGTTGGGCCGGTGCCCCCTGCAACGCAGTGGCTCAGCCTTTCCTAAGGAGCCCTCGCTGGACACGTGGCCACTCCTCTGTGACCAGTGGAGGGTAAATGGTGGAACCGTGGGCTGTGCGTCACCCCTGTCTGGGGACCCCCACTGACCTGACCCTGTGATGGCCATGACGTTCCTTCCCCCACTCCCCCGCAGCCAGGGAGCTGCAGCGCAGGGTAAAGAGCAGAGACGCTGAGGCCACACAGACCAGGGTCTAACGCCTTCGCAGCACTGACCAGCCGTGTAATGAGGGCAAATCCCTGAGCCTCTCTGCGCCTCAGTGTCCCTGCCCATCAGAAAGCATCAGCGCAGTCCCTGTCCTGAAGCTCATCACGAGATAAGGGGATGGTGCCCGCGGAGCCTGAACACCAGGACTGGCATGGAAAAGGGGCTTGGGTTTGAGCAGGTGACAGCAGAGGTCGAGCCCTCACACCCTGGGTCTGCCACGTAGTCGCTGTGTCGCGTGGAGCAAGCCTTTTCCCCTTGGCAAGCCTCGGTTTTCACCACTGTAATGTGAGACGGACGCCAGACCTCATCCCATGACCCCGGCGACAGCCAGGACTCCGCCGTAAGTGTCTTCTAAGCGGTGGGAGAGCTCGTGGTTCAAGGAGGTGGGCAGAGAGGGAGGTTTCAGGCCACAGGCCTGCATCTGCCCTCAGGTGGTCTGCTGTCACCAGGGCTGGAGGGAAGAACGAATTCAGGGCCCCGTGGAGGGGACAGGCCTTTGCTGAACCAACTCAGCAACTGCCACCTCATTGCCTCAGGCTCCGAGGAGGAGCTAGAGTCCACGAGCGGCCTTCTCTTCCCGCACCCCTGAAACAGTCTGGGGGCCAGGTGGGAACAGGTCCCTGGGACAAGATGCCAGGTCGGGGGACACAGGCCGGGTCAGCTCCAGCCCAGGCTGGGTACGACACTCCTTCCCAAATGCCCAGGGGTCCTGGTACAGACAAGGGAGAGGACGTGAGAACATGCCTGTGGCAAAGAGAAGCACAGCGGCATCCTCCACCCACCCACTCAGGTGGGGATGTCCTCAAACCACAGTCTGAGGGCCACCTCCTCCCAGTCTACCCTACGGCCGGGATCGGCCTTCACCTGGGTCAGGGCCGTGGGGCAGCAGAGCCTTCTAGCAAATCACGACTTTCCTAAGGCAGACGAGGCCATGCTTCCTGGGCACCCAGGTAGCCACGTGGCATCTCGGGTCCCATCACCCAGAAAGGAGCATGTGGAGAGCGTGGGCGGTCACGTGGGTGTGAAGACATGGGTCCCATCTGGGCTGAGCCGCGCTGACTGACGGCGTAACCACCCTGTGCCTGTGAAATGCGGACAAAGGGCATCCGTGCTGGGCACTTCGAGGCCAGTGAGAAGAAAACAGGCCCGTGCACTAAGGCGCTGGGCAGGAGTTGGCGGTTTTCAGTCACTAACGTGCATCTCACCATTCCTGGTAAAACCGTGCCTCGCCACTTTTAAATGAAAATGCGAGAGCACTTAGCCCCTTACGTGAAATCACAGAGATTCCACACTTCGTGTTTTGCAATTTGTGTGTGCGAGTGTATTTTTGACCTTAACGGGAACAAAACTCAACAAAACTTCCTTTCACCCCTTGACACTCTGCACCTTTGCCTCACTTCTGAGTAAGGAAGGATGGAGGGAAAAGGGAGCTGCCACCAGCCAACGTTCCCCTTTCTCGGGCTCGTCACTCTCAGTGAAAGTGACTGGCTAACAGGGTGCAGGAACAGGAGCAGGAAAGGGGAGGGAGGGTCCTCTGGCCACGCGTGATCCTCCGAGCATCACTGCCTCCATCCTGCATCTGAAGCAAGTGCTGGTGTGAGTGGACAGCGCGGTCTCTCGAGGCTGCGGGCGCTGACGCCGTCCTCGATGGGATATGTGTGCCTTGTCCTCTGAGACTTGCTGACCTCCTGAGCAGAGGGTCCCTGGAGTTCCGTGCGCACAGGCTTCCAGAACACTGCGGGCCAGCAGGGCAGCAGGAACCACCGACCTGTGCTGCTCACATCTCTGCTCACGTGCGAGCTCCCAATCCCACCGACTTCGCTTACAAAACACAAGTTCGAAGGGAAAGTGAGTAGCACTTCAGTCTGGCAGTTGAAGAGTTTCAAAGCAAGCTTGGGCCCCTCTGAGGCCTGTCCCTGCTGTAAAACGGGCAGATCGTGACCAGGCCGCCCGCCTCAGGGGCCGGGAGGACCACGCGCACGTGAGGTGGTGCAAATGCTTTGTAAACTGGGACTCGGGCCCTCGTGGCCGTGCTCCCTGAGGAGCGCAGCGGCACCCCGACAGGGCGAGAGAGCATCCTGACGGATGCAGCTGCAGAAGCCGCCGTCCCCGGCAGGGAGCAGGACAGCAGGGAGCGGATCTCAATTCCGGACGAGCTTGAACGACACAAAATCCATTCCCTCTCAGAGTCAGAAGGTGTTTAATAACCCGGCACGCTCAGGGCACAACACGTCTCTCTGAACTGCACGGGGCTGGAAAACGGTTGTCCCTGTGACACCCGGGGGTCAGAGCCAGCGTGCTGCTCACAGCTTCTTGGACAGACGGAGGGTCACACCGTGAATGCCGGGACCACTGGCCGTCCCTGTCTGCAGGCCTGGGAATCGCAGTGGACATCGGTGACGGCTCTACCGCCCTGCTGTTCCTTCTCCGGTCACCCGTTTCCCTCCTGTCCCTGTGTCTGCTGAAGGTGTTGGGGATTGTCACAAATTCCCACCGAAAGCAACTTCACACTCTCCTCTCTCCTCGCCAGGAAGCTGACAGACCCTGTGGACACAGGAATGGGACTCAGGGCACACGGGACAGGGGGCCCGGGCTGCTCCGTGGCTTCATCCAGCTCAACAGGCGAGACAGGAGGGGCACCAGGCCGAGACCCAGAGGACCCAGTCTCCACCCAGCATGGAACCTGCATCCATCTGTGACGCAGAGGAAAGCCACTAACCCTCGGGAACATGTCTTCAAGGATGAACTGGGGCAGCGACGGCCACATGGGCTCCATGTGAACCCTCAGAGCCAGCGTGAGAGGTGGGTGCTGGTCCCCATGACATGCAGATGCACCCGAGGCTTGGAAAAGCGAAGTGAGGAAAAGGTTATTGTCCCAGTTTTACCCACGGGGAAGCTGAGGTTTGGAGAGGTCGAGCAAGTTGCCTGAAGGCTCCCAGCAGAGCTGAGGTCACCCCTGAGTCTGGGTAACATCTAAGTCCTCCCCCCAACTTGGACGTGAATTCTGGGAACGAGTGAGTCCCCACGTGTGACAGCCTTTCTTGCAGGATGACAAGGTGGTGGCTGCCGCTAGCTTTAACCGCAGAGGGCACCCTGGGGCCCCCATCACAAAGGAGGAGGCAGTGTTGGGTGAGGGATTCCACCCCTCAGCATCCCACCAAGACAGAGACAGCAGGGACATTCAGAGACGTTTAGGAAGAGTGAGTGAGTGAGTGAGAGAAAGAGTGAATGGGCAGAGACTACACACCCCTGTGCTTTCCCTCGCCCCCTCCTGGTTCACACGCGGGCAGTGATCACTCTGCTCTGCTCTCTTAGGAGTGGGATTATTAAAATTTCTGTAGAAAAATAAAGTTCAGCGACTCTCTCAGAATGCAGACCAACAAGACAGGAAAATAAGAGGAAAAATATATGACATGCAGGATCGATGAAGTGGTCCTGTAACCGTTCCACTAAGATGTCTTGGAAAAAATAAAATGTAGAAAGTGTATAAATTATACAAATGATAGGAATAACGTTCCCAGGTACTGAAAGGATATAGAAATCTTCAGATTAATGGGACTCGGCGAGTGCCAAGAAGAATGAATGAAAAAGACCCACCGCCAGACACATCCTCCTGAAAATTCCAAGGGTAAGGAAGAGATCCTAAAAGCTTCCAGACAGGAAAAACAGATTCTCTGCAAAGGAATTACAATCACTTTGACATGGGACTTCGCATCGGTAACATCAGAAACTGGAAGACAACAGAGCAACCTTCTCAAGTTCTTAGTAAAGAAATAAAATTCTGAACTTACAAATCCATTCTTTTCTTTAAAAATCTATTCATTTAATAAGTACAAAATAAATATTTTCAGATATAAAAATACTTAGAAAATTTACATCCCAAATATTCTTTCGAAAAATCTTCTTTCAGAATATTCCCCAGCAAAATGAAAAAAGAATCTAAGCAAGAGAAAAGACACGGGCGTTCATAAAAAGTGTAGACTCCTTATCCCAGGAGTTCAAGGAAAAAATTTCGGGGTCACAGAAACAGTCTGTCCACATGGTAACTGGAGAGCAGAAAACTCTAAGAAAAAAAATCTTCAGAAAGAAAACATTTTCTTTAACAAAGAGTCTGGTCGAGTGACTGGATAGCCTTAAAGACATAAGGGATGCATATGGTTCTTTTGCTAAAGTGAAAAAAGCAAGGCAATGAGAAACCCAGGGAATAAAATTTAAAAAAAATAAGAATAATTATAAACAAACTAAAATGTAGCAAATTTGGGGCAATTAATGCCATCTAACGAAAGAAAATTCTTTTAACTCAAACTCTTAAAATATTCTGCTACGAGCAGTAAAATGTGCTAGTGTCAAACTGTATTCCTATGTTGTCTGCTCGCCCTGTTTGGCTTTGAAATTACATGTGATGATATTTAAATGCTACTTATTCTGTCTTTTAATACCCCGTCTATAAATAAAGCACCAAACACTCCACTATAGTTAAGAATGGAACGTACATGTTTTAAACATGAACAACGTGGAAATTATGGTCTGGCAACACTGAACTTGAACAGGGTGTAAAGAAACTACCAGAATATTTAATTCTATTCCTTGCATGATCGACAGCTGAGACTGTGTGAAGTTGACGAAATGAAGAACAGAGGTGTAAGGATAATATTTAAGTTACAGCGGTAACCGGTAGAGCTGAAATATTAATCTCACAACCAGTTTTTTGAGGTGATGGGGTGAAAAGAGGTGGGATACTGTGAGTTAAACCGTTTTCATATTAGATGTTCACTCAATAGTGTCGGGGTGGCCTGACCAGGAGAGATGAGTGAAAGCAAAGTATAGGAAGACAGAGATGTGAGCCCTTAAATACTAACTACGAGATTTATTTCGACAAAGCAACACTTAGGAGATTGCTAGGAGAGGTCTAAGAGAGTGTTTCCTATATGCACACACATTTCTTTCATAGCAAAAGCTAAACATTACTCCTCTGATCATGTCATTCCCTGTAGACCAGCTCAGATGCCTCCTCCTCCCCAGAGCTTCCCCTTACCCTGAGAAAATAGAGGTGGATCCGACACAGTCCCTCACGATAAAGAGTCTAGAAAAGCCAGGAGTCCCTCTCACTCCTCTGGACTCATAGCCCTCATTCTCCCCATCTTCATCTGACACAGACCCAAGAAGGTCTCAAGTCACATCTATATTCCCGTCCTCTCAGTATCTGTCTGAAATAGCCATAAAGCTTGGACAGTGTGCGTGGGAATGCAAGATGAACCAGGGGCTCACCTTGCCCTGAGGTAGGCCCCAGTCTAGTAAGACACTAGCCACGTTCAGAAATATCCAGAAGACAAGGTGGAACGGTGGTCAGTATCATAGACGGTATAGACAACGCCGGAACGATGAGAAGTTACTCAAATGCAGGATATTATGGGCTGAACTGTGTCTCCTCAGAAGTCAAATGATGAAGTCCTAACCCCTAGAGCCTCAGAATGTGACTATATTGGAAGAAAAAAATCTTTAAAGAGGTAATTAAGTTAAAAAGAGATCATTCGAGTGGGATGTGCTACTTTGTGATGAAAACCCCAGCAGACTATGACACCAGGGGAGTCAGAAAGACTCCCTGGAGGCCACAGGTCAATGTCCACCAAGAGGGTGACCATATGTCCCAGCAACTAGCCTCCCTTTCAGCCGTACTGTCTAGGGCCCTCTCTGACCAAACAAAGTCCACAGGAAAGTGAGCAGCTAAGATAGCCTTGCTATCTCTGGTGGTGGTAGGAGTCTCTAAGTCTGCTGCCCTTGCCGGCTGCTTAGTGCACCAGCCAGGTGTGCTGTGACACGTGCAACAGCCTGTGAGAGGCACAAAGCTGCCAGGCAGGCCGTCGGTCAGTGAGGTCAGGGGGTTATGTGAGAGACAATAGGTAAAGTACATACTGAATACGTGTGCCAGATAACATCGCTTCTACAGCTCTGTCCTCTTTTTTCCTTTTTTTCTCTCTGTACTTCAGTTGGTATAGTTTCCGATGACTGTCCTTGAGTTTACTAATCCTTTATCCTGCTCTGTCTGGTGTATTAAGCCCAATCGATTCATTTTTATTTCAAACTTTGTACTTTTCTCAGTGCTAAAATGTCCACTTGGTTTCATTTTAGAGTTTCCACTTCCTTAATAAAATTCTCCATCTATTCAACCATATTGCCCATTTTCCTCCTCTAATTTTAAAACATATTTATAATAGGTATTTTAAAGGTCTTATTAATTCCGAAATCTAGATCATTTGCGGGTCTGCTTCTATTTACTGTTTTTTCTCTTGATTATGAGCCTCGCTTTCCTGCTTCTTTGCATGTCCTATATTTTTAATTGAATTCTGGACACTGATCATAAAAGATAAGAATAGTTAACTCACACCCTTTCCTCCGTCAAGCAACTAAATCAGAGTCAATTACTTTAACCTAATTAGGAATGAAGCTTGGTTAGAGCTTAGCTGCAAGTCTAATTAGTTTCAGTTTACCTCTGGTTTCAAAATATTTGAGATTGAAAGCAGGCCTCCTCTTCCAGCACAGCTTTGGGATCAGGCATCACGCGACGATGAGCTCTCTCGGCTGTCCAGCCACATCTTCAGCCATAGCTTGCTCAGCATATTAGCAGGTGCAGAAGATCAGTTTTGCATTTGGAGTTCTTCAAAACTGCAATCCCTCTTGCCAGCCCACACAATGATTAAAAGTGCAGCTATTTTAACTTACCAGGGGATCAGTTAGGTAAATGTCTAACGACTACACTATATGCCTAAAACTAATATAATATTGAATGACAACTGCAATTGAAAAAAAAATTTTGTTTTATTTTTTTTCAAAGTTTGGCTATTTTACCCCAGCAAAGCTTTTATCTATGGCAAACCCACTCCTCTGCCCACCCATATGCAATCCAGGTAACATCTCCCAGGTATAAAATCAGCCATGGATCTTTGCTCTTCTAGAAAGGATGGGTCTCTCTCCCTGGAATATAGACTTCTTTGCATCCACGGCTCTCCAACAGCTTTTTAAAAATATTTATAAATACCAAAAATCCTTTTAATCCAGTGCTGTCTTCGTATTTCCTCAGGAAAGATGGTCTTTCACCACTTTCCGCACACTAATCAAAAGTGAGATTTCAATGTCATTAATTTTCAGTTCTAAACTATCGTGGTCATGGACCAAAACTGAAGCTATTACTGTTTACATGTGGGCTCCATTAGAAAAACTATACAAATAACAAAATGATACATTTTATTTCAGTGTCATCAGATTCTTCAAATAGAAGATCAGTTCATTCCAAATGTTTTCATTACTTTAATCCAAGTCACTGACTCAGAGTAAAGCCTTTGGAAGTATTCTTTATTAATGTGCATCATCTGAGACTTATGAATACCATTATGAAGTTTACAGGGAAGCTAAAGAGGACTTGTTTTTGCAATGATAATACAAAAATAGTTTTCAGTGGAACACGGTGTCATGGTAAAAACACCCTTACTAAATTAAGAAACTTATTAAACATGTGTTCATTTGGATGGGTGATAGTAAACATATAATTCATAGTCAGATCCAAGCCGGCTGTGAGAGCCAACCAATTTAAGTAAAAGCTATAGTTGCCAACACTTTGTGACAAAGCTGATGAAAAATGGGGGAAAAAATCTGCTTTAGCTTTCCTCTTCGTACCTGCCATCTGTCAGATTCTAGAAAAGATTGAGCTTTCGAAGTCAATCTACGTGTCCTATGATGATATTGAACTTTTTTTGTAAATAGGTCCTCTAAATTTTGGTTGCCTGTTCTTCAAAAAGTTGTAGAACCCTGAACAAATTGTTAAACACATGGCCTTTAGTTTTTGAAGGTTTGACAGAATTGCATTAATTGAAAACAAAGCTTGCAAATAAAAAAAAAATTGGAATTTATCCCTAAAAACTAAGAAGAAACAGAACACATTATATAATATAATAAGAGCTCGATTGAAATTATATAAGGGTGTTTCAGAATGTCTTTACTTATAAGAGAAATCTTTTGATGGATCTTTTCTTTTTAATTAGAAAAAAATATTCTGTCCCAGAAAGGCACAAAACTAAAAAAGCCTACAATCGTGCAGCATTTAAATTTAATGAGGCTCTCAAAAGAATCATAACAACAATTAATTTGGTGAATTTTGTCTTGTAAAATTTGTTGAAGGAAGGCACTCTGAAAGGAGGCAGAAAGTACCTGCTGAAATATTTAAGCTGATTTTCACATTTCAATGCCAAAAAAATGAGCAATGAAAATATCCTTCATTTGTCAGTACCTTGATACCTATAAATATTTTTTCCAATTAAAAATGTACGGTTTACACTGAAGAGTAGATCGAGGGTGAAAGTAATAACCACAAAAATGTTCCTTTGAAGAAGACTACGGGAAATTTTGTGGAAAAAATAATAAAAATAAGGAGGCCACATTAAGGAAAAAATGCCATTGACGTCATATTAGAGACAGCCACGGCTTAAGAAAGCAGGACAGTGTTCTGCTTTCATTGTTTTTATGCCATGTAATCAGTATAAAGAAGTGTTTTTTAAATTTTACTATATTGTACGTGAACTTGTTAATTTTTTGTTTTGGAAAGGATTTTATTATTGAAAACAGTTTTTAGTAGGACTGTGTATAGCACCAATATGACAAAACCCATCTGTCGATCAAGAAAAATAAATATTTTCAAAGTATACACAGTTTTAATTATTGTAAAATCTTGCACCTTCCAAAGTATCTTGTCAATAGAATCTATGGTCGCCCTAGCCAAAGAGGACAATGAGACTTATGAGTTCTCTATTGTTATATAACAAATCCCCCCGAAACTTGACGGCTGAGAACGACTCACAGGTATAGACGAGATACCGTGTGGCTCAAGACTCCGGGTGTGGATCCTGAGCCTCAGCTCAGGGTGCCCCATGAGGCAGCAGGAGGGCTGTCGGCCAGGGCTGCAGTTAAGCCTCAAGACGCAGTGGAGGCTGAAAGACCCGCTTGCCAGCCCAGCCGCGAGGCTTCAGAAGATGAGCCTCCAGCCCACGCGGTGACAAGCCCGTCTTAGTCAGCCCTGGCTTCTGTAACAAGTGCCATAATGACGGACGTTTATTCCCTCACAGTTCCGGAGGCCAGAAGTCTGGGATCAAGGCGTCAGCAGGGCTGTTTCCCCTCAGGCCTCTCTCCTTGGCATGTAGGTGGCCGTCTTCTCCCCGTGTCCTCACATGGTCCTCCCTCTGTGTGTCTGTCATATTGGATTGGGGTCCACCCTACTGGACTCATTTAACCTTAAGAAACTCTTTTAAAGACTATCTCCAAATCTCCTGAGGTCCTCGGGCTTAGGACTTCAACACGTAAATTTGCAGGGGACACGATTCATCCCATAACAGCGTCCTCACAGCATGGCAGCTTGTGATTCACGACTGGGGAGAAAGAGAGAGCGGTCCAAGACACCGAAAGAGAAGCTCATCGCTTTACAACTTCATGTCTGAAGTCATCTTCTCTGCACTATCCTACTGTTAGAAGAGAATCCGTAGGTCCAGAGGAGGAGGGGGTCACACAGAGCGCAGACAGCAGGAGGCGGCCTGCTGGGGCCCCTTCCACACTCTGAGGCCTGGTTGCCCCGCGTCCACCGCAGTGACCTAGAATGGAAGTGCTGACACTGGCTTTGGAAAGGCAGTTCCTCTTCCCTCACCTCTGAGGAGACAGTAATAAGTTCAGAAAACACATCGGCCTTTTCGGCTGCCCAGCATGACCGAGGACCAAGTGCCCTGCACACAGAGGGCAGGTCCACACAGCTCTCTGGGCTCCGGGGCGGATAAGCACACGGCTGGGCGCCTCATCACCAAATTCCCAGTTCGTCTGGTTCATCTCTACGCAGAGAGCTCGAGGCTATTCTTCCTTAATCGCATGTAGTCTCAGTTGTGAAGTCATAAGCAGGAGCCTAACCAAAAAGCCCCCAAGTGCGGGGTCCCACCTCTCCATGGGGTGCCCCCACGCACCTTCTCCGGACCCCGACGCAGCCGACTGTTTCCATTTGTTCTCTAGCTCAGTTTTCCCTTCACCACCTCGGCCTCTGATTTAGGCCTAACAGTTTTAGGACACAAACTTCTCATCACTTGAGACACTACAGACGACCGGCCTCCCCTTCACTATGTTCACACCACACCCCGCACGCCCAGCAACCCGGCTGCCTCCCAGCTGGAATCACCTTTAAGTCGCTGGGCAGTGACAGGAAGAACACACGGGGCCGGCAACGATTTCGGGATGCGCACCCACACTCACACGCCCTCACGCACAGGCAGCCTGAGACGGGGGAATGGAAGAGAAGAGGTTCTGGGCCCGGGGCCCGCAGAGCAAAGACATCTTGGATGGCCAACTGGGAGGTGGCGTGAGGAAGCCCAAGCTATTCCGGGTGGCAAGAGTTTAGGGCAGTAGAAGAGGGAGATCGAGGAGGACTTTGGACAGTGAAGGAGGAGGGGGCTGTGCACAGGTCTTGTATTCTCCCCCTGGCAAGGCCTCAACTCCTGGGGGCAGGTCACAGCGTCCCATTCACCTCTGCGTCCCCTTCTCTCTCACCACCCCCCACACACACACACCACAGACAGATCCATGCACAGCACACGCACAGCGCACACACACACACTCCACAGAGAGACACACACACCCATACACTTGTCCACACAGACACAACCCATCCTCACTCATACATGCGTGTGTCCGCACACATGTGAGCACAGACAAGTCACACCTGCACTCACGCGTGTGTCCGCACACATGCGCCATCACCCACGCGCGTGCATGTGCCACATCCGAGTCGCACGCACTTGCACACACGGTCACGTACTCACATCCGCAGCACACACTCACACATCACCGCACGTGCACTCACACGTGCTCGCACCCCACGCAGCCCCCGTCGCATGCTCCCAGGGCCGGGCACGTGGCCGGGGTTCTGTCAGGGCTGACGGCGGCGATGAAACGCTGCATCTGGGGACACCAGGCTTGCAGATGCTGCTTCTCAATTAACTTTCCGGTCATTTACCATCGACTCCCGGGCGTTCAGTGTGTGTGTGTGTGTGTGTGTGTGTGTGTGTGTGTGTGTGTGTGCGCGCGCGCGCGTGCAGCACCCTGAACTCGTGCTCCTCAGAATTAGACAACTATCCCTCTCTTTCTCACAACTGCATCCCAACAGATCATGCTTTGGGGGATTTTTTTAATAAAATATGACTTTTTAAAACAGGCAGTGACTAAGTCCTATACTCAAGCTCTTGGGTGAGGGGGGCACATCAAAGATTCTCTCCGAGCAAACCTCCTCCCCACATTTCGAAGGTCCTTTTAAAGAAAAGGGACACTTCGGGAAAATAGTCCATGGCCTGATATCCACCGTCTACAGGGCTGCAGCTCCCAAACCCCCTGCGCAGAGCCCTGGGAACCATGCTTTCTAAACAACATCCGATCCGCATGCATTATTATTTCATTAGAAGTGAAAGATTATTTTTTAAAGGAGAAAAAGAACAATCCCAATGGACACAATGAAGGCAAAGAATTTAGCACGGTGCCTGGCAAGGAAAAAGGGCTCCATAAATGCTATTTTGGGGTTGCTTGAGTTGTAATAAATCAATAAATAAATACATAAATACATAAATACATAAATAAATAAAATAAAAACCCACCAGGAAGGAACCAGCTTCCTGAGAAATTTGCATCTTCAACAATCTGATGGCCCTTCCCACAGCCGCTCCGAACCCTGCTTTTGAGACCAGCTAGATGGAGGCTTTCTACGTAATCCATTTTTAAACCTCAGATGCAGGACCCAAGTAGTCCCAGAGGCAGGACCTTGGAAGGGAAAATGGGGCACCATGGGAAGCCCTCGGTCCTGACCTTCCCCCCCACCTCCCAGCAATCCCCCGGTGTGCTCCCCTTTAAGACATGTCCTATCAGAGTGTTATGCAAAACTGTTCTTCATGTGTCGCCTTTTTCCTTGAGCCATTTTCTCCCCGCACTGAAACCTTGCGCCCAAAGCAGCTCTCAGAAGAGAATTAATTATAAAAGCATATTAATGTCATCTGTATAGCAATGGAATTAATTTATTCGATACATCGGAGGGGAAGTCATCAATTACGGCCGGCAACTGTAGTATTTTGTGTTACGGCATGTGTAATTCTTACACATTTTAGTGTCTCCTCCAGCGAGAATTGCCATCCACATCCTCTGCCTGCAGCCTTGATTTATGAATTAAGTGCACCTTTTAGAGGCCACTCGCGTTCAAGCACTAAACGCTTCGTTCTCATCAAGTGTGTGTTCTGGGGGATTTATCTCGCTATGACAGATAAGGCTCTCTGGTCTCTTAGAGATGGCCTCTGCCCTCGAGGTGTGGAAATACGTGCTGGAACGTATGAAAATTTCTTGAAACGGCTTCCAGCCTTCCCAGGTTGTATTTCCCGAGACATATTATACACTGAATGCAGCGCCCTCCTGTCAAGATCCGGATCTAGCTAACGGGCCCGTGTGGCCCAGTCTCAGAACGAGCAAGGCATTCCAAGGAACACAGTCTGGTCTCCACTTGTGCCTCTCAAAGGCCATTTGGGGAGCCCCAACTCACTATCCGTAGCCACTCTTATGAAACTCCTCTTTCCACCCACTTCTGCGCGAGACACACAGACAGCCAGAAATCTCTTCTCACCCGGTCCCCAAAACTCCCCAAGAGAAGACAGTTGCCATAGAGGAAGTATCAGAAACGCCTACAGAGCGATAAGAAAGGGGAAGACACCCCAACGAAGCAGAGGGCAAGCTGCTGGGACAGGCAACTCACAGAGGAGGAGGCCCCAGTCGCCGCTGAGAAGGCGAGAAGGTGCCCAGTTTGGGGAGTCCTCGGGGATGTGCCAATCAAACCCAGCATGAGATTAAAGCAGAACACACGTGCGGGAGTGACTGCAGCGAAAAAGGGGAAAGTGCAGGCTCTGGCGAGCTAGCAGAGCGACTGGGACAGCCCCCCGCGGCTGCGGCTGCGGGGAGTGTAACTGGCATCACTTGGAAAGCCTCCGGCACTTCCTATGACCCAGGAACTCCACGCCTAGGTAAACACCCAGAAGAAATGCGTCCATATGTTCCTCGAAAGACGCGCCCGGGAATACTCACAGCAGCTGGATTCGTTAAAACTCAGACGGAAAACTGCAAAATGTCCATTAACGGGAAAATGCAGTAGGGTCGGCAGATGAAACTCAGGACGCCCAGTGGGGTTTTCATTCCAAAACCAGCGAATCATTGGTTAGCGTGAGTGCGTCGTATAGAAGAATCTTCCCCCGCATGGCCCCCGCTAAACACGACAACGTGGCTGGATCGTGCAGGTGAATAAACAAGAGAAGACACGAGAGAACGCCAATTCGGTGGTTCCATTGATAGGATGTTCAAAACGCATCCGTGCCATCGAAAGTCGAGACACTGGAGGGATGGGTAGTCCCTGGATGGGGGCAGAAGCGGCCTCTGGGGAGCCTGGGGTGGGTGCCCTGTTTCTTGATCCGGGCGCTGCTTACACAGATGTGTTTTCTCTGAAAACTCATCGCTTTCTACAGTTGGGGCCTGTGCCTTTGCGTAAGCACGAGACGTGCTTATAGCAGAACGCACTTGTGTTTGCGGGTGGAAGGTAAAGGAGACCCTGTATATCACCTGACAACACTGCTCCGCCCTCCCGCTATCGGTCCTCTTGTCCATCAGCGCATATCATAAGGGCATTTTACGTGTCGATCAAAGTTATAAAAACCCTCGCAGGACACCGCTACCAACACGCGTCCTCCCATTTTTTCCTAAAAAGGGAGGTGGGGAATGTCAATAGGCAAAGGTGGAATTTTTAGTGGGTGTGGGTGGGGGCGGGGGAGTAAGGGTGGGGTCAGAGCTGCACACTCACGTGGTAGTGATTTTTGTTAACACGAAAGGCAAATCTTACAGAGACCAGGGCTGTGACCCCTGAGGTTTAGGTTCAAGTTGCCTGCTAGGAACCTCCAACTTCATCTGTGTTCGCAGAAGCGGGGAGGGTGGTGATCACTCAGGCTTCTTATTTGAGTCGCTCTCCCCCTTCCCCACAGTCGCAGACCCCTGGCCTCTGAATGGGGGTTAGGACACAGCAGGGCCCCCAAGGGAGACACTGAGAAGTGCGTTGCTTATCAGATGGTGCCCCATCAAAGTGGAAACAAGACCTGAAGCTGAAAAAGAGGGGTGAAAAGTCCACCGAGACGCTGGATCCAGCAGCGAAGTCAGCCTGGGAAAGCAGGAGAGGGCAACGGTTGGACTCGGCTCTGACATTCACTGACGGTGTGCCCTTGAGCACGTCACCAGCCACCTGCGCCTCGGTTTCCTCATCTGAGAAGTCCTCACCTCCCGCCCTGGACCCTGTCCGAGATTTATTGCCCCTGGCCCTGCCCACGTGTGCCGTCTCCCGGAGCCCAGCCTGCAGACGCAGCCCTCTCACCCCCCTTTCAAACCCCCTTTCTTCACAGACAAGCCATGCAGCAGGGAGGCTCACGGAGGAGCACCCAGTCATGTCACCGCCAAAGGAAGCACATCTGAGCTGGTGTCCCTGAACGCAGGCCACTTGCCTGGACACAGGTGCCCTGGGGAGAGGCGTGGCCTACACGACTGACCAGAGCAGGACCCTCTGAACTGACCCAGTATCGTGCCCAGGGGTGCAGGTCTAGGGGCGTTATCAAGTAGCACCCCTTCCTGCTGGCAGTCCCCCAAATGCTGGGGGTGATGGAATAGACATCCACACCTCCTCCCCTCCACCTGGCACATGGAGAGACCCAGAGGAGGGTGAAAATGGGGAAACCGTGCCTTCCTGCCTGGACAAGGACGTGCGTTCAGTACAACAGTCTCACCTCAGTGGCAGCAGGTGGCCTGGCACAGAGGAACGCTGATGGGTGGTCCGTCTCCGGCACAGCGGGCGCTCAGGCTCATGTTTGGGGGCCACGTGCATGGACCCAGGCACTTCCCATGACTCCGCTGCCTGTGTTTGACCCTCCACAGCGAGGCCATGAGGTCGGCAGGGACGGTGGGCAGGAGGCCAGGCTGGCCGGGCCCTGCGGCCCGTTAATGTTCGATGCCTCGTCCTCGCTCATCCACCAAGATGCTCTGTGGACCGGCGGCGAGTTTCATCGTGGAGCCGGCCCAGTGTCAGGAGGGACATAAACTCCGCTGCTCCCTGTCTGCAGCTGGGGCCGAGGGCAGGTGCCGCCCGCCCACCTGGAGGCCCAGCCGCACAGGGCACACACACGCTCTGGCTGCACCTGCCTCTCTCCCTCCCCCACCCTCGAATGAGGCCGGGCATTTGTCATCTTTGGGTTCTCAGACGCAGCCTGGGGTGAGGGGAGGGTGTCCAGCTGCCTCCAGCCTTCCAGACGTGCCGTGGTTTTTCCAGGCTCCGCGAGGCCGGGCTCTGTCCAGAGGTTGCAGCTGCTCCGGCCACAGCGGCCGCCAAGACACACCCAGGATTTCAGTCCCGGCGTCACTGCTGCCTTGATTCCTGCCCTTGTCACCCCAGACCCCACGGCGGAGCACCCCCTTTCTCCACAGCCACGAGACACCCCCAGGTGGGAGGACATCAGCACCAGGTGAGGGTTATCAGCAGCCGTGACCATGAAGAGAGGAGGAAGCAAAACTCACGCACCTTCAGGTGCTGGTATAACCCCGGAGCGCAGCATCTCGCGGGGCTCCTGGGGCTCCCTGAGGTCCCTGCCCGCTCCCCCCCGCCTCTAGGCCTCCACACCCATTCCCCACACCCATTCCCCTCTGCTCCTTCCCACTCTGGACGGTATTGTGCGTTCACGATTCCTTCTGCCCTCCCCATGCTTACACGGGATCCCTGTGGATAGAAATATTCATTCCTTTTTGGGCCATTTTTTATTTATCCATCCGTCAGCTGATGGACACTCGGGTAGTTTCTACCTGTCGGCGACAGCGAGGAAGGCTGCCGTGAATGTTCACGTACGGGGTTGTGTGTGGACACACGTTCTCTTGAGTGTATATGTCCACCTACGTTTACTCTGGGTTTAATCGTCTGAGGAGCTGCCACACTGAGGCCCCCTCTCCTCTCTGCCATAATCAAATCTGGGTGGACGTGAGCCTGGAGCTGTTGGCACCTGCCTTGCCCACACACACAGACTCAGAAATAAGCCGGCCTGGGGGAGGAAAGAGGAGAAAGAGAGAAACCGAGTCCTGATTACATGGGGTCAACCAATCCATGGACACTTCAGTCCTGTACGTCAGTGTGTTTCTTATTTCTTCCTTCATGGACGCGTCATTAAATTAGTCTGAGCTGGAGTTTTTGGTTCTGGAGGTGAAAAGTCTTAACTGAGCCTCAATGAGCCTTCCTCTCTGTGCTGAACTAGTTCCCACGTTGGTTTGGATCCCAAACGGAGCTCACCACAGGCACCGAGTCTCGGCCTGCGGGCGACGCGGGTTGAGCACAGCCTCACTGCCCCGGTGGGCGGAAGGTGTGCAGCCTGCGTGGCCTCAGCTGGACCGTGTGCAGCTGTTCTTTCCCATCATCGCAGCTGGACTCAGCTCTCAGAGAGCAGCGAGGCCCGACCCCTTCCACGCCACCCGTCCTTTCACCTTCAGCCTCTCTCTGCTTACGCAGGACGCATTTTCCGTCCATGGATGCAGCCCGTGACTTTTCTGCACTCTCCACGCACACAGAGGGACCCAGGCCTGCCAGCTAGACTGGCTCTACGGAGCCCAGTGCCCTCGGTGGGCTCCGTGGCTTTCCCTAGATGGAATTCACAGGCTCCAAAACTGCTAAGTCAAATGAATTTGGTTCATTTGAAATGGAACAGCAGCCGACAGTCAGGGGTTGCCACGGACCCTGTTCTCATTTCCCCTTGCGAACAGAATAGGCTGGCCGGCCAGGGGAAACGCAGACAGATCCTTGCCAAGGAGGAAGCGGCCCCCCACTCCCGGTGACACTTCAGGCACGGGAAGACAGGACATTTGACAATGTCAGGAAGCAGCTGAGCAGGTCTGCACATCATCACGGAATCTCCCGCTTGGAGGCGTGGGGGCTCAGAGCAGAGATGTGCAGAAGCCACGGGGACATCTCAAACGAACGCGTTTGGGCAGCATTTTATTCTGCCAGTCAGGGCTCCTGCATGAGGGCTGACGGGCAGGTGTGCTTCAGCAGCTGGAAAAACCGAGGGTACAGATACTGCGTGCTGGAGGCCAGCCAGAGCAAGCTGTTCGAGTCTCGAGTGGCCGAGAGCTTGCCAGCACACTGCACGTCATGCTCCCAGACTGGAATCCGTGTTGGCGAATGTTGCCTCGAGTTCATTAAACTTATTAATAAGAGGTGACAGCGGGGGTGGCATTCCCGCCCGTGTTTTAGATGCCCCCTAGGGAGCTCACAGAGGGGGAACTCTGCCAACCCACAGCAGCATTTCATAAACGGACACCCTGAGGACTCGTGACATGAGGGTCTGGCACAGGGTTGACTATACGAGCTCCCCGAGGCCAGGCGCCAGGCCCCAGCCATCTCACACCCCCAGCGCCATACTCAGCCAGGCTCACAGCGGGGCGCAGAGAACCGCCCCCAGACGCTGTGGGGAAGGCGTGCAGGCTCCTTTGGCTAGGCCCCGGGTGTTTGGAAGAAGACGCACATGCAGATGAGAAGATGCTCAGCATCATCGGCCTTTAGGGAGATGCAAGCTGAAACCCTGATGAGATACGACTACACACCTGTCAGAAGAGCCAAAATAAAAAATAACGACCATAGCGGATGCCGTGGGGGTGTAGAGCAACCGCAACGCTTCGACGTTTCTGGGAGGGACGCAAAAGGCTTTAAATGTTTCGGCAGTTTTGTTGCAGCGTGTGCCGCCGAGGCGACCCAGCAGCCTGGCTCTCAGACATAGGCCCTAGGGAGATGGAAACGCGTTCACGCAAAAGCCCGTTCACCGATGTTCGGAGCATCCTTATTTGTAAACCCAGAAGCTAGGAGCAACCCAAGTGTCCTTCGTCAGGTGAGTGGATAAACCCAGCTGCAACCGTAGACTCAAGCAGGACTCAATGATACTTAAAAAATCATCCTATGCAACAATTTAAATGAATCGTAAAGGCGTTAGGCTGAGTAAAAAAAATCAATATCGAAAGGTTGTAGTCTCTATGATTCGACTTACACCGCATTCTCAAAATTCTCAAAAAGACTTTATCACAAAATTAGTGACAGAGTACACATAAGCGGGTTCTGGGAATGTGAAGGGGTCGCAGAAGAAAATTTTTGGGAGGGGGGGTGACATTGTTTTGTATTCTGATTGTACATATGTCAAATTCATAAACTATACCCCACGGAAAAGTTTAATTTCTTATCTATTCATTTTAAACCATTAAAAATATGCTTCGTATACTCAAGGAGGTAAAGAAAAATAAGGACATGATGGAGAGAGGATTGTAAGATGTGGAAGAGAAATCTACTTCCAGGGACAAAAAAAAAAAAATGCGAGGGAAAAATAAATGGAAAAAGAGCAGCACAGATTACGTACTGCCGGGAAGGAAATCAATAACCTTAAAGACATAACAAGGGAAATTATCTAAAATGAAGCACAGAGAGCAGGAGGATCGTGAGGTAACATCGCAAGGGCGAGCGTGTGTGGGATTCAAGTCCCAGACAGAAGGAGAAGAAAGAATTCAAAGAAACGACGGCTGAAATTCTTCCAGGTTTGATGAAAATGATCAACTCACAGGCCCAAGAAGCTCGGCTCACCCCCCGCAGGACACACGTCGAGGAAACCACAGCAAAACTGAACGAAATCGCTGAGAACCAGTCTCCGAAGCCTCCAGGGCCGACCCCAGGGCCCGGCCCGCACGAAGGCCACTGTCGGTCCCCCCCGCCCTGCCACGAACCTGCTCCTCTGTGACCTCTTGCCTGACAGCGCGGGGGAGCTCGGGGTCAGGGCCGTGTCAGCAGCTCCGTGTTGACATCCTGCCCTGACCTGGCGCGGCGCCCCGACGCAGACGTGTTTGTGCTGTTGCTGCCACCGTCCCGTGACGCGGCCACGGGGCTTTCCCGTCACGTCGCTTCTTTTCAAAACGTTCCTGCTTCTGCAGGCGCGCTCGTGAGGACGCCCGCCCGAGCCCGGTGGGCTTCAGCGACAGGCACGCGGCTGGGCACAGCGGGTGCCTGAGCATCCCGCTCCCGGCCTCGCCCTCTCGCTGCTCCGAGTCGGGCGCATGGCACCCCCTGGGACACTTGGAGGAGGGTGGGTCCTAGGGTGAAGACGCAGGGAGCAGAGGGAAAGAGATGGTCCCACGGCTGGGGACAGGCCAGCGGGGCCGGACGCCGGGCGCTTCTGAGAGTGAGGCCCACGCTGAGGACGGCCCTGAGGACAGGGTCCAGGAGGCCTGCGGGCCCAGGCCAGGGCCTCCCGGCCAGATCCACTCACTCAGCAGAGGGGCATTTTGTCCAGAAGCCGAAGACCCTGCTGTGAAAGACACCAACGAGGTCCTCACCCTCTGGAGCTTACGCACAGACAAAACTCAGGCAAAGTGACAAATAAAGCAGTTCCCTGCTGTGATAACTGCGCTGAAGGCAATGAAGAGGGTGTGCAGAGAAGGAAAATAACACGGGCGGTTGGGGAGACGGCTCTGAAAGGTGCTGTGCCCAGCCAGGCAGACAGGGGCCCCCTGCAAGGGGTCACTTCGGCTCCCACCACAGAAGCGGGGACGCCGAGGCTCAGCGGGGACGGCAGCTAAGCCCGGGTGCGTTCTCACCTGCGGCAGGTGCCACCCTAGGACGCAGCTGCTGTAAGTGCAGGTTACAGGTGGGGAAACTGAGGCACCAAGAGGTTAAGTGATGTGCTCAAGGTCGTGCAACTGGAAGTGGCGGAGCAAGGATTCCAACCCCGGCGACCTGGTTCCCCCCGCGGGGCTACCCGGGAATGGCCGCACCTGCAGGCCCTCAGCTCAGGCCTAGGCCAGCCTGCAGCTGGGGCAGAGCCGAGCTCTGGAGTCTGCGGACAAGGCGCAGTGGCTCCCGGAGATCGGTCCTGAGATGGCGGCATCGCTGGGGACAAAACGGGACATTGAATGTCCTCACGGTGCGCAGAATTGCCGTCTGCGCTGGGACGGCGTGGAGTCTGTCCCAGGCGGGCAGGCTGGCCAACGCTCAGGTCAACCTCGAGCCCAAACTCGTCCTGGCTGTGTGACCCTGACCTCTCTTTGCCCTGTACCTTCGTCTGCAAAATGGGGAGGATAAACCAAGAGCGACTTAGAAATCGGTTGAGCCTCGAATAACCCAGGGTTGAGCTGCCTGAATCCACTCGATGTAGGTTTTTGTCAAGCGGCTGCACTTCAATTGACCCAGAAAGTTGGAACCCTCGTTTTTCAAGGGTCGGCTCCGCAGCTGGGGGTCCACACCTGCGGGTTTTCAAGGTCGAGGTCGCACGCCCCAGACCCATTGTCCGAGGGCCAACCGTAGCTGTGGAATTGCTCTGTGAAGGGCAGTCCCCCGCAAACGTAGGCGACGTGCCCGAGGAAGCTCTGTTACATGCTCTTTGTCGTGGGCAGGCAAAGGCAGAGCCTGTTCTTCTCCAGGGTCCCAAAGGACATTTGTGCCACCTCAGCCCCTGCTGGGTAGTGCCAGCTGTCAATGGCTGGGGCGCACTTTGCACCTTCGTGTCAGGGCACACCAGAAGACAGAGACGAGCAGGGTATGCCGGCCAGGCTGGGGGCACAGTGGAGGGACCACAGGGACTGAGTCGTCAGCTCTTGTGTGCGCATCCTGCCTGTGCACAGGAGCCACCTCTCCACCCCGACAGCCAGGCCAGGGCTTCCTCAGTCTCCCACACGTGCGCACACACACACACACACACACACACACACGTGTGCACACACACACTCGCAGGCTCACAGGGGGGCCACCAGCAGCCACGGGTCACCAAACCTTTGGAGGGTGCCCCTGGACTTCAAAACTCCTGCGAGCCAGGCCAGGGACGGTGTCCCAGGTGACAGCAGGGCTTACCTGCGTGGAAACCACCAACCTCAGCCAGGAAAGAGGCCAGACGCCACGCACAGCTGGCTCCAGTTCCAGGGCCCGTCAGCCTGTGACCTGCCCGGTGCTGAGACAGCCACCCTAACGGCTCCCTGCCCCGGCTCTCCCTGCTCTGTAATTACCTGCCGTCCGCCTCTGGGCCCTGAGGACAGCCTCTCTCCCGCCTTCCTCCTGACCTTGAGTGTCCCCCAAAAGTGCTGAGAAAGCCTGGCTGATCCCGGGCTCCCTACACGTGGTGCGTGTGAGCGAGACGGATGCCTATTTATCTGACTCGTCGGTGGCCGGCCTGCTCGGAGCCCTGGAGGACAGGCATGAAGGCACAGCCTCTGCCACGGGTCCTTGTGCCAACCTGGGCTGGGCAGAAACGCAAGCTTCTGGGTGGCCGCAACGCCCCAGCGGTGAGGACCAGGCTAAGTGGTGCCAAGCACCTCTGTCTGTAAGGTGATCAGATAATGGCAATTCGGGCTTCCCGAGTGCTCACTGCCCCGAGCTCGGGAAAGCCTTTGCCGAGGTTTCCAGCACCTTCTCTCGCATCTTTTCTCCTCACTCCACCCCAGATGCTTCTTCCTGTCTCTTTTGCAGCCTCCCCAGTGCCTACCCCTTAAATGCTGGGCTTCCCTCGCAGCCCATTCTCCACCCTCTTCTGCATCTGCCCTCTCCGCGGGCTGTCTTCGTCACCTGCCTGGGAAACCCCATCTGTCTCTAGCCCACCACGGGGACCACAGACGCGATGTGCCGTGTAGCCGACAGCTCTGCTCTGGACCTGGCTATTGCAGTGGTTCTTGATCCCCCTCTGGGACCTGAGAACCGTGCACCGGCAGACCCTCCCTCCTAATGCTCACAGCGTCTCACCTGCACCCTTGACCTGCACAAAGCAGCCAGACGTGGAGGCCGTGCCTTGCCTGACCCTAAGGCTTGGCAGCCAAGGAAGGCCTGGGAGTCCCACCCACAGGGACCACCCCCTCGCCTGGCTGCGCAGCGCATTCCAGGGTGGCCTTGGAACGTGCAACTGGTCCTCACCAGGAGCTGTCGTTACGCACCAGGAAACTCCCAAGCCGACACCCCGTTGTCCCACAACCCGCCCAGACACGGCCATGTCAGAAGCCCCTGCTGAAGCCGCGGGCCATTCCTGACCCCTAACTCCCCTTGTGACGAGGCCCCAGGCGAGGTGCGGGTCCAGTGGGGGCTCTCCCTCGCGGCCCCAGCTCCTGGAACAGATGGGGACGGTCTCTTCTCACAGCCCACCCTTCCCGTGGCTGTGGGATTCGCCTTCCCAGCCCCCCGACTTCTGCATTTACCTTCCTCGGACTCCTTCTGGAATCAACCGCTACCCAAACAAATGAAGGGGAAAATGCGACCAGATCACATTTGTAATGCAAATAAGATTATTCGGGCCACTGCCCCGCGACACGCGCTGAGATCCTGTCCTTACACATCTGTGCAGCTACCTGGGTCTTACAGAGAGGGATTCGCAGGTCTCCAGACAGACAGGTCTCACTCAACCCAGCAGGTGCGTTCTGGAAAAGTCACCGGTCACTTTTTTCTAAATCCAGCCCCATTTTAAATCCATGGGGAAAGCGGGGCTTTGGAAAGCAAGCTCACACACTCTGATTTAGTGGCTGTTTACGCTGAGCTTCGCCGACATCGGACGGGCTGGGGGTGAGACAGCTCGGAGTGGGTTTCGGCTGCCCCGTCTCCCTTGCAAACCTCCATGTATCAGACTGGCCTTTCACGCAGTCCTCTTTGCTGCCCGAACTGAGGTCAAGGATTGTTTCTTCCGATGAAATTAGTTTTCCACCAGCCACTGCCTCATACGCGCCGCCGTCGGCTGCTTTGATCTGTGGCTTTGCTCCCACGCCACCCTCTCAGCATCCTCCACGCCAGGGACCGACGGAGCCTGTCTCACCCCGGGGGGTGGAACCACCGCGAAGCTCATATTTTCAGTGAGAACTTCACAAGGCCTAACTTTATGGCTCTCCCTGCCACGTCTGTTAGCGCAGTGAATCCTCACGACCTCCCTCCTGTGTCTCCGCTTCACAGATGAGAAAACAGAGGCTCAGCAGGAGGAGGAAGGCGCCCGCATTCACGCGGCAGGTAATCCCCGAGGTGGGCTCGGGCCTGGACCACCTCCCCGGGCAGCTCAGATCTTCCCATCCAGTGGTTAGAGACGGTCCTTCAGCAGGGCCCAGCCCAGGCAAGTCTCTGGGTCAAACAGCAGGGTCCTGGGGGTCCTTCTCTGACAGCCATCTTCTCAGTGGCCCCTCGACCAGGGAACCTGGGGCCCAGCTGAAGGATGCCCCTCTGGAGCCACCAAGGGTCCAGGATGGATCCTAGCTGCAACGGTCTCTCTCTCTCTCTCTCTCTCTCTCTCTCTCTCTCTCTCTCTCATGCACACACATGCAGCCTCCAAGGATAAGCACGAGCATGACAATGAGGTGGCACCAGCTCTGTCATTTTCCTCTGTGTGACCTTGAGCAAATTACTCAACCGCTCTGAGCCTCTGTTTCTGCATTGATAAAAACGGAGAAATAAATACCAGCTTCCTAAGGTTTTATGGGATTCACGAGAATCCCGCAAATGGTTGAAGTTCATGCAAATGAGATTTACTGTCATCGTCATCATTACGTATTTATTATTTCGGAATTGTTAAATTATTACCATCAGGACACCAAAGCGCTAGGACATCTTCCCAACCAAGTCGGGGGACCAGGAGGTTGCTACGATGCAGCGATGACTCCGTAGGCAGGCATGACGGGGGGAGGTCACCGGACCTGGCAAAAGGCCACAGCGCTCTCACGGTCTGACCTGGGGCCCGGGGTGCCTGTTCGGGGAAGGGCCCCTGACCCCCCGAGGTTTCCAGCCCGCGCCACACCAGAATGTTCCTGGAAACAGCCAGCCCTTCCGCCCTGCGTCTGCTCCCACAGGCTGCCGTGTGGGCTGGGAGCCTGTCTCCAGGGCAGTCTTAGTCCCAGGCAGGGCGTCCTCACAGCAGTCCCGCCCTGCTCCCTCCCTCTGGGTGCACTGCTGCCCCCCATCACCCGGCTACCCCCAGTCAGGAGATCCTGGAGGTCAGTGCCACACAGATGCCCATCTCTCAGGCAGCCACAGTCGGTCCCATGAGCCTGAGCCCTGGGGTGTGTGAATGACTCTGGCCATCTGGGGCCACGTCCAGACTGGGATGACCCTCAGAGGTAGGCATAGCACCCCGAGCCTCCAACCACACAAGGGTTTAGGCATGAGGGAGGCCTTCCCAACGCCCCTGACTGGGGTACAGCTCCCCAAGCCTTCAAACCATGTGCCTGCCCCTTGGCCCCTTGTCCAGCCGAGGCCGATGGAGCAGAGGCAGCTGCAGGCCTCTCCTGAGTGAGACTGGACATCACTGGTGTCCCCAGAGTGGGATCACCCCACACTTCCCCACCGCACGAAACCAGGCCAGCTGCTGGCCCCACCCAGCTCTCGCCCACTGCCGCCCACCCTCCAGCCCCAGGAAGGAGAACGAGATTCTTCCCCTGAGCGCTCGGCTCTGCTGAGAGAGGCGAATCATCTAAGAAGAGCGGGGAACCGTGGGTGGAAATCTAATCCGCCCGCTTAGGGAGAGAGCCGATATGGACATGGGCGGGCGGCCTGCCGCCTAGCCCCGGGGGTCCCCTGCTGCTGTTCCAGGCGCTTCCCTAGCTGTGCTACCGAACCAAGCAAAGACAGCAGCCCTGAGCGCTTAAGGGGATGCTCGGACACCCCGACACCCAGCACGGCAGAGCCGGCCACTAAAGGTGCTAAGGCCCCAGAACCCTTTCCAGCCACAGACACTGCAAGGCCAGAGCACTGGGGAACTGGGGGTCCCTGAGGGCAGTGCTCAAGCCCCAGCGACCTCAGCGCTCAGGTGTCCCAGGTCCCCCGTGGTATCTGAGTTGGTGGCGTACCCCTCCTTCCTTGGCTCATGTGTCCACTCCAGGTGTTTTAGGGGTCACCTCCCAAACACAGGGCCTCCCTGCAAGCCTGGTCTCGGGATGCTTCTGGGAGGTGGGCAGGAGGGGGATGGGAGTCAGACCAAGACAGAAGCCAAGGCTTGGGGGCCGAAGAGGAAGGACAAGTCCAAAAATGTATCGTTCGTTCCACAGAAGATGAGAGAGGAGGGAGGCAGGAGGCACTAGTATCTCAGCACCTTCATATGTGATTTAATTTTCTTTATGGTCCCTTAGGGTAGCCCATATCACACCCACTTCTCAGATGCCCCAGGTCCCCAACCACCAATAAATGGAGCCATAACTCGAACCCAGGTTTCTGGCTCCAGAGCCCAGGTCCCAGCCTTTAGACCATGAAGCTTCCAGGCAGAGGGGCAGAGATGGAAGCGACAGCATGGTCACCGGAAGTGGAGAACTTTCAGCCACATCCTGAAGGTAAAATGATGGGCCCTTCAGGTCTGGGAAAGTGATGAGAAGGTGGTCAGCGGGCAGGATGGTGTTCTGTCCCTGTGGCCCCTCCCCGGGACAGGCCCCGAGTGCTGGCCAGGGACCAGATGGCCCGGCTCCATCCTCACACTGACAGCCTCGTCTCTCTCTCGCTCCCCTCATCTCACAAGGCCCAGCGCTCAGCTTTAAAAGCCCCGCTAATTAGAAGCACATTTTATTTTCTCGGGGGAGGCAGCTGTGGGATAAAAGTCGGAAGTGCAAACTCTGGTGGTGGATGAGTCATCATGGAGCTGTTTATTAATTTTTCTACGGCGAAGTTGTTCTGGTTTCTAAAAGCACAAAGAAGCACAAGGCTCATCTCTCTCGCTATCGGCAATGACTCTTTGCCGTAGGGTTCAAAAGACTAAGACGTTGCTGAAACAGTCTCCAGGGGCTGGGGAGCCCGTGCTGATAACCAAGCAGCACACCCACCCGAGGGCCCAGGAGCACACCTGTCCCAGGGTAGAGCAGGAGAGCACGGTGCAACCTCAGGTGTTCAATGGATGAATAAATGAATGAACTGATGCAACTAAAACCTTCTGTTTCACCAAGGAAATTTAAATAATTGCCCTATCATGGCCCATTAATAAGAAGAAATTTAATCTAATCGTAAACTTAATGCTTGGGAGACGGAAGCAGTAATGAGAATGTATTCCACTTCCATTGCTAAGTGAAAAGCAAGTTATGAAACGGCGTGTAGGGTAGGAGCCACGCTTCATCTTCCAAACATATCAGATAGACACCTAAATAAATGGAAATACAGTAAGTCCTCACCTTACGTAGTCAGTAGGTTCAGGGAGAAAACAATGGTTTAGTAACAATAAAGTAAAACAGCATAAAGCGATCGACAGCTCGATGGCACAGCAGGTCTGAGCGGGGACACGGAGCCACCTGGCTCTGACCCCAGCTCTGGCCCTTGCTAGCTGATCAGCTTGGCGACTTTCCTAACCCTCGGGGCCTGAGCCTCTGCCCCTGAGGATGAGCAGCACCTACGACGTGGACCATTGTGAAGACCAAACTAGGTACTCTCTGTGAAGTCCTTAGAACCGTGGTTGGCACGAACCAGCCTTGTTAAGAGGCTGCAGCCGCTGCTGTGGTTTAATAACCACAGCATAAGCTCCCCCTAGACGGTTTGTGGCCCTCCAGGCTCCTCCCCGCACGTGGAAGGATCCTGACGCCTGTCCTGTGTGAGCCCCACTCCCCTCACTCCTCTCCCTAAAGGCTCCACCCAGCCTGACCCTGAACCTGACCAGGTGGGCTGCCCTGGGCCCCACCTGATGGTCCAGGCACACGCACACTCAGTGCTCTGCAGCCTCTCCCCAACCCCAGGCAGCGAAGTGTTTCTGTTGCATGTGACAGAAAATCTCCCCACAAACTGAATTAATGGGGGGAGGTAACTTAACTGTCAGGACGCGGGGCTCCTGTGACCCTCACCACTCTGCCCCATGCCACCTCTCCTGGCCACGCTTACCTCTGGTTGGTTACACCTTCTGGTAGGTCATCTTCAAGTCAAGAATAACTTTTCTAAAGTCTAGACATTTGAAAAAAATCACTTTGAACATTAGAGTTAATGAGGAAAGGGAAAATAATAATTCGAAACACTAAATAGCCGATATTAGCCCCCAAAAAAGCCAAATAAAAATGAGCATACAACATGTAAAAACGTGGAATCATGGCTAAAGTTGTTCTCAGAGGAAAATTCGAAGCCTTTACTGTATTAATTAGAAAACAAATGAGTTTAGCTCAAGGGGCTAGAAAAAGAACAGTGGTCAACTCAAGGCAAAACAAAAAAAAAAAATTTTTAAGCATTTAATAAAATCAAGAATAAAACAGAATAATGAAAAGAACCAAAATACAAATATATATGATATAAAATAAAAACGGGGAAAACTCAGATATAAAAATAGTTTTACATGAAATATTTAAAGGGTATTCTTCACAACCAAAAATGCCAAAAATGGCTCAGGTAGAAATAGAAAAGTTTAATAGATCAATAGCCAGGAAACAAAGTAAAAACCCAAGAGGACCAACGGACTGTACGAACTAAATGGAGAGTTGCCATGTGGTTGCCAGATACATGATCAATACACGAAAAGCCACAGTTTTCCTCGGCTCCAGCAAAAACTCAGGGGGAAAATGTAGCCAAAAATACAACAGCCTCTATCATAGCAACAGAACACGAAGCATCTAGAAATCAGCCTGTTGGAGAGGGCACAAGTTCGCTCTGCGGAAAATTTTGAATCTGGCAAAGCAAAACGGAACAGGGAGAAAATGGGTAGGTGTGCCCCGTTCGTGGATGGCACGGCTTAACATGCCCACCAAGGTCAGTCTCCCTCGCGCTCATCCGCAAATTTAAAACAATCCAAAGTCGCAGCAACACATGTTCAGGAACTTCACCAACCGACTTGACAGCTCGTAGGGAAAAACAAAGCTCCTCAAAGGGCTGAAAGATCAAAAAAGTGTCAGCAAGAGAACAGACGAGACGGTCCTGGAAATAGAAGTTCCAGAATCACACGGAAATGATGGACGGGGCCTCACACAGACTCCGAGAGGACGAGATGAATTCTTTAGGAAATGGTGCCTTGGGTATTAGCTCGCTACGTGAAGATTGGGCTCCTGCTGTTTACAAACCAGACTGAAGAACCCCGGGCCCCAAGTTGCGCCCACACCTTGGCTCACTGTCCACGTTTACCACCTAAATGTCATGTGGCCTGTGTGACAATCATTAGTAAATGTCACGTGGCCTGTGTGACAATCGTTAGTCTGGGCATGACAGGGTGTCTCATAATCTCAATGCACATTCGTGATATTTTTCAGCGTTTAATGCGTGTTGAGCACTTACGGAATCCGAACATTTCCTGCACGGAAGCAGAGCAGTTGACAGAAGCAAGTTCTAACGGAAAAGCAGATTCTTGAAACCCTTACACCGAATTACACCAGCAAAGGATCGAGCTGCTTCAAAGGAGAGATTAGCTCCCGGAGCGTCCGGCTTCCCAAACGGCAGAGGTGAACCACCCAAGACGAACAGTGGCCACCCATTTCCCACAAATTAGCGCCGAGAGAGGAAGACACAAAATGAAGCACAAAGAAAAGTGCTTGTCCTGGATGTTTGCTTCTTTTAGAAATGAAAATATTTTAGATTCTCATTACAGGTTAGGAAGAAAGCAAATAAAAGCACTAAAAGCTCTTTACATGCAACTATCAATGGTGTTTGAAAAATCTTCATGTTGTATATGACACAAGAACTTAAAAATGAAAAATAATGTATATAATATTGTATGATATAATATAATTAATATAATAATGTAATTAATGTAATATAATATAATAATATAATATAATATAATTAATATAATATAATTAATATAATAATACAATACAATATATATACAAACACATACATATTCCAAAGAGTTTAAGGAGCAGGGAATAAAGCAGAACCCACAGGTGGGAGAATGTCACTTCCAAGGACCTAGAATTCAGGGGCAGAGGGGGAAACGCAGTGAAGGGGAAGGAGGTCTAAACAGCAGAGACCAGGCCCAGGCCTCCCTCCCCCGAGCCTGCGTGTCCTGCCAGGACTCAGGGCAGAGCCCGGCGGGGCCAGGCTCCGGGGTTCACGGTGCCAGTACAGGAGCCCTAATTAGGGGCTTACACAAAGCCTGCGAGCCGAGCCACCACAGCCCCAACCCCGCCCCGGGACAGACTTAATGGCCTGGGCTGCAGTCGCCCCCAACATAAAGTCCTCTTGTTCCCCGTTGATTTTTACAGGGCATTTATGGGCCCAGGACAACCTCGGGACAGCGCTCGGCTTATGGGGCTGGCTGCCCAGACAATGGGGGCAAAGAGGCAGGTCAGCACAAGGGCCCTGTGATGACGGGCACCAGGGCCATTCACCCCACTGGGCAGGGGCTGCCCTCCCCCACCTCGCCCCTCCAAGACGGAACAGACCACAGCAACCAGATTCTTGGGGCCCGGGAAGCCCACCATGAAACCACCAGAGAGACGCGAAGCCATGGGGCGGGGGGCCTCTGAGTCGCCACCCCCCCCAGCAGCCCCAGGGTCCCTGAGAGTGTCTGTGGCTCCCCCAGACACAGATGGCCCAGTTGCTCCAATCAGCGCACAGAGACAGGAGAGCGCCATGTGAAGGCGCAGACACACCGGGGAAGATGCCACCCGAAAAAAAGGCGGGGATGGGAGTGGTGCGGCCGTAAGCCAGGAACACCAAGCGCTGTGGGCAACACCAGAAGCCAGGAGGGAAAGAAAGCACGGCTGACACCCTGACTGGGGACTTTCGGTTACCCGAACTGTAGGACAATCGATTTCCGTTCTAAGCACCCAGTGTGTGGAAGTTCCCCCAGGTAACTAGCAGTTTGTGCTCGTGGATCCGCCTCTCTGATCAATGCCGTGCTTTTTGGCCCCTCAGCATCCTTGTATGCCCCTTCCGCACTTCATGGAGCCTGTTGGAAGGCAGAGACCCCACCCCATTACAAAGGCTGAAGATGCCAGAGCCCCTGGCAGCTGGGGGAATAGGCATTTGATAAGGGTTGCACGGGGTAGGCACATGTGGGAGCCAGTGACACAAAGGATCTGAGACTGTGTGGGCATCGTACTAGGGAGGCTGGGGGCAGCAGAGACACCCACATGTTAGTTCTAGAGGCTTCCAGGGCCGGGTTCAAGCAGCAATGCCCAGCTCGTTCGCTGGCGGGGCCCCCCACACGCATGGAAATGTCAGTACCCACTGGAGCTCTCAAGCACGTCCCCCGGGGCAGCTCTGCAGAGACGTTCTGAACCTCGTTCCTGTCTGCACAGCCTCGGAACCGAGCTGTCCGACCTATCCAGAGATCCTGGGAGCCACTTGATATCCTTTAATCCATGTCCGTTTTGCTTTAATGAGCAGAATTAGCTGCAGATGCTTTCAGTTAAGCTCCTTGATTGATGCACAGTTTAGTGCACGCGGCTTTCATCTTCGTTTGCAGCCCCTCCGGCTCGGGAATTCTGGTGGGAGGCTTTGGGAGTGGGCCAGGGACTGCATTCGGAGGCCTCTCCCACGGTCGAGGCGGGGCTGCTGGCTCACCCCTCTTACCAGCGAGTGCTCCCCGACCCAAAATTCAGCTGTTGAGGCCCGAAGCCCTGTGTGACTGTAACAGAAACGGGACCTTTATGAGATAATTAGGGTTAGATGAGATGGAGAAGTCCTAATCTGGTAGGACTGACTGGTGGCCTTATAAGAAGAAGACAAGGGAGGAGGGGGAGGTCCCCATCACATGAGGACACAGACAGAAGGCACTGTCCACAGCCAGGAAGAGGGCTCTCGCCAGAAACCAAGTGTCAGGCCCTGATCGGGGACTTTCCAGCCTCCAGAACTGTGAGAAAATAAATTTTTGTTGTGTAAGGCCCTCCCCGCCGCAAGCCTATGGTGTTTTGTAATGACAGCCCAAGCCAACGAGTACAAATGGTATAAAAAGTGGTTCTGAGCACAAGCTTTGGCAGCAGCCGGCCTGGGTTAGCGTCCCGGCTCCTCGGCAGCTGGATGTTCTTGGCTGATAAACTTAGCCTCTGTGAACCTCAGCTTTATCTGTAAAATATATAATAATGATGGGGATTTTTAATAAACATCGAGCGTTTCTTATCCGCCCAGGAGCCTTTCCTCCTCCTGCTGGAAACGGAGTCTGTCTGTCTCGGAGTAAATTCATCCGTGACCTGTTGAGGAGGGCCATGGTTTTCCCAGGATTTTTCTGGTTAAAAAGGACCATCTGTTCTTGCCGGGGTTGCTGCAAAGGCTGCGGTGCATCCTGGTTGCAGGCAACCATCTTGGCCATGATGCAGAGGGTGGCTGTCGGGGTGATGAAGAGAGGGACAGTGGACCCGAGACCGAGCCTCTAAAGGCCAGCCAGGGCGAGGGGGCCCTGATGACACCTTCCAGCTCCCACAGCCAGCTGGGCTTGAAGCTAAATCTACTGCTCAACCTCTCCGTTACGTGAGCCGATCGGTTTCCTTTTCACCTTAAGCTGATGGGAACCAGGCTTTTTCATCTCAACAGAATAGCCTCCGAGCAACGTAGGATTTGATGAGAAAACAGTGCTCGTGCTGAGCATGGAGCCCAGGACAGAATCCGCCAGGTTTTCCTTCCCAAGACACTTAACGATGTGATGAGACTCCGGTGGCTTGTCCCACTGAGCCTGCCACGCAGGCCCAGGGCTCGGATCCACTGTCTCACTCTCTGTCACCCCAAGGGACACCCTGCACCATGGCCACGATGGCTGCTTGCAACCGGGGGCAAAGCTTAGGTTCAGTCTGGGTCCTAGCTGCACACGATTTTGCATCCCACTTAACATTTCATTGTGGACCTTTTCCCCACGTCATTAATGTTCTTCGGAGGCTGGTTTTTAATGCCTCACAATCCAAAATGAGGGTTTCCTATCATTTTTTTTTTTTTAGCCGTTCTCTTATCGTTTGACATTTAGGCCCCTGTGTTCCATTTTCCACTTCATCAGGCTGTAAAAGCATATTTGTCCACAGAATTTTAACTGCATCCTAGATTGTTTTCCCGGGGTCGGGCTTTAGAGGTAGAATGAGATGGGCCCGGGCGGTTTGAGAGCTCACCAATGAGATGCTCGGGTTTGAAGCGACACCTGCACTCTTCAAATGCCCCATCTCACCGTTACCCCGTCTTCCTCGCCCGAAAATCTTCCATTCATGCAGGGCTGTGTGCTAGGTGGCTTTGCAGGGTCCCGTGTCCACATCTATAAAATGGGCGCAAGAAGCATACAACACCTGCGTGTGGCTTATTCTCGTGGAACCGTGTGATTATTAGCTCGACACCTACTGTGCATCTCTGTATGTAAATACATACCCACGCGTATCACACGATTGATGGCAGGGGTTGGCCGTTGCCCAGTGAGCGCCCCGGTTTCGCCATCCCCAGGAGGCTGTCCATCCTCTCTCCGGTGCCACAGCTGGAAGTCAGCTGTCAGGAAGGGAAGGTGGAGGTGACACGGGAGCCCACAGGATGGACTAGAGCCCCCTTGGAAAGGGGTGTGTCCTGACCCTGGTGCCTTTTGTCACCAAACCAAACCCACCGCGGCCCAGGAGTTGCAGAGGCCAAGGGAGGAGAGCTGGCAGGGGCTGGCGTGGGTCGCTACACCCCGTGCCAGCCAGGCGGCCGGCCGATGAGCAGTGACGTGCCACGGCGCCTCGCGCCCACCCCGGCCTCCCAAGTTCAGAGGATTCTGGCTGCTGCTTCTCTTCAGCCTTCACAATCTCATGCAAAACATCTGTGGCCCTCGCTAACCTGGAACGATGCAGGAAGGGGAAGCGGGAAACCCAGCTCCCCACACGGACGCCCACTACCCTCAGAGACCTGGGGCCGCTGAGGCCCTGGAGCACTGCCCCGGTGGACAGGAGTGGCCAGAGGTGGCCACAGGGACGCTCACCCTGGGGTGGAGCCCAGTCCTCCCATCTGGACGCCCCTTTCCTCAAGAGAGACTTCTTTCAGACTCATCATGAGCCCACCCCAGCTGCAGAACCAGGCCGGGGCCACTCTGGGCCACCCCAACAGCTCCAGCCTGCCCTGGGGCAGCTGGGACTGGGGACTTGGTGCCCTGCCTTCTCCCCAAAGGCCCTGGCTCCCTGGACGCCTCGTCTCCAGCAAGCCCCGAAGGGGAGATGCTAACACACCGTCCAGAGTTCTCCCAGAGAGACGGGGTTATGGGTGACCCCTCTGCCCCCCTGTGTGTTTTCTCTACATTGAGTGTCTTTCAGCGAGCATACCTCACTTTTCTAATAAAACAGAGCATCTAGAATGGAGTCAGGTTTTCCCCACTCAGTGGATCCATGTCCCCGGCAGGCACAGCCGCCAGGGAGAGCTTGAGGCAGAGCTGAGCCGCGTGCCTCGCCGCCGGCTGGCATCAAAGAATCATTCTACAGGTGACGCAGGAAGCCACCTCTCAGCCTTTCAGACACCCAGGGCGTATCTGGGCCGTGAAACTACCAAAAGGTCAGTCATCAACCTCTGGTCTCCCTGACAGTTCGCCGGTTGTCAGCAGAGACCTCAGGGTACGGGGCTGAAGGATGGGCACCCTGGTGGGTGAGGACAGAGGGGCTCGCCCCTCTAAGAATCAAACATCCCTAGTGCCGTGTGTGTTATCACCTCCCTGGCCCTCCCAAGGGGCAGCCGTCCTGGCCCAACACAAAGACGGTTCCGAAAGGACGAAAGCTGATGGCACAGCCCTGCGGGGAACAGCGGGCTTGCCCGGGGGGCCAAGGGCTGGATCCAGCTTCTCTCCCGGGCTGTTCAGGTCCAAACCACAACCTTAGCAGCGCTCCGCCACCTCCCTTCATGGACTCGGAGCAAACGCGTGGGTGTGCCTTGGTCATTGGGACCAGACTTGGGTGTCCTGTACCTCCAGGGCATATGTCCGACTGCAAGAACCAAAGCAGCAACAGGTACCCAGACGGCTGAGAATTCGTGCCTGCTGCCGGCCGTCCCTGATACAGGTGTCCACACCACCTGCTGAGTACAGGAGCGGGCCCGGTGTTTCCTGCACTGTCCGCAGAGACTTCATCGCGTGTGACTTTGCAACCCAGGCAGGGGGGAGACGTGCAGAGAGGCTGCCCGTTTCTCTCCCCTCTCCGAAGCCAAGCTTTCACTTTGCCAGTTCGGCTTCTTTTCTGTGACGTTCTTGTGTCCTTTAGATGGTGGCCTGAGCGGTTGCCCAGATGGCTCTCCCTGCAATCAGCTCTGCCCGCTCTGCAGCCGAGAAGAACCCACATCTCACCACCAAGCCTCTGGGCTTGACCCCCTTTCCTTTGCTGGTCGCACTCCTGCCCAGGCTGCCAAGCCCCATTTAAATGTCACCTCCTCCGTGCACCTGCCCTGATGCTCCGGCTCCTCTTCCATCCCACTTACCTGACTTTTACTCTTTTGGGATCTCCCTCCCCAGGACCTTGAGGTCCTGCCTATCTTCTCTTAGGGCCCACCTTCTATCCCCTAGCACTAACTGCCAACTCTGGTTGAAATAGAAATTGCTGGTCAATGTCTGAAATTAGTCCACCTCACGCTTTTCGTGGCAGCTGTCTGTAAATTGATTCAAGATGCCAGCTGGGGAGGGGGACACAGTGGGGAGGGATTCAGGAAGCCCCCCACTCTGAAACCCGCCGCACTCTGTCTTTCTCCTCCAGGCCTGTATGGGGGAAGCCACTCCTGCACTCGAATAAATAGGCAGTTCCTCGTGAACCTCAAGGTCGTAAGCCCAATAAATCACCAGAAACCAGAGGCCCGTCTCTCAGCACTGCTTCCCCGAGCACTTCGGGGAAAGCAGCGGCATCAATAACGCCGCCCTCCAGAAGTGACCGGAGGGGGCAGGGATCAAAGGCCTCCCTGTTTAATTGCCACGCGCGTGCCCCTGGAATTAGGACCGAGATGGATGCAGCGTGGACAGACCTGGAGACACTGCGGCTGGGAAGGTCAGACGGTGCCCCAGGTCATGCAGCCACCAATGTCAGAGCCAGGTCAGGCACCCAAGGGCCAGTGAAGGCAGGTCCCCCACCCCCGAGATCAAAACCGCAGGAGGCAGCACCAGTCCCAACCTCACAGCTGCCCCCAGCCTGTCATTCAAAGCTCCGGAACCTGGCCCACTTCCTGCCCCGCGTGGAAGCCCCTTAGCAGGACACACGGACTATATAAAGCCCAGGGGAGCTCCCCGGCCTGTGTAGTATCCGCCTCGGGGTTCCCCGGCCTCTCACACGGGAGGCCCCCGATAAACTTAGCGAATTTCGGATCCCGAACTCCCAGTGCTGGCAGTGACTCAGCACTGAGCACATAATCATAATTTCGAGGCCAAATTCAGTCCCAGGAAAGTCAACCTGTCAGCACTTGTCCTAGATGAAACCGTTCATTACTCACAGAGCGGATGAAGCCTCTCTCCATTTCATCAGGGACCAGACCTCCTGGGTCTGACCACTGAAACTGCGCTCCGAGGGTTCTCAGCCCGGATGCTGACAGGTCGGTCACGACGACACGAGTGGCCGACCCACCCCAGACTGGGTGTGCGGGCTGTAAAGGCGGCCCCGTGTCTCGAGAACACTCCCGAGACAGATCCCCTGGATTCGCAGAGGGCTTGGAGAGGGTGGACACGGCCCCAGCTCTGAAGTCAAAGGAAGCTTGTGGCTTCTATGTCTGCAATAAAACCCTGTGCCCGCCCCCCAACCACTTCGGTCCCCCCAAGGATAAGGAACCCACCCTGCAGACCTTATAAAGCGGCTGCTGACCACGAATATTATTTTATTTCTGTAACAAGCATGGCTTGGCTCCATGACAGATTCAAGAACCATCTCATTTGATAATTTTTCTAAATAAAGTTAAATCTAGCTAAGGCCCCTAAAAAGCCCCGACCTGACACCTGGCCTGTCGACCCCAGAGCAAACCTGGCTGAGCACCAGTCCCGACTCAGGCCGTCACATGCACAGCTGGGTCAGTCATCCCCCAGCACTTAAGGGATGGTCCCTCACCTCCCCCACCCAGAGCTCTGGGCAGCCCCGAGGCATGTCCCACCTGTAGTGGGGCCACACGGACGTCATCCAGACCATGGCTCACAGCAGGGCTCCACGGTAGGATCACTGGGGAGCTTTTCCCAGCATCATGGGCCCAGGCCCCAACCAGCTGAGGGTGGAATCATGGGAAAAGCCCAGCCCCCACACGATGAGACCTCGAGCAAGTCAGTGAGGCTCGGGAGCCTCAGCTTCCTCGCCTGTGGGATGGGAATAATGACAGCACCACCAGCTAGGAGAAGCAGCAGAAATCCGGTGCTTCACACCCGTTCTCAGGACAGGGCACGCGGATGGCATGAGAACATCTGCACAGCGCCCTGAGTAAAGGAGCTAGACCGCTTGTGGGGTTCCCCCTGCCCCTGGGCTAGGGGGTCTCCTTCTCTGCCCCTGAACCCCAACCACAGGCAGCAGGATACCGAGGGGCAGCCGTGCCGAAGGCTGACCCAGTGAAGCTCCAGGCAGCGCTCTGGCCTCTGCTAAGCCCTGCCCGGTGCTGGGATCTGCAGGCTCATCAGGGAGGTCGGGACAGGACCCGGCCATCTCTAACAGCGCCCTGCCTGGTTCTGCAGCAGCTGGTCTGCGGGGCAGGATTTGGGCTTTCGGTTCCAGCTGGTCAGCCCAGCAGGCTGTTCCCCACCGGGTCACTGGCTCCCCACCCGTCCGGCCCCTTCCTGCAGCCCACCCACTGCTTGCGTCTCCCCCCTCTCCACCCCAGCACCTAATTAACAGGCAAGTCCCATTCTGGGAGAACTGAATGGGTCCCTTCTGCTCCAGAGGCATCCCTCACAGAGTCCCTTTGTAGCCGCCAGCCTCCTGACCAGGCCAGACTGGGTCCTCAGGTGTTTACTCTCAGGGCAATCCTGACTTGGCCTCCCAGCTCCCACCTTCAAAGCTGCCGCTAGGGCCGTGTGGGGGCCTCGTGGGGCTGCATTTTCCTCTGGAAAAGTGGCTGACCACAGGCGGGGCCTGGTGCCGCAGACAGGCCCTGGGCTGGCTGTTGGCAGGGGGTGTGTCAACCCCAACACACATGCTTTGGAGGTGAGAAGGGCAAACAGCCAGCCAGGCAAGAGGGAAACTGAGTTCTGATTAATAGGGCGTGGCTCCTGCAGCCCAAAGCCCCCCAGACAGGGCAAGAACCCTCCCCACTACCGAGAACCCAGGCTACACCAAGGGCGAACTAGCAGATCCTTAAAGGAGCACTTCCCCAGGTGGGCTGGGGGCTGGGGGCTCGGCTCTGCAACAGGAACATGAGGGACACAGGAGCCAGCTACCCCTCTGACCCCTGGCCTCTGGAACAGACTAGGGCCGTGCTTACCACATCAACTCGATTAATTGTGGGTCATAGGCCTGGGGTCAGGGGTCACTGTTGTTAACCCCACAGCACAGACTGGGCCATCTGGGCACCAGGCTCCATGGGGTCAAGCTTCAACTCCTACCTGAAGAGGCTGAGAGCTGGCTGACCTCCCCAGGGCCGGATCTGGGAAAGGCCAGCTTTGCAGGGCTGCCGTGGGGACGACTCTGCACCATGAACTGGCCCTCAGTGGGGAGGAAAGTTCCCATCGTTATCCCTGGCCATTCACTTATCGGCTTGGCCACCAAGAAACGTCCAGCTTATAGACTTCTAAGGAGTGCATTTGAGCTAAATTTTGAGGACAGGCCCGGAGGAAAACCTCAGCACACTGAGAAAGCGCTCCAGAGAGTGGCAATTCTGCACCTTATTTTATGCATCAGCATTAAAGGAGGAGGCTGGAAGGTGGGTACAAGAAATCGTGGTAGGTTAAGGGGACGGGAGAAAGCAAAGGGGGGAAAACTTCTAGGACCCAATAAAAAGCAAAACGGAGAGACACATTCTTATTCACATTAGTGGGCACAGGGTATGGTGCGTGGGGAACGGGACAACCCTGAGGGATTCTGTGGTCTCCTGCTCTGGTGCCAGCCGCTGTGCCCCGAGGGGACTGGAAAATAAAACTGCTCCATTTCAAAAGTACCACAAAGACAATAAGCTCATTTAAGGTAAAAACTGACCTTTGTCAAGGAAGCTGCAGGCCTAGGACATGGCCACCCACCATGCCATGCCCCAGCTAGGAATTTTTACGTTCAGACCATCTTGGGTGGTTACTTTGGGTCACGTATTTATAAGGCCTGCCATGCAGGGCTGCCTCCCACTCCCCCCACCACACCCCCACGCCAAGTTTGTCAGGTTTAGTATGTGGCCCCTTTTTCGTTCACAAGGTCAAGACCATAGGGAGGGAGGGAGGCAGGCACTGGGCAAGAGACCTCAGGATCAGAACCCAGACCTCAGGCAGGTGAACCAGGATTAGGACCTAGCCCCAGGCCACCCGGCCCAGAGCGGCCTCACTTCCTGGGAGCCACTCAGAGCCCTGCCCAGGGTCCCACCCAAAACGCTAAAACCCTTCGCTCTTGACACACAGCCTTGTGGGTTGATGGGTCTGGGGAGGGCACTTCCCTGTACCCCACTAACTACCCTGGGGGCTGGTAGGGTCCACCGCCAGACCCCAGAGGGTGTTCCCCAGGGAACTCCCAGTGCCACGCACACCTGCAGATCCTGCCTGTCAGAGCAGGGCCGGAGGCACCCATGAGTTTACCAAGTCTATGGCAATTGGGGTGCGATTCTAAATGAGGAAACTGAGACTATAGGGGTTTCGGAACCGCCCAAGGCCACAGAGGTGATGACTAACTCCAAGGACTCAGAAGCAGCTCTTTGGGGGGAGCAGGGCATACCTGGCTCCCACCTGGAGGAGGAGGGGTGTCCCCCATCTCCAGCAACCCCTCCCATCCAGGAGACTGACAACCAGGAGTCAGGGCGCCCTCTGCCCCGCCCGCCGGGCGCGCAGGCGACCTGGCTCCTCCGGGCGGCTGGAGGCAGGGGGCAGGGGGCAGGGGGCCGCCGGGGGCCGAGGGTAGGGGGCAGGGGGCAGGGGGCAGGGGGCCGGGGGCCGGGGGTAGGGGGCAGGGGGCAGGGGGCCGAGGACAGGGGGCAGGGGGCCTGAAATCAGCAACCGGGCCGGGGCGGGGCGGTTCCTCCCCAGCCGGGTCTGCGCGAGGAACCCAAGGGGCCGCCCAGGGGTGCTGGGGCTCGAAGCGGGCGGGAGCCACGCGGGGACCCCCCGGGGCCCGCAGGCCGGGCCCTAGGGCCACGTGCCCGCGAGAGAAACCGGGGCCGGCACCAACCCCCACCCCCCTCCGCCCCCCCACGGCGCCCGCCCCGGCTCCGCGCGGCCTGGGGAGCGCGGCCCTCGCGCGCTCCGAGCTCCCGACAGAGAGAGAGAGAGAGAGCCCTTCGGTCCGGGGAACGCGTTTCCGCGGAGCCCGCGCGCCCCGGGGCCCCTCCGCGCCCCCACCGGCCCCGCCCCCAGGCTCAGGCCCCGCCCCGCCCGGACAGGCCCCGCCCCCAGGCGCAGGCCCCGCCCCGGCCCGGCCCCCGAGGCAGAGCTTGGGCGACAGCGCCCCCTGCTGTCCACAACTGCCCGGGCCTGCAGGTGGGCGGCTCTGGCGCCCCAGGGCCGGGCCACGCTGAGACGCTGAGGGCCGTGACCTTAGGGGCCACGGGGCGACTTGCCACAGCCCTGTCCTCCACCCGAGCAGAAGCCTCCCTCGGCACGTGTGGCCTCCTGTTTCCGAGGCTCTGACTTTGGGGGAAACTGAGTCACGAGAGGACCTCAAACCCGAGTCGGAGAATGGGCACCTCCCGGAGCGGGTGGCTGCTTTCTGGGAGTCCCTGTTTGCCACCCTCTGCGGGCGCCCTGGGGCCTGGCCCCTCTGTGGGCCGAGAGCCACGCGAACCCGGTGCCCGCTGGCTGGGGCTCGGGCTCACCTGACAGGGGGAGTCCGTCTGGGACCCCACCTCAAGGGACCAACTCGGCCCGGAGCACCCTCAGAAACACTGGCTTCCTCAGCCCCCTCGCTCCATAAAGGGCAGGCAGTGACCTGCCTCGGGTCACACAGCTGCTCAGAGCAAAAAGGAAGGCCTGAAAGCACCATGCCACCCCCACCCATCACAGTCAGAGGAACCAGCTTCCCTCCCAGCTCTGCCACCACTGGCTCTGCGCACGGGGCATGTCCCTTCTCCTCTCTGAGGGGAACAGGAAATGACAGGCAATAGACCCTCCGTGATTCCAGCGTTCCGGGGGCAGATACAGACCACCCCGGTCACCTCCGCAGTCCCGCAGCTCCCGGTGCTAGCTGCATGTGTTTTCCTTGCTCCGGGAGTGATTACGTCCAGGTCATTATTAAACACGTGGCTGCGCACTCAGGAGCCACTGCAGCACTTTTCTGACTTAAAAAAACAAAGGTAGAAGAGATGGGGGGCCCGGTGGACCTTACTAGCAACCTTCACTTGCCCTCAGCAGGCCACCACGATCAGAAGGCACCCAGACCCTCCACGGCCCACTTACACAGGAGCCAGAGCCCAACAGTCCTACCGACCTGGCTGCTGTGACCAGGTTCTGCCTCCCTCCCACTTATCTTTAGCGACCATCTGCTCTGCGCTTAAGTATTGTGACACAAATTATAAAACCCACATGAGCTCAGATGTTTCATTAACAATTCGAGAGACTGGACCGAGGCGAGGGGGGGAATCTCATTTGCAAGTTAATCAAAAGAAAGGCTAGGGAGCTAATAAAACTCCTGAGCCGTTAAATGCACACGGACCAGTGGAGTGAGCACCGAAATATATTGGCGAGTTTTTCCTACACTGACTAAGCTGCTTTTGTGTACATGTGTATTATTCATTTGAATGGCCCCTGCTGGTATTTTTAAAACTCCATCCCTCAAGTTGGACCAAATTCGAACACTTTTACAACCGGGGCTTCTCAGCCATGCTCAAGACAAATGGAGCAGTCCCCCTTCCTCCCAGTCCAGACCCTGGGGCAGCTGGGACTACCTCCTGCCTCCCCCACCCCCAACCCCAAGCCCTGTCCAGCCCACCCAGGGTTCCAGGGCTCCACTGCTTACTATTTCAATAACCTGAGATGTGGTTTCCTCATCTGTGAAATGGGATCTGACACTCCAGTTTGCCATGTGTCTTATAAAATGTCTAGCCGCTGCAGACATTTAAATCAGAAACCAGAACCCAGACCAAAAAGCAATTGGTATGAGCAGACCCTCCTGTAATGACCAGCAGCTCCCATGCTGCTAAGAGGTGACTGAGGTGACTGACTCGGAACCTGGGGGAGGCAGGGAGCGACACGGCACTACTAAACTCAAAAAAGTTCATTCTTTTTGACATAGCAATCCACCTCTGGGACCCACTCCACAGAAACACTCAAACTACTACTGTGCAGATGCCAACACAAAATCATCCCAATAAGCTTTTTTAATGAATGAAAAATGGGAACAATCCGAGTGCCCCAATTTGATGTTATAATATATCCAATATGACAAAATACTAGTCATCAGAAAATGAGTTTACAATAATGATATAGAAAAGCACACCAGGGCCTCCTGGGAGGTGCCCAACTCAGGCCAAGTTCCGATCCAGCCAATGCCTTGCCTTGGGCCACCCAGCATGAGCCACCAAGCCATCTGCAGATGACTGCCATCCACACTGGCCTTGGAGGTACCTCAAGAGGCCATGAACCAAGGCTAGCTGCTGCTGGCTTGGGGTAGCTCTGCAAGAAGTACAGGACACACTGAGGCCAGATGCTTTTGGGGGGTTAGTGAACCTTTGAGAGATCTTAGGAAAGTCCACCGCATGAGCCAAGGCAGGCCCTTTGGATGGAAGCCACTGGAAGCGACTCGGGCGGGCCTGTGAATTGGGAGGGCGCTGGGCTTACTGTGTCGGCCAGGTTGATGGAAACTCAGCGTGGCAGCTACCTGCGTCTGCTGCTGGGTGAAGGAGGGCCCAACAAAGGAACAGAGGCCTCCACCAGCCCTTGTCGGGAAAAAGCTGCCCCTCCAGCCCTCGTCCTAAAGTCAGACAATTCAGTTCCTCCCTGTGTGTTCCTGGTGCCTTTCAATCTGTGGCCCCAGCGCTGGAGCTCAGAGAAAGCGACTCTGTCACTAAGTCTACGCACAGGCCCTCCAAGAACACCCAAGACCTCTCCAGCCCTTCACTCGACTCTGCCACCGTCTACACTGATTTTCTCATCCAGATTTTGTAGGGACTCCTCTTGCCGGGACCGAAACCCTGGGCTGGGGAGCCAGGCATGAGGTGGAACCCTTAGCTCTTCCAGGGGGACCCCCAGTTAAAATATCCCTACCAGTTTTCAACTCCCACACGCAGGTGTGGGACCAGCCCATTCCACATCTCTGTCCCTGCCAATCTCGAGGTGGCCTCTTCTGTGTGTCCCCAGTTTGGACATCTATTTAGCTAGACTTCAGATGATTGTCAATGATGGCTGTTCTGTAGTTTAGTTGTAATTTTGATGTGGTCGTGAGAGGAGGCAAGCACAGTGTTTACCTACTCTGCCATCTTGACCGGAAATTTCAGCAAAACAGACATTTTAGATATAAGCTTTATTTCAAATTTTTAAAAAACTGAAAATATATTTTATAAGTTATAGCAGCACTTAAAAAATAATTCGGGAATGTTAAATATTAGTTATTAATTCAAAATAATGACACTCATGGAATATAACCTGATGTTGGCCAATATGAAGTTTATTTAAATCTAATGTTTTATGTAAGCTTAACCTTCCTAAATTTCAATGATTATAATTCAGCTTTATAAGGTTAAAGAAGTCTCCTATGTAAAACCCCATATAACTTTTTCAAATATAAAACATTTACACCAGAAATTATAAAAACATATAAATTATACGGGGCTGGATTTTAAGGCTGCCTACAGACAGATGCATCTCACTTCAGAAAGTACACAAGTACACAAAAACAATCAAATATCGATGTCATTACACTCTTACAGTTATGTTAAATAGCACACTAAACGATTATAAATGCCGCTCTATTACGTATGAACTGAAAATACGTATATTAAAAAAATAAGTCCTTGAAGACATAGGAGTGGAATGTGCCTGCATCACACGCAGAAATGCAGAAGCTTTGTACAGGACTTCAAGGAACTGTCTGCCTGTCTCCAGCTGGCTCACAGGCACTGCCGCAAACAGTCACAACCCTCAGAAAGACAGGATGGTCTTGTTAATGATTTCCACGGACTCCCGAACCTCGTCTTCCTTAATCACAAGCGGAGGTGCAAACCTGATGATGTCGCCATGGGTTGGCTTGGCCAAAAGTCCGTTATCTCGAAGGCGCAGACACACCTTCCAAGCATCATAATCTAAAAAAAAAAAAAAAAAATGGTCAAACATGTATGCTGATCAAAGATAAATGTTTAAACACGCTACAGAATGCCTGGGCAAGTGCGGCCTGGCAAATAAAATTCCCACAACCCACTCAAGAAAGACAGCTCGGAGTTGCGAGCTTGCTTTGTTCTATTCTTAAAAAGGAAATTCCTTGTCGGCAAGTGCATAACTAGGTCTGAATGGTATGATCAGACATACGGTTTTTATTAGTTTTTCATAAATAAAAAAGCAAAAAAAACATGTGTAAGGCTGCTGTATTAGTTACATCAGGAACCAATGCAAAAAGAATCCTGGTAGGATACAGAGAATTACCTGGCACAGAATGAGCAATGTTCAAAACCCAGTGAATACTACACAATCCTAAAACAGATCTGTTTCCTTAGTTGTGGGACCAGACCCTCTCCCTCTAAGAGCATGGTTCTCAACCCTGGCTGCACGCTGGAGTCACCCAATGTCTGGGCCCACCACAGGCCCACCAAATCGAAACCTTTGGGCTGAGGCTAGGCTTGGACTGAATTTTCAAAAGACTCCCCAGGTGACTTTAAAATGCAACCAAGGTTAGAATCACTGCTTCAAAAGAGGGTTATCACAAGAAAATCTGGCAAAGAATGCTTAAGGGTTACAAACAACGTCCTGAAACACCAAACACGCAATCAAGTGGCAACTGGATCATGTTATCATCATCGCCACTATTTATAATATTATGACTGTTGCTCCTATGACCTCGGCTAATAAGCTAAAGATTAAAGTGAGGGAGGAAAGGAGAGCAAAGAGGAAACCTTTGCAGAAAGTGCTCTGAAGGCTTATAAACAGAAAATAACTTTAAATCTCCAAGTTCTACATAACTAACCTAGGAAAAGTAACAAATAACTTTTCCTAGGAGTAAACAAAAACAGGTCAGATTAAATGTCCCTTCATGTAGAAAAGAGCTATATTTTCAAAACTATTAAATAAATCAGATGATACTCAGCCTAAAAGACTTGGTCAACAGTCAGCCAACAGTTTCAGAGGAACCCAACAACCAGATAAAATACCAAATGGCTTTTAGCTCTTCCTATTAAAATAATATCTTGAGAAACATATTTTATCTCCATACCTTTGGTTTCTCTAATAACAATAGCATTTAATAATCCTTTCCCTCTTACAGCAGTTACAATATCAGACGGCAGCTTCATGAGTTCATTTCTCAAGATGGTTCCCATTTTATCTGCATTCTCAGCAAGGTTTTCTTCTTCCAAAACCTATGTTTAAAAAGAAATTACATAAATGTTAAGATTGCTTTTCTTCATATTGTTCTTTGGAGGGGAATGTGGAAAATACACATAGGAAGAACACGACTGGATTAAGACCAAAGTAACTTTAATCTCTAATTAAACATACACTAGCTCAAAGAGAACTTTGCTTTAGTCACGAATCCATTATCAATTTGATTTCATGGCAAAAATAAAGATTAAAATTTCTTAAATGCCACTGATATAGTTTATTAGTTGAATAAATCAATGGACTAAATATAGTTTAATTTTTTTAACTGCAATAGAGGTTCCTTTATTTTTTTCCCCCTAAATAGCTCATCATTAGAGATTATATAATTTTATGCCTCAAGGCACTGAAGGAATAAGTCTAAAAGTGTTCAAATACACACTTTAAAACAAAAACACCAGTGTGTGCTAAGCCAGAGGCACAACAGGCCAGGCCTGGTCACAGAGTGAGCTGTAGGAGGGCCATCCAATGCCCACAGGACAAAACTCAGGAAGCCCACAGAGGGTCCCCGTCTATTAGGCCAAGGTTAAATTACTTTTTGAGAATGCCCTGCCCCTAAAACCTTCCCTCTGTAATACATATTCTATAAAACTTGGCAATCTTCTCACATTTCTCATTACACCAGTGGCCTCAAATTTAAAAGTCACGTCAGCTACCTAAAGGAACGGATACTGTACAGCAGTGCCAGGTTTTACCTCGAGGGCTGCGATGGCCACTCGGCAGCCCAGCGGGTTGCCACCAAACGTTGACCCATGCTCCCCTGGTTTGATGGTCAGCATTATTTCATCATCACACAATACCGCGGACACCTGAAAGACGAAGAATTAAGGGTTAACCAAGTCATCCTCGGACGGACTGTTCTGATTCTTAGCAGGACACAAATATTTATGAAGCTGACATTAAACCTGACATGAGGCTTCCACAAACAGGAGACACAACAGCCACACTGACTACCTGTGCCAAACTAAGTAATACCCTAACACGTTACCCTAAGCACATCGGGCACGCTTCAATGGCACAGAGCAATAGCATTTTGGAATTAAGACTCAAGCTGCTTCTACAATGTGAGTTAGAACTCTTTCCACTTTCAAGGCGAAATGCCTTGTTCAACTGCTGAGAAAGCGATGTTCCACACTAAACCCCGAGCCCTTGACCCAGCACACAGATTGGCTCTGAGGAGCAAACCCAAGAACAGAACTACCGTGAAACACTGATGTCTCCTAATCTCTACATGAATCAGTCATGGTTTCAAATAATCAGTAACACTACGTTTCTGGACAATGGGGGAAGCTCAGGGTTTACAGGAATACTTCTGGGGTAAAATGTTTCCATCCAAAACGCATGCTACAATAAATATTAAAAAAAAAAAAATGCTGTGGCAAATTCCAAGGGACACTCAGTTCTTCAGTTAAAATTAACTGGGTGGGTCACCTCACGGGACTGGGTGGGTCACCTCACAAGACTGACGTCATACACATTCCAGGCGACCTACAGCACACTACACAAAACCAAACCACAAGAAAGGTACTGTCGTCACACCAGCTGGCGTAAAAACATCTCGAGGACGTATTTCAGGAGAGCAGGGAATAGAAGGAGAAGCTAACATTCAACTTACAGGGTATAAGCCACCAGAAAGCGCCTTTCCAAGGAGGACTATATCGGGCCTGACATTTTCATGATCAATGGCCAGCCATCTACCAGTTCTGGCCAATCCTGTCTGTATTTCATCAGCAATAAACAGAACCTATTGGAAACGAAATAATAGCATAAATTAGCAATTTCATTACCATAGGGAAAACGGTGATCTTTATTTTACTTTTGCCTCACAGCAGTGTCGTCTGGCATTCCCTCAGGTTTGTGAAAATGTTCTAACCACCCACGCAATTTCAATACTATTCTGTGAAAACCCTGTTACACCGATCATCTCCTGCGTCAGGCCACTATCCCCCAGGGGCCCACTCTGCACTGTCCTACATAGTGGACATGTGCGTTTGCAAAGTGAGGGTCTGTGGGGTTTCTCTGGATGTAACTACCCTCTGGAAACAAGTTACTTTGTTTATTCCACGAACATCTATTAAACATTTACTCCTTATTAAATATTTAGCAGCTTGGTGGGAAGAGGAGGAAAGAACTTAAGTGCTGGAGCACAGGAGCATGAGAAAGGGTTTGGGATGGCGCAAAGAACAGGCTGCCAGAGAGGGGAGATGGAGCCACACTGGGGACAGGGAGTCTGCAGCTCGGCCAGGCCCAGGGTCTCGCCAGTTTCCAGAGCCCCAATAAAAGTCGGCTTCTTACTTGAAACTAATTTAGATAGATAGACAGATGATTAGATAGATTAGACAGATATAGATGATTGATAGACAAGACAGTCAGCTTCTGTGCATGCTGCTGATAGCACTAGAAAGTTCTGAAGCTCTAAGAATAATCTCTCTCCCTTGTGGAAAAGTTAGGTAGTGTTTGCATTGATCCCACGCGCAGGACTGAGGAGCGGGCAGGTGAGAACAGGGACCACCTGGTGCTGGGTGCAGAGCTCGCGCACGCCCGTCAGGTAGCCCGGGTCTGGCACGATGACACCTGCTTCGCCCTGAACGGGCTCCACCATGAATGCGGCGACGTTCGGGTCCTGGAGAACACGCTACAGAAAAGGGTGAAAGCATGTTAGTAACCTCCTTTCCAACCTAGTTGGAAATCTGAAATCACATAATTTTCCTATTAGTATAAAGTACATAAATTAAGTTTCGCACTAAATTATATTCTGACTTCAAAGTATAACATTCGTGACTGATGGTCAATTTACCAAAAGCTCTGCGTACTTCAGCCTTAAGCTCCTCTATCCTACATTTTCTTACAGCCAAATGTACTGTAACTGAAAGTTTAAAAAAATGACATTTTAAAAAGCCATTTCCAGTAAATCTTTCTATGTTTCAAGCTATTTTAAAGGCTATCTGAAAAGTGAGTAATTTTATCTAGTAAAGTAATTAAACAGGCACTAACCAAGATAATACTTGTACAGGACACAAATCTAAAAAACAGGCAGCTGGATGAGGACTAAGACTAGGGAGGCAGGCCAGTCGGCCCATGTTGGAAAGTAACTGACGAGACCAGTCTGAAATCTCGGCCTAACTTAGATTTCCATTACAGTCGCATGCCTATTTTTAATTCATATATTCAACACATTTAATACCTATTTGCTATGAGCTAGAGTACGTGATGTTAGTTAAGTACCTCAAGAGCGGGCAGATCATTATATGGAATGATTTCAAAACCTGGCATAAATGGTCCAAAACCTTCGTAACTGTTTGGGTCTGTGGAACTGGAGATAGCAGACATAGTTCTACCCCAAAAGTTTCCAGCTAGAACAGAAAAACAAAATACACAGTGATTATTCAAAACCAACCCCAAATTTAATAAGCACAGTCCCGTCCCCCCACCTCCCCAGCCCCCTGCCAAGAAAAAGAGTTTGAAAAACTAGGAGTTTGCTTTAGAGGGACTCCAGTGAGCACCACCTATTCATTAAAACGAAATCTGATATCAAACACCAGGGCTCATGGCCACCAAGGTCTGGCCTTGCAGTCACTATTTCAGACACTTCTCTACCGAACTCCTGACAGGAATACACAGTCTGAGGACAGATACCCATCCTTCCTTTCAGTAAGCCTGGACACTAACAACCGAGGCGTTCAGCACAGGTTTTTCCAGAGGTAGTGCATCTATGTAAGTGATATGAGAAAGAGACTATCCTTCTCAGAGAATGAGTGGTTTTCCTTTTAAAAAATCCAGTACTCCAGGCTAACCGTTCTACAGAATGAATTTTAAATTTTACTGGGGGAAAATATCCTCAGGCAAGCCAAACATTTTGTCTTGCCTTCCTTGCTATTATAATCTTTCGTGCTCAACGACAGACATCTGCCTCTTCACAGCAACATTTTTCACCCATAAATTTATTTCATTCATAAATGTGAGTGAGGACCTACTGTAGGGCAGGCACTGTCCTAGGTGCTGGCCACAGAATGGTGATCGCGACTGGCCAGCTCCCCTCCTTCAAAGGGCTTCTACTTTAAGAAGAGAAAGCCCAGAACGTAAAGCAGACGCATGAGATTATTTCAACTGGATTAAATTCAAGGAAGGAAAATCACGTTGTAGAATAACAGAGACGTGGGGGTTTCTTCTGTTTGTGTGTGTGTGTGGTTTTTGTTTGTTTGTTTGTTTTTATTCCCCAGCATGGACTCAATGAAACCAGCACAGAATTACTGTATTTTGGCTTCGTAGCACCTCTACACACTAGTCCTGCAAAGCCCCCTCACCTATGAGTAAGCCCCACTTCCCCTGTCCAAAAGCAGCAGCATATTGACTGTGACTACGCTTAAGAGAAAGGGTACCGATTCCACCATGAGCCTACTGGCTCCCCTCCAGGAGTCTCATCCCTGTCACCCAGTCCGCAGTGAAAAGGACTCACAGCTGGGGACAGCCTTCCCTGTCTCTATAGCCCAGACTTACCAGCTCCTTTCAATGCTCGAGTGAAAACACCTCTGGACCCTTTGCTAACGTGAAAGAGACCGAAAACAGTCTACAAGAACAAAAATCACCAGAAATGCCATTTTTGATTAGAAGAGACAGTTACCCTACAACTAAGGCACAAGATTCCAAAATGGCAGGTCACAGAGCTGTGCAAAGATTTCTTCATCTTTGGGAACAGTAATCCATCGACCCCAGATACCAAGTATGGCTGGCCAGCAGTTAAAGTTGAGCTCCGGATTCTATTGTTATGGGGCTTGTAACTTAGCTGCGTTTGTGCACAAGGCAGAATAGCTCATGATTTTAATCATCAAGAGAGTGAATTTTCACCTTGTGCGATGACATGTTTATCCATTCTTTATTTTTAAAAATTAAAATCAAAGCTCAAAAGAAAGTCAGACTCTATCAACTGAACATCATTATAAAGATGCCAAAAGTCAGATTACATCACCTGAAACAACTGTTGGTGTCCCCAGTCAGTATCCAGGTCATTCCTCTCAACCATTCCTAGTAATACACCCGGACAACTCCAGCCTTTCCTCTCAACAACTTCTAAGATCCTCACACAACACACCCAATATTAAAAATCACACTGCACATCACACCTAGGACATGGCCCCACTGTAATATAACCCAACGTCAACAACCTAACAAAAAGGTTCTACCACTGAGACCGTCTAACTAAAAAAAAAAAAATTATATGGAAAAAATTCAGATAAGCAGATGAGAAATAAATTATACAGTCTCTCATGTTAAGGAGAGGAGAGCAGGAAGTTATTTAGGAGAGAAAAATCCTTTATGTGCACAAATATTTGGAAATAAACCAAGAAAAGGAAATCTCTCAATTTTTATGAAACATTCAGAAAATAATATATGATGCATGAAGCAAAGACATTATAAATATTTCATCAGTAAATTCAAACTATAAACGATACGTATGTTTAAAGCACAGAGGTTACTGCTGAATTTCACATACCTGCAAAAACGATCTTTGCTTTGTATTTCGGAATACCCTTCACAGTGTATCCCCATCTGCGAGCAAGCTTGCAAGCAGTCTCTCCAGCCTCCACTCCTATCGAGAGAAAATTTCCCAGTTTAAAAAAAATGTTTTAAATTATCAGAAAGTAATAAAATTATTTTCTTGGCTACTGAAAAAAAAAAGGAAATATTTTACTATTTTACCTGTATTCATAGGAAGAACTTTGTGGTAGTTGAAAAGTTTAGTAATATACTCTTCATATTCACCAAGTACATCATTATAGAACGCCCTAGAAGTCAGGGTCAGTTTGTCTGCCTGACTTTTCAGAGCATTCACAATCTTTGGGTGGCAATGGCCTTGGTTGACAGCACTGTAAGCACTCAGGAAGTCAAAATATTTTCTGCCTTCTACATCCCACAGGTAAATACCTAAAATATATAAGGAAAATAATTTTAGAAAATCGTGAAATTACATGAAGTTCAAAGATTAAGACTGCTAGCAAGCCCTCTGGATACCTACATATGAACCTCTATTTAAAATGGAATTGTAGTTAAGGCGTGTTTTAGTTCAAGCATAATAAACTCCAGGTTAGAATTACATTCTATCTGTCCAGCCTTAAAGTATACATCTACAACATAAAAAGGTTGTGTAAACTCGATAATAAGTAAAACCTTCACTCCTTAAAAACTAGAGTTTGGAATTTAAAGTTAGAACTTTAACATAAAAGTCATGGTTGGTTAGTTTATTGTAACAAGCAACAAGAATGGCAAAACATATACATTTCTAAATTACACAGCTATCTTATAAGAATCCAGTATCCAGAACTCTTACAACTCAACAGGAAAATATCCAACCCAATTAAAAAATGGGCAAAGAACCCAAAAGGACATTTCCCCAAAGAATGAATGACTACAAAGACATACAAATGACCAACACGCACATGAAGATGCTCAGTAGCTCAAATCATTACAGAAATGCAAACCAAAACTATAATAATAGCATTTCACACCCATTAAGATGGCTATAATTTAAATTTTTAAAGGTTTTAAAAATGTTTATAATTTAAATTTTAAACATGTCCACTTCTCAAAGCAAGTGTTGGCAAGGATGTGGAGGAACTGAAACTCTCATGGGCTGCTGGTAGGGATGTAGAACAGTGCAGCAGCTGTGGAAAAGTCCGGCAGTTCCTCAACAAGGTGAACATAAAATTACCACATGACCCAGCACTCTTCAGTATACTCTCCCTAAAAGTGAGGCAGGTATTCCAAGGAAAATCTACATACAAATGCTCACAGCGGCACTGTTCACAATAGCCTAAAGGACACAACCCAAATATCCATCCGCTGATGAACGAATAAACAAAACGTGGTCCATCCATGCGATGAAGTATTATTCAGCAAGAAAAAGCAATGGAGTACTCACACATGCTACAACTAGCACAGATGAACCCTGAAAACATAATGCTAAGTGGAAGCAGCCAGGCATAAAGCCAGTCCTGTCTGATTCCATTTATTTGAAATATCCAGAAGGGGCAAATCCAGAGGCAGAAAACGGATGAGTGGCTGCCAGGTTCTAAGGTGGGGGACCCGGGGAGCAACTGTTTCATGCACACGGGGTGTCCTCTTGGTGGTAACAAAGTTCTAGAACTAGCTAGAGGTGACAGTTGTGCAGCACTGTACACGTCTACTTAATGCCACCAAACCAAATGGTTAAAACGGTAAAACTTTGAGCTATGTACCTTTTACAACGATTTCTGTAAGTTGACTATGTATGTTAAAATGTATTGAGGGGCTTAACGCCTAACTTCTACCACGTACTTATTAAGCACACTTTGTCAGGTGCTTCTGTACCTCATCTCGTCAGAATCCCCAATGGCAGTGCTATCATCCCTGTGGCAGAGGGAAGGAAATAAAGCGACGCCCGCGGAGACAGGGATAGTCTGAGAAGTGTGTCTTTAGGTGACAGCGTCGTCGTGCGAGCATCAGGTGGCACTTACACAAACCTAGATGTGTAGCCTGCCACACACCAGGCTACATGGTACAGCCTGTTGCTCTATAGGGGAGTGAAACCAATTTCACCTCTACCCTTCTGGGTTCCTGGCTGAGCCATCGCTGTAATAAATGACAGATTAGCATGAAAGAAACAAACGAAGGTTTAGTAACATGTATACTCTACATGGGAGAGACCGAGGAAAACCAAGTAGGTCACCGAAATGGCTGAAGCCACCAGTTTAAGTACCATCTGAAGACAGAAGACGTTGGGGTTGGGGGCAGGCATGACAGAGGGTGACCAGGAAAAGCACAGTCAACACAGGCTAGGTTGCTACGCAGATCTCTGCTTTGATAAGAGTTTCTGGAAGTAAGGTCGCCCCCTCTTCCTGGTACTCCCCAACAACTGGAGGCTTCCCTTATAAATGTACGTGTTTTTTATAAAAGGGGACTTCTCTCTGCTTTTCAGAGCTCCTCGCATGTCTGCTGCTTCTCAGAATTAACCAGCCTTAAATAATCCTTATGCCGAAGAGATATATTTTGAGGTGACAAATTCTGTTCCCATTCAGCAACTAGCTACAAACCTGGGTAGCATGTCACTGTTCCTCATACTGTGGGCAACTGTAACACGATGGCAAGGATATGTGTAGTGCATTGTGCCATGACCGCTACCGCTCGGTGACAGGAACTTTTCAGCTCCATTATAATCTCACTGGGACCAGCTTGACAGAAACACCCAAAACACTGCTGTGGGGGGCGTGACTATAGACGCTTGACTAATAACTAGCCCGAGCTGGTCTGGACGAACCTGGACTTGAACCCAACGGTCAAGATTCCAGAGTCCACACTCTGCTAATTAAGTGAAGAATATCTTTGCAAACCAAACTGTTTCCAAGTGTGTAATCTATAAATCCAGATTTCTCATGTGTTCGAAAGCAGATACTTCTGTATGACAGTACTGGTCCCAAATAAAACACAGGCAAATGACAAAAATGTTCAATACTTATACATCATCTTCTGGTCCAAAGTTAAGTGACAAACTTTGACTTTATTAGGGTGACGCTATTAAATGTGCATTAAATCACCATTGGTAACTATCAGTAATTATTTATTCAGGCAAGAATCATTAATGGCTGCTAAAAATGTACCACAAAGAGTCTGAAACCATGTCCTGTCAAGAAAGTCGAAAGAGAATAATAACTTGGCAGAGAGAAGCCTGGCAGACACTACCTTGCCAGCCAACCCCGGACTGAGGTTCATTCTACAAAATTATTGGCCTGCACTCTCAAATATACCAAAGACAAGAAGACAAAGGATGAGGAATTTGTTCTGAATTAAAGAAAACTAAACAGATTTGAGAAGTGAAGGTCACCCATGAACTGACAACAAATTAAATGTGGACAAGGTCTGCAGAGCAGATCATGGTGCTGAGTCAGCATTAACCCCCTAATTTTGCAAATTCGTTGTTACATCTTGTGTTTCAGGGAAGACAAGCTCAGTATTTAAGGGCAGAGGCATCATGTCTGCAACTTCCTCTCAAACATTTCAGGAAAAAACACGTATTTGTGTGACAGCATTTGAGTGTGTAAGCCTGAGAGCATGTGTGTCAGCGTGTGAGTGTGTGAGCATGCGTGAAGCGAGAAAGTAAAGCTAAAGTAAAATGCTAACACTCAAGAAATTTGGGTGATGGGTAAAAGAAAATTCTTTATACTATTATTGCTACTTTTCTTAAAAATTATACCAAAATAAAAGGTAAAGGGAAAAGTGAGCAGTATTATAGCACTTTACTTATGCATTTTACACTTGTCCTGGCGAGGTCCCTCGTGACAAAGACGGAATGAGTTCACCCTTATATCCCCACAGCGCCCAGTACAGAAGGCACTTCAGACAGTAAATGCTGACTTAACCAGATCTCCAATATAAAAGTCACATGCATCTGGAAAATTATATACTGAGAAAACATAAAAGCGATTTTTATAAAAAGTTTCAAGCAAAAATAGAAAAAAACAAACTAATTCACAAGGTACCTTTTCCTCTCTCCAGGGCTACAGGCAAGGGATGGTAGTTGTGTGCGCCATATTTCAACTCCCTTTCAAAAACGTACTCAGAGGATGGAGGGCCTTGGACTGTTTTCTTAGTCGCAACGGACGTAGCAGAAGCCACTGAAGAGTGAACTCCTCGACGCAGCACAGCAACGGTCTGGAAACGCGCCAGTTTGGAAAGCATCATGTCCTTCAGGTGGGAATACCACTGACCTGGCCCAGGAAGAGAGGAGGCATCGAGAGTGAGAGTCTTCCCACAGCTGATGAATGTCAACTCATTTAAAATTGGTGAGCATTTACCACAGCCCCCCCCCCCCCGAAAAGATCAAGAAAATGAGAGAGAACTAAGACCTTTGGGAAGCCAGAGGGGGAACAAAGGGAAAAAGCATCTAAATATTTACAGTAAAACCTGACGAGCGTCACAGTAAGATGGGCCCATAGTGCAACAGGCCAGACATCCAAGGGAACAAAGAAGAAAAATGAGAACGATGGCTGGGAGGTCAGGGGCTTCTACTTCTCACTGACACCCTTCTGTTCCACCTGAGTATATGTGTGTGTTTGTTTGTTTACATCACCAGTGCTGAGAGGACACCAAGGACAAGGAACTCACCCTGGGGGCGTCAAGGAAGGCTAGATCACAAGTGCTCACGGGCGGGGCGGCACTGCCCAGCACTCAGTGTGAACCGCCAATGAGCAAAGCTTAACTCTTGGAGCTTGGCTCACTCCCCTGTGACTTGGCACACCCAGCAAACCCAGGAATTAGCAAGCGCTGAACAAGCCAACACTCAGTTTGCCAAGACTCACCAACAACCCTTTCTTCCCACGGTTCAGATCAAAACAGACTTTTAACCCGAGATCCAGGGATGGTCTTCAGGATCCAGTAACTCCTGAAATAAAATGCAGAATTATATGCATGTGCATTTTGTAAGACGGTCCCAGGCTTTCATCACATTTTACCTCGGCATGTATCAGTAACAACAAAAAAAAGTTATGTGAGAAATACTAGACTGGACATAGCTAACAAAAATGCAAAACTATCTAGCCGTACTAGACAGAAATTCCCCAAATGCTATTGCTAAGGCTAAAACTTTGATTTTTAGCTTTATTTCTTGGGCTGGGTAAGAATTAACGCTGTATTTGACCAACTATAAATTAAGCCCATTCATTTCTGCTCTCATCCAATTACTAATAAAATACAGTGCTTAGGGGTACTCTAAAGTGCAACACTTTGTGAAAAGAATTGTAGTCATAATGAAAAAGCCTTAGAAATGTTTCTACTTAGACCAGTAACTTCACTTATAAGATTCTCTCGTAGAGAAATACTCAGGAATGTGAATAGTCACGCATAAAAGATGTTCAACTTGAGAATGCTTCCACATAATCCCCTAACATGCCGTCATTTAAAATAATTACAGAAACGGGACAAAATATCCACTTTTCTGCAGAGTTCAGGCAGTTTTACTAAAATAACTACAACTTACTGACAAAGCAATGCCATTCAAACATTACTAATACTCATCCTTAAGATTTTTAATGATGAGCTCTGGGTCATTTCATTCAACTGGGAGAAGTCCTGCAGTGAGATGCAAGATGATGTCCCAGAATCCTGTAAGCGTATCTGTTATAGAACCTTCTGTGTTCAAGTTACTGCGCTTGGCACTACACAAGAAACATTAGAGAACAAAGATAGGCTTACAAATAGCCAACATCAATGACTTCCTCTTCCTTTGGTCTGAAAAACTAGGAGAATAGACTGGAGAGTCCAAAGTCTGGAGACCAGGAATTAAATTCTAGCTGGGGCTCTTAAGAGTGTCTTTGGATAATTTTTCTGAACTTCAATTTCCCCGTTTGTAAAATGAGGATGAAGCCATTCAAGGTCATTACTCAGGATTAAATGAGACAATGTTAAAGTGCCAAACCTAGCACAAACTGGCCACTCGGTTCCCTTCCTCCTCTAGATTCATAGGAAATTAGCCTATTTCTGCAATATAAAAATCAACAGTGCCATGGTTTCTTTTTTAAACTGGAGGTTTTTTTCTTTAAGAAAAAAATAGCAAATTTTTTCTACTTTTATAACAAGAAAATTACCAACAATCATACTTTGGAGATGTCCAATAACTTTTTTTTTTTTTGCATAAACACATTAGCTTCTTTCACCCTCCCCCACAGAATTTACCACATCAGGCAGTCCTGCAGACTTTTGTCACAGGTCCCAACAGTTCAGGACGCCTGTCTTCATGCCTGCCCCCACTAGAATCCTACTAGGCTCCCTTAAAGGGCAGTAACCATGTGTTAAATCCACTTTGCAGACCCAGAACCTGGCCCGGGTTTGGGATTCCGTTGGCATTCCCCGTCTGTCAAATGACCAACTTAGACGTGGCACTCCTGAAGCAGCAGGAGCCAGGGAGGGAGGGAGGCCCTCCAGCGGACAAATCACACAGCCCTCCGGGAGTGGAGCCCAGCTGCAGGACGCTAGCATTCTCTGAGACGTCACCAGAAGCAACTAATCTATCAACAGTTCACTTCATTAGATTTTGTGACCTTCCAGAGTGAAAATCACGTGTACCAGTGTGACCCGTCCAGGCTATTGACACGCATCTAACCAACACCCACACCCAGATCCTGGAGAACAAATTACTGACGGCAAGAATTTCAACAATGAATGTTTTCAGCAATCCATCCACGTATTAACAAAAGTAATCCGTTCTACTTCCATAAGAACATACCTAAAATAGAATGTCCATAAAAGGCTGCATTTTGAAATTTACTGTATACTATAAAATATATTCTTTAAAAGCACTCAAAACCCAGTGAAATTCATCAAGGAGACACTTAAAATATTCCACTTGAACAAATTTGGTTTTACTCTGTCAAATATTTACTTTTCTTGAGGTAACCATTCACAAATACAGTCCTTTGTAAAAGTCCTGCCAACAGGAGTATTTTGTTTTGTTTTTCTTACATAATCTGAGCAAAATTCAACTCAACCATGTCATTGGCAAATGCTTTAAGCAATACTTTAAAAAAAAAAAAGACTGGCTCAGCTAGAACACACCCTCCACACACCTCCAAAGACTGGTCCATTCATTACTATTTTTAAATGTATGAGGTTTATCCCATCCTCAAAATCTCAACATTTTATGCCAAAGGCATAAAATAAGCACACAAGTAACAGTAATAAAGGCAGAGTATGGGAGAAGAACATAAATAAGACAATCCCTTTGTGGAAAAAATGCCTTTTTAAGATTTTTTTACTAAAGTTTACTGGGTTTGGGGGTGGGGTGCAAAATTAACCTTGAACACTGAAAAATTATAGACCCGAAACAATAAACTTTTTAGTTAAGTCCTGCTTTAATCAAGATTCTCTCATCCTGAGATCTTCTTCATAGTCAAAAACTCGATTCTCTGAAGATGGAACCAGAATATCCGAGTGAAAGAAGTCTTTCATGTCTTGGAAATGTTTATTACTAGTGGAGAAGGAATGTTGATTACATACCTAAGAGGTAGTTCCAGGTTCAAAGCGAAAAAAACAAGTTTTCCTACGGAAATTCTTACTCTTACAAGCCGGAAGAAAAGTTTTAGAAATGAGAAACTGGAGATTAGAACAAAAAAAAAAATGAAAAACAAAAACGAAACAAAATATTTTTAAAAACCTGGAGATTAATTTCTTAACGACGCTTCGTTCCAGAGTCACGCCTCCTCCCCCTCCTCCCTGGACCGCCTTCACTCATCCGGGGGATAGACCAACACCCAGAGGAAAGCGATTGGGGGTGACACCGGGAAGAGATTACGGGCCCGGACCCAGTTTCGCAATGAGATCAGGCTCTGCGGGATGCTCGGCACCTCCCGAGGGGGGAGGCCCCCGCACACGGAGAGGCCCGTGGGCCCGGCACCGCCCCTGGCGCCCCTGCGCGCGCGGGGAAGCTGAGGCCCCGCTGCCATGGCGTTTCCCCCCGGACCGGGGCGCGGGGGGGGGGGGAGCGATGCGCGCGCGGGGAGGCGCCCCGGCCCCGCCCCAGGCCCGAAGGCGGCGCGCGCTGAGCTGCGCCGCCGCGTCCCGAGGGCACCCTACGGCCAAGGGGGCACCCTACGGCCCCGGGGACACCCTACGGCCCCGGGGACACCCTACGGCCCCGGGGACCCCGGATGTCCTCGGGGCGCGGGGCCCGCAGGCCGCCCTCCCGGGGCCGCGGGGCGCCGGGGACCGCGGACCCGGGGGCAAGGGCGGGCCGGCCTCGCGCCCGCTTGGCGCAGAGGGGCCACCTGGCCGCAGGGGTCGCGGCCCCCGCTCGCGCCCCCGCCCCGGGGACAAGCCGCGCCCCCGCCCGGCGCCCCCGCCCCGGGATGCCCAGGCCCCGCGCGCCCCCCGCCGCCGTGCGGGGCTCCGGGCCCACGTCCGCCCCCCCCCCCGGGGCGCCGCGCCGCTACCTGGCTGCACCTGCGGGGCCGGCCGGGGACACGCTGCGTCCGCGCCGCGTCACGCGCTTAAGCGGCGGCTTCCGCCCCGCCCCGCTCCGGCCCGCCCTTGCCGCCCATTGGCCGACGGCGAGCGCCGGGCACCAATCGCCGCCCGCCGCCGCCGTCGCCCCGCCCACCAGCCGCCGTCGCCCCGCCCACCCGCCGCCGCGCGCGCAGACGCAGCGCCGCCCGCGGGGCTTCCGGGGCGCGCGCCGCCGGGCCGGTGGGGGGTCCCTGCTCCCGCTCCCCGGGCCCGACCCTGTCCCTCCTCTCCCCTGCGGCCCCCCCCCAGCTGATGTAAAGACGAGGCCCGAAGGGATGAATCCCCGGCTGGGCGCCCTCGGTCTCGCGGCGCTTCCTGGGCCCCCACCGCGCGGGGCCGGACCGCGGGCTGCACCCCAGCCCTGGCCCCCCACCCTGTGGCCGCCTTCCCGGTCCCCTGCCTCGCGGAGCCCCCCGTGGGGCGCCAGCGTCGGCTCCGACCCGGACAGGCCCGCGGGCCCTGCGGCCCTGGAACCCTGGTGTGTGCTGCGCTGACCCCAGGGGTCACCGCCACGTCCTCGGGGCCGCTCCTAGGTCCTTAAATGACCTCAACACACTCAGATGACCACGACGCACTCGGACCCTCAAATGACCTCAACCCATTCAGATCGTTAAATGACCTAGACACCCTTGGATCCTGAAATGACCACAACACACGCGGACCCTCAAATGACCACGACCCAACACACTCGGTTTGTCCGCTGCACCCTCCAGGCCCCTTCCTAAAACTCAGAACTCAACATGGATAGTCCAGGACAATCCTGTTAGTCAGAATGGAAGGGACTGGAACACCGGTCAGTCTACACCACCTTTGTTGTATGTTGAGTAAAAGGACCTGGCGACGGCAAGCGACTGCCCAGGGTTATCCCGCAGGTGAGGGACAACCCAGCCCTGTGTGCCACCACACTTTCCAGAGGGCGGTTGCGGACAGCCACAGGGACAGGACTGAAGTCCGCACCGGCGTCCATTAGACCCACGTGATCAGTCAGGGTCCCACCTGGAAACAGATGGTACCCTCCAAAATGTAAATTTGAGTTCTGCTTGTTAAAGAAATTATTTAAATGCGGACAGGGAAACCATAAAGGGTAGAAAAATAGCCTAGGGCCCTTGGGGAGAGGGGGAGATTGTGGACCCTAGGCCTAAAGGGAGAGTGTTCCAGAACCCAGAGAGAGAGAAAGGAGAGGCCATGCCTGGGTGGTAATCATAAAATGACCCCGTCAGAAGGGAGCTAGGGCGATGAAGATTCCAACCGCTAAACTTCTGCTAGGGTTATCCATGGGCTAAACCCATCAGAAAGCCAGAGAGGCATATTCTGCAGGTCAGCCCCCTGGGACACAAGGCAGATAGTATATGGGGCTGGAGGCCAAATGGAAAACATTCAACACACATAACCAGCTGAGCAGAAAGTCACGTCAAGTCTGTGCGGTGTGGACACAGAGGCAAAGCTGTAAAACAGCAGAGCCCAGGTCTGCAGATGTCCAGGGCAAGTCCCCACAAAGGGATCCAGTCCTCCTTGGCTCCATCTGCCCTAGACCAAGGTTACTTACTGGAATTGTTATGACCACACCCTGTCTGGAGCTCACTGAGGGTAGAACTTTGCCTTTTTTTTTTTCTTTTTATCTTGGAAGTTAGCTCATTCTGCTCAAGGGGTCAGAGAGAAATTGTTTCTTCATGTTCTTGTCCTACAAAGCTGGGCACGTGTGTGAAGGCAAGCCCAGTTTTTAGAACTCTTACAAAGTCCAGGAATTCTCTGATTATGCCTTCAAAAGAAGGAGCGGGTGCTACTGAGTTCATGAAGGGGCCACAATCCAAGTCATAGGCTGGAATGCCTTTGGACTCACAAATAAGTTACTCCTTAACAAATATGCTTTTATACGCAAGAACCTGCTGAGCATGTCTGGGTTTTATATCTTTCCTATTATCAGAAAAATGCAACAGTACAGAGAGCATGATAATATTTTATTGTCTCTATATCAGCAGTTGCTTTTCAGCTTAACTTGGCCTTGAAGACCTAGACTTGAAAACAGCTTGTTTTCAACTAAGAGACAGAGCTGTTCTATTTGTGTGTATTTTATTTGTACAGTCTGGAAACATAAGGACTGAATATACATTGCAAAGATTTTTGAGCCTCTAAAATTCTCAGATTCCAGTCATTAACTATATGGGAACCATAAAACAGGAAGATATAAGGACTGATCCCAGTGTAGGATTGAGTCTCCACTTGGGGAGGGTCCTTGACTGTGCACAGGAAAGAATTCAAGCACAAGCCAGAGTTAGGGACAAAAGGAAAGTTTGTTGGAAGGGGAATAAGGCTCCACAGACAGAGACTTGGTCTCCTCTCAAAGAGAATGAGAGAGACCCGGAGTGCCCAGGCAATTTAATTTAAATCTGTTTTCCTTTCCCAGGACGGGTATGCAGCGTCAAAGCCCTGGGAAAGTAGGCCTTAGTACTCTCACTGGGAATCTTCCTGTAGGATCCCTGTGATCTGGCGTATGCTGAACAACCAGTTTCCCATGTCTAGCAGCACGTAGCAGACTCTGAATATAACCTGATTTGATATTTAATCAATTTGTGTAGTTCTCATGCCTCTTTCTTCTATTAATCCCATAGCGGATATCCGACACCTAAATTAATTTCATTAGTTCATTTGACATGTCCCTTGAGCATCTGCGTGTCTGATGCTGTGAAGGGTCTCACACCAGGCAAGAGCATGGAGCCTCTTCAGTGAGGAGGGAGAAGTTCGGGAGGTAAATGCTCCTTCAACACGTGTGATTTGAAATCTTGCAACTTCGACCATCTAAAGAAGCTGCAACTAAAACAAAAAAAGGGAAAGCATTCTCGATTTTCTTATACAGGAAACTCTCAACCGTTCAGTGAGCAGAAATACAGTGTATGGGTTGTGCGGGCTTTTTGCCTTTTATTTATTCCTTAGTCGTCCAGCTTGTTATTTGTAACTAGTGCAGCCTACATACACTTGGGCTGGAAATGATTAAAAAGGAAAATCCAGGCTGACAGCCAAAGAAGAAGTCTAGTAATGAGGCTTAGAAAATAAGTGTTTGGTGATTTTTTACCCAGCAGGAGAAATTCTTCTCTCCCCCGCAAGATCGTGTTCACCCTAAAAAGTCTTCCCACAAAAGACTCGGCAACATATACAGCTCGTGCCCCCTGCTGGTATGGCACTGAGGTAGGACAGGCATTTGTATCTGGAGGAGAATAAACCTCTTTTAAGTGCAAGATGGCAGGAATCTGGCCAGAGCAAGTCGAGCAAAACAGTGACAGGAGCTGGAGAGAAATAGTTGATAAAAGTTCTAGGCTTAAATCTAAAATGAGGACGATAGAGATTCAAAAATTTTTCAGTTAAAATGTTGGGTTTGATAGGAGGGTACGCCTGCCAGTACTTTTCTCTCCTTGGGATCTGAATTCCACCTAAGAATTCTAGCTGCAGCTCCTGTCCTTCCTTCCCCATGTGACACCCTCCCTGGCTCCCCAGGCCACTTAGCACCTGGACTACCTGTCCCTGTGTCATAGTACTGCCCACGGCCATTGTTTAATCTACCTTAAAGCTCTAGCCCTGTCTCTGTCTTATTCTTCCCAACCAAGCTGTAAATTGTCAAAGGTAGAGCCTGTTTTGCAGGATTCGTACAGCCCCCCAGAACCCATCAACTTGTTGCTTTTAATAGGAATTATTATTCTACATTTTTATTCTACATAATAAATATTTATTCTACATAATTATTCTACATAATTATTGTCACTACTTATCTTTGTCCTCATGGGCAGGAATTAGAGGCAAAGGAAGTGGCCATTATGAGAGGATGCTCCTGGGGTTCCAAAACCCCAGGTGGCCCAAAGCCCTCCCCCTCCTAGAATAGAAACAATTCAGATTAAACCCCTAGAAGCTTGGGTTGAAGGAAGGGGCATACCTCAAACCATTAACACCTTGCTACTTGTCTAAGTGCCCACAGAAAGTCATCTGGGCATGATAAGTTTATAAAGTTGTGTGCTGGGGAGAAGGGGTTGGACCAATTCTAAGCATGACGCATGAGATCCGGAACAGAGCTGGGTCCAGAAAGGGAGCCTCTGAGAGTATCTTGGGGGTTGATGACTATAAATGGAAGACACTGTGTGTCTGGAAGGCTGTTTAGGGAAAGAGAACAGAAAATGCCAGAAGAAAGAGAAAACAACCAGGCCTTTGGGGCTCACACAGCTAGAAGGGAAGTCTATTGAAATCAACTCAATCGGAAATGTTTAAAGAGAGAAGCCACGTGGAGCTGAAAAACCAGCTGATTCTCCTGTTGAAACATAATAATGTTACTTTGAACACATGGATTAGAGATGTCAGGTAAGTGTTTAATAGTTTTTAGAGTTGAAGAGCTTTAAAGACCTAATCCAACACTTTTAAAGGCTGGGAAATCCAAGGCTCCAGGTAAAGGGCCCCAGCCAGTTTTACAGCATCGGCCAGGGGGCAGCCAAGAAGCCAGGTGTCCCACCGGTCATTCCTCGAGCTCGAGACACCAGCTCAGCGGAAAGAATTTCAACTAAGAATGAAAAAAGTTAAACTGTTTGACAAAAATGTGAGTCGTGAGTTAACAGCAGTATTTATTTGGAAAATATTTATATTGCTCATTAATTTCAAAAGAAAATAAGAGACGCCTCAAGTACTAGTTAAATATTTACACCCTTATCTACTCAGGTACAAAAAGCTCAGTATGTTTTGCAATGACTTTTTTCCTGATCGATTCCATGAAGGCTATCTCTGAGTGCCAAAACGTAGATAACTGATTACTGTTCTTTGGAGAACCTTAATTCTGACTCTTCTGTTGAATTATAGTAGTAGTAATAATAATAATAATAATAATTAATAATAATAAAATAAAGTTTTCCCCTGAAATTATTGACCTAAATAAATTGGCTTTAAGATTTTTTTAATTTCAAAGTTAAATGCTATTAAATAAATATAATATGGTAATATAAACCATTTTATCTTTGTTGAAGACACTGTTTTGCTCAGAATTTTAACACAAGTTGTTTATCATTTTGGAAAGTCGAGTCACAGACAGCAATCCCAGTCCTGATATTCAAGTCACCAGAATGCTCTGCATTTGTGGCTGTCATATCCTTAATAGTATGTGGTCCTATTTTCTTTTGGCCTGGATTCTCTCCCAAAAGGATTTTAGTGATAAAGATGAATTAAATCCTTAAACTGGGGGAGAGGGATGGGAATTACACTCTTCCCTGTCACCTCATGTTTGATTTATTCTGTTGATTAAACCACTTTATTTTTGTTTTCTGACATCTGAATTAACTTAAACACAGATTAAAGCAGCAGAAGATGTCCACTACATTAGTCTTCTTATTTTCAATTCAATTTTGAACTATTTATGCCATGTTTCCTAGTTCACAAAGCACCATGCGAGCTCCAAGAGTCCACAGATTGGATAAATTAAAGCTCATTCCTCCAGAGGTGTGACAAACGCGTTCTAGCTGGCTCCAGAGCACCTGGATCCAGACGTATAGCAGCTGAGGTCAGGCTTCGGTGTGATCCAGAAGTCAATCCTGACTCCACCACCCCTTGGCTTGGTAACCCCGAGATCTCACAGCTCACTTACCTGTCTCGTAAAATAAGCTATCCTGAGAATCCCCCAGAGATGTGATACTCTGAAACAGCAGTCCCCACCCTGTTTGGCACCTGTGCTACTTACTATGTGAATCTGACGCCTGATGGCCTGAGGTGGAGCTGAGGTGGTGACTCTAGACGGCCTGCAAATACAGATGAAGCTTCACTGGCTGGCTTGCCTGCCACTCGCGGCTCACCTCCTGCCGTGTGGCCCTGGGGTTGGGGACTCCTGCTCTCAAAAAACCAGCTACCTCTAAGCCACCCAACAGCTCAAAACATGAGCGGCGTTATCACTTTTATTCACAGTGATGAGTGAAGTTTCTTTTGCAAGTCCACACGATCATCACCCAACCTTGAACCTTCCCTCTTCTGCAGATTCTTATTGAAATCTAAATAGATCATATATTTCACTTAGAAAGCTAAGAAGTTGTCAATTAAAAAGGCAACAATACTTTATTTAGAAAAGGCAACCTTTTTTTGCTCTTAGTAGTGGCGCTCAGGTAGCTCAGCAGCTGTTCCTGCTCGGGCCCTACACACAGCCACGGGAGAGTTCTCTGTGCTGCTACTCGGAGGCTGGAAAGCCCACTGGGCCCGATGTCATGTCTGGAATGCTACTCCGAGCTGGCCTTCTTCAGGTCAGTATAAAAGCTTTGGTAACAGCTTTGCGCGCGTGCTAATTTTCTAAAGAAATCTTGAAATCAGTCCAGGGAGACAGCCCAGGTCCCCACCCAGCAGATTGTCAGAAACAATTTCAATTCTCTCTTTAATTTCCAAAGATTGACACTGGAAGGAACTTTGAAAACCTTCAAATTACAGAGAGTATCTAGCTCTTTATTTTTCTTCCTCTTCCTTCTTTTTTTTTTTTCTTGACAACTCTGTAGAGCTACTTTCTTCTCTGATATTTTCTCCCCGAAGTAACTTCTTTTTGTTTTGTAAGCAGTTAATAAAATTGATTCATTTACAAATCAAAGCAAATTTGATTCATTAACAAATCAAAGCAAATTAAAAAGCAGACCCTGAGAAGACTGCTCCTGCCCCAGCCCCATGCAGCCCAGGTCGTCCACCACAGGGGACCCTGGACAGATCTTGTGTGTTCTTCCAATGATTTTTCTTGCAAATAGAAGCAAATGCAAATACACGTCACTATTTTCTCCACATTATAACACCTGCTATAGCAGGTTGTAAGCACTCTTTGTACCTTGCTGCTCCCTATGCCCTGGCGCTCTCTCTGTGTCAACAGGAGAGGTTGCCCTTCTTCCTTTGTTTATAGCTTCATTAATAGCCCTATTTTGCTGGGTGCTGGAGTACTTCCAGTCTTTTGTATGGCGATGTCACAACAGATAATCTTGTTTCTGACATCTGCAGGTCAAATTCCTAGATGTGGGATTGCTGAGTCGAAAAAACTGGCCAACATTTTCAATTCCAAAGCTGAGAAATCCAATTTCAGGGCTCAGAGAAGAGTGAATCAAGCTACTCAGTGTGTGGTCCATGGACTGATGCCCGTCTCTGCAATGACATTGTGCAGACATCGAGAGGCGTTAGAAAACTTAGAGTAATCGTCCATTTTTGTGACTTCCAAGTGCATGAGCATTTTTCTAAGTAGTTAATTTTTATTGCTTTTATCCATCTGTGATAACTGGAAAAGAATAATTACTCCCATGGCTATGCGAAAGTTATGAACAACCTTTTTTATTAATGTAAGATTTCCTTTTAAATCATTTCAAATTCAGTAAAGTTTGTTATTCAAACTTCTGAAAAAGTTGTGGAAAATCAGGACTACTCCCAAACACCAAAGAATAAAACAAAATTAACAAAGAAACGAAAACGTATTTCAATCATTTAACAGCAGTTGATTGAATATTAACAAATTTCCATGTCAGAGATCAAAGATCCACACAATAAATGGATGAATTGCCATGGACAGAGAGAGGGAGGAAAGCCTCTCCCGGATGAAAGGAGCAGACAATGACACAACATGATGTAGAGGTGCTCAGTGGTAGGGTGAGGCCTCACCTGCAAAAGTACCTGCAGAAAAGCCATGGGTCAAGGATGAACCTGTCTGCCAGGACACCGGTCTCCAAAAAGTGGGAAGGAGGGATGAGATAGGATTATGCAGGAAGAAATGTCAGAAACTCTATTTAGATTTTATAAACTTACCCTTTTAAAAAAATCTATATTTTTTTATTTTGCAAAGTTAATAATCTGTTAGCACTGCAGTATATCTTTGCAATTTAAACAAGTTTATGTATTGGGCCTGCAGACTCACTATTTTTTATTCTGAAAGCTATGAGATCAAGAGAGCTGAAAATCCACTGCACTGGGTACATGGAAGCACTGGAGGGCAGGGATTTGTCTGTCTTGCTCACCATTGCACCCCTGGACACAGCGCCTGACACTCAGCAAGCCAAATGGGATTCTATGGGCTCTGCTACAGCTTCGGAAACTAGTACCGGCACCAAGGGACCAGCTGCTTCTGCAGGTGTGGCTGCCGGATATTAAGTGTCCAGAGAGAGAAAGGACTAAATATCTGTCCTTTCATGAAGCTGTTGTTGAAAAATCATATTTTTGCCTGATAGAGTTGAAAGAAAATTTAGAAATCAACTGGCAGATGGAATTACATAGGTTTATTCTCCATAAACACATGAGAAGCATGGATAGTAACTGGTTAATGGATACAAGGGTTCTGCCTGAGGTCGTAAAAAAGTTCTGGAACTTGATAGAGGTGATGGTTGCACAATATTGTAAATTACATAATGCCACTAAATCAGACACTTATGATGGGTATAATGGTAAATGTTATAGTATGTATATTTTCTACAATTAAAAAAAAATTCTCTTTTTTAAAAAAGGTTCAGAAGTGTGGTTCGCCTGTAAATGATTTTTATTAGGTCGCTTTTGAATTTATCGCACAAGACACGTATGGTGTCTTTGTGATGTCTCCAGAATAGTTGCCATTTGTAATATTACCAAATAGACTTCTGTGGAAGAAAGCTTATTTCGAATTAGAGATCTGCTTGAATTTTGGTCTTTAAAAAGATTTTATCAAAATCTTGCTAGAAGATAAATGGAGTTTTTAAGGACCAAAGAGTTGGTTAATCAGAATTAAGATTCTGAATTCCTGGGACCTCAGAGTGACTTAGGCATGATGATGTGCCCCAAAAAAGCCTGCTGTGTGAAACTAGACCCCCTTAGAAAAGTGTATTAGTGGAAGAATGGAATTTTTTTAAAGGAGTAAACTGGTTTTTAACAGTTATTTTAAAACCTTCCTGCACATTTGTTGTCACTTCAGACCTCGTGAGTATAGACTTCCGAGAGAGTTGTCTAAATTTCCCCCAGATCCAGCCCCACCTACCTTAGAATCTGTAGGTTATTTAGAACGAAAGAGAACTTGTTCCCTTTTGTAAATGTATGGGAAAAAAATACACATAAGAGAATGGGTCACGAGAAGAAAATCAATTTTGTTTTTTTTAAGTCATTTTGCATGATTGTCCGCTAGGATCCTTTGTGTGGACTGTCATCTCCTGCCCCCGTGCTCTTTGTGGGGAGTGGGAACACATTTGGGGGAGGGAATCTTGCACTGTGTGACCAGAAGCTGCTTAGGAGGACGGTTTATTTAAAATGCTGTCTCCATTTGGCCCAATTCCAAATTTTGGGGCTACCTAAGTATGACAGTTTATAATTTTGCAATAAGAACTTTAACATTTACCAAAAACACACTATGTGCCTCTCAGAGGCTTAGAAAATTTAGGAAACCAGCCTAAGTTTGCAGAGCTAGTAAGTGGTAGAGCGAGGACCATCCTCCTCTTAGTTCCACAAACTGCTATGGTCCTATCTTCCCTGTGCCTGGGACCCCCTTTACCTGAATAAATCTCATCACTCTAAACAGTTATGGGTATAGAATGGGTGCTCGGTACACTTTATGGCAGGAGAAAAGGAGGAGAGGGAAGGAGGGAGGAGAAGCAATGAAACACCTTTTCTTTCCAAAACTGACGCTTTACCTGTAACTACAAAATGCCCCAACAGCTCTCAGTCATTTAAAACTATTTCTAATCCAATCTCTCACATGGTGGCAGCCCCATGTGCAATTTAAATCCCCCTGGAGTGGTTAGGCTCAGGTTGCAGGCTCTGCTCCTTTCTTCCTAGCTGTGTGACCTTGGGCAACTCATACAACCTCACTGAGTGAGTTTCTTAGGTAATGTGGGTTACTCTGGACAAGTCGTGCCTCTCTAAGACTCGGTTTATTTTATTGGTAAATGAGGGGGTTCATGAGTGGGCAGAAGATCTGACAAGATACTTCATCAAGTGGCCAATGGGCATGTGGAGAGGTAGTCAACATGATTACCCATCAGGAAATGAAAATTAAAACCGCAATGTGATACTACTACATACCTTCCGGCATCATTGGGATGGAAAAGGTGGTCAATCCTAAGTGTTGGGAGTACGTGGAACACCTGGAGCTCTCGTTCATTGCAGGTAGGAATGTAAATTGCTACAACCACACCAGAAAACCGATCAGCCCGTCTCTACGACAGGTAAATGTGCACACCCAGTAACCACAGTGGAAACAGCTTTACAGAAAGATAAGTATAAAGCTGTTCCATCAAAATGGCCAAAAAGTATTCAACTCCCCAGCAGCAGTAGAATGGATAAGTTGTGGCACGTGTGTGCGATAGCACGCCAACAATAATACTGCATCTACAGCAATGTGGACGACACTCACAAATAATATTGGGCCAGGAAACCAGACACAGAGACTACATAACATAGGATTCGAGTTTCATAAATAAGGGGAAAAAGTAAGCCCAGCTAAAGTATGCTGTTAGAAGTCAGGACAGTGGGTGCCTTTCGGGAGATAATTATTGGAAGGAGATACAAGGGGGTTCTGGGTGCTCGTACCATTTTGTTTCTTGCTCTGGGTGCTGATTATAAAGGTGTTCTGTTTGTGAAAACCCACCAACGTTTTCGCAGCTCATACATTGTTTTCTGTATGTTTATTAAGCAGCAATAAAAATTTTGTAAAAAAGATGGTTGGGCCAGGTACAGCATCATATTCTTCCCAGTTTCAGCTGGAATGACAACTCCCTTCCCTGTGCCAGGTACTAAGCTAAGTGCATTCCACATAAATTCCCCTGTACCCTTCTCTTAGTCCTCTGAGCGGGGCACTGTGATGAGAACTCTGAGGCCCAAGAGGTGGGCAAATTGCCAAGTTCCATTTTGACCGAGAGGTGGAAGTGGCTCTGAACCAGGCCACTCGGAGACCAGGGGCCTCACCCACAGTCCCCAAAAACCACAGCCCAAGAGGACCAGCAAGGGTTAGAAGTGGCAAGAGTGGCTTTCTCTCACTGAACCCCAGCAGAGACCCTAATGGGTGTCTCTGAGCCTCTCTTTCCTTCAGTCTCCACAGGCCAGATCGTTCTGAGTTTTTCTCCCCCTAGAGGGAGGAAGGGGTACACTTTTTCCCCCCAAGTCTGTGTCTTCTCACTTCTTCTTAGACTCCTACATGCTTCCCTTCACTGACCTTAAGATAGAATCACATTTTCAAGTGTGCTTAGCATTTGTTGAAGAATTTCTTCTGTTAGCCTATTCATAACTTTAAAAAGCTAATTAGATAGGTTCTCACAGGTTATTTCTGAAAAGGCAAGTACACTAAATTGATCTGCACCCACAAAATGAATGGTGTGGGGGGTCTCTCAGTACTAGAAATGCTCTCTACTCCCTCATATGTAAGGCTCCTTGGCTCCACGGTTTCAACTGGGAAAAATATCCACCTTTTAACATCAGAAATCTATGACCAGTAGATGGCCCAAGTCTGAAAAGTAATCTACCAGGTTCTTTGTGGGCTATTAAGAACTTGTGAAATAAGTTAATACTCTAGAAATTTGGTAGGTAGGTATTGATTTAACTTGTAGCCACCAATAGAAATTCTGTAAAGTTGCTTTGCTTTTGCTATGAAGTGGCCCTAAGTGTGTCACAACGTGTATGTTTAGCCATGGCCTGAAAAGGGTGGCATGAGAAAGTAGTGTTAGGATATAAATAGGCTCTAATTCATGCATGCTAGCTGGTGGGGGGAAGGCGGACCTATAGACAACCTCTGATAATTATAAAATTAGTTAAGAGCTGTGCTAATTAGAGAACAAGAAATAATCCAATGAGAAATCATTACAAAAAAAATTTATTAGACAAACACACCAATAAATTGAGTCTAAGGATTTGGTTGGAAAGACACTGGCCTTTTAAAGCAGCAGAAGTCAGAAGTCACACACTTCAGAGCATGACTCTGATACAGTTTGCAGAAATAAGGTCAGGAATTACAGCATTCCGTGCTAGTCCATAAACAGGTTAGCCTCCCTCCTGTTCCCTAGTCCCTCTCTTACTGGAGTCTTCTGTGACTCTGGTACCTGAGAGGAGTGAAATGTTTTGCACATTACAGAAATTCCACTTTGTTACAGATCTTGCCTCTGGACACTTAACTGCCTGTTCTTGACACATGGAATGTTGCTTTCAGGAAAACAACTCATACTTATGGAAGGAGTGTTTAGCAACTTGTAAAGTGAATAAAATAATAGTCACTACCACAATAACTGCATTTTTAATCTCTTCTGGCATCAGTTGACTTTTAGAAAGTACAATGCATGTTTTTTAGGAGGTGCACTTTTATTTTTTAGAATTAAAGGAAGAGTCTAATTAGTAAACAATTATTTAATTATTATTAATTATTTAATGTAATTAAATAATATTTATTCTCAAATCTTGTGAGACTCACATGAAGTCTTTATTTATTATTATTTTTAGTCTACAGCACCTGGTCTTCTTGGGTGGTCTCCCATCCAAGTACTAACCAGACCTAACCCTGCTTATTCAGGGTGGCATGGCCGTAGATAAAGTTTTTGTTCAATGTGAGAAAAAGGGGGGGATATTTGCTATCATTTTTGATCGTAAAAGAACCAGATATTTCAAGATGACCATAATATGTTCATAATACCAGCATACTTTTACTTTATAGGAAATCATTGGTCATTAAATATAATTATTAATGGTATAGGCTATCAAGAAGTAGCAAGGAATATGGTATCCATGTAGATACCAGTGGGCCTCAGTCAAATAAAGGTGAGAGTGAAACATACGTGACCTAGCTGGGGATGTCTGGGTTTCTGATATGGGCTACAAATCATTGTTACAGAGAAAACTAAAGGAGCAGTATTCCCAACAAAGCTGGCAAGAGAATTTTACGGAATAATTAATTTTTTAGGGGAGATAATAAAAGCCGTAGTTCAAATACACATCCACGTATTTAAGTTCCTGCAGTTGAATCCATCATGAATATGCTTTCTGACTCCATAGAAGCTCCTTCTACTCTGGAAGTATTTCTTTCACAGCCCCTCAGGACCTTGTGCTTGTTCACTGTGCCATCACAGAGTCTGTTTGCTTTCAAGTCAGAATTTTAGATGAAGCTCTAACTATAGAGTTTGTGCTTTTAAAAAAGAGTCTGAATCAAGTGTTTGCTGGGGGCCTAGCTGTCTCCCCAGTGGGAGCCTAGGAATCTCTGGGACAGATACATTAGCCAGGACTGAAGTTTTAGAGTATCAAATACTGCAAATCAGAATAGGCAGTCTTGTCAAAAACATGGCAGTAAAACTGGGGGGAAAAATAGGCTCCTGCACAGGCGTCAAGATTTTGGTTGAACCATTGGTCCCTTCATTATAATTTTTCTAATGGCGTTTGGGGCCACTGCTGTGGTTTGTCAAAGCTGCTCTCAGAACCTGGCAGAGCAGCACGATCCTATCAACCTGTATCTGTTTCTGCAGGTTAAGTCTAGCTACGGAGCTGTTAGTTAGATCTCCCAGCACAAACTTCAGGTCTTCTCAGAAAAAATAAAGTCCCCATTGTCTCAGGAAGAGCCTGCAGGGAGTTTGCCTGGAACAAGAATCCCGCTCAAGTCCGAATCCTAAGGCAAGATCTAAAAACGGTGAGTTTTGCGCATTTAAAACACGGGCCATTTCCCCGCGGCCGTGTGCCCCCGGACCCAGCGCTCCGGGACGTGTTCAGGACCGGGGCGGAATCGCTGGGTGTGGGCCAGTCGTCCAGGCTGAAGGGGGAAACCATCAGCTAAGAAACCATCACCCTCGGAGCGAGCTAAAGTCTCGGAGTCCATGCTGAGTGATGGATCGCAGCCGGAGGCCTCGGCGCCAACACCCAGATCCGAGAGTCCTTGAACCGGTGACTGAAGCCGGGCCGAGGGGGAAGAGTGGTCCAGGGGCGGGAAGATGGTAAATCCGGCAGATCCCCCCACCCCGCCTCCGCCCTTGAGGACTCGGAGGACTTGGAGGGTCCTGCGGCGGGTCGGGGCGCGGCTGCGGGTCGCCGGGCGGCCTGTCCCTGCCCTCTGGCGGCGCCTCGGGGCACCTGGCGGGGGACCGGCGAGCGGCCACCGCGCACCCGGAGGGGGTGATCCCTGCGCGTCGGCGGCGGCGCCCCTCACTCGTGAGTCCCGACGCCGTGGGGGCCCGCGGGGGCCCGCGGTTCACAGGTGCGGGGCGTAGAAGGGGGTCAGGTAGGGGGGCCCGAGGAAGGGCGCGAAGGGACCTCCGGCGCCGGCGGCCGCCATCGGGAAGGAGGCGGCAGCCGGGAACACGACGCTGGCCGCAGAGTAGGCGGGGAAAGTCTGGAAGGGGGGCGCGCCCGGGCCGGGGGGACCCGGGCTGCCCGCCGCCCGCGCGGCGGGCGCCCCGGGCTGGGGCGCGCCGCCCCCCGCCTGCGCCGCGCCGTCCGCGCCGGGGTTCTGCTTCTTCCACTTGGTCCTGCGGTTCTGGAACCAGATTTTGACCTGCGTCTCGGTGAGGCTGAGCGACAGCGCGAGGTTCAGGCGCTCGCACACCGACAGGTAGCGCGTGGCGCGGAACTTGCTCTCCAGGGCCACCAGCTGCTCGTAGGTGAAGGCGGTGCGCGCGCGCCGCGGCCTGGCGCAGCCCGGCTCGCAGCGCCGGCGTCGGGGCCGCGGGGAGCCCGGCGAGCCCGGGGCGCCGGCCGCGGCCCCTGCGCCGCGCACCCCCGCCCCGGGCTGCGGCGAGCGCGCCGGGCGCTGCCGCCTCTCCGCGTCCTCCTCCTCCGCCGCCTCCTCCGCGGCCTCCGCCTCCTCCTCGGCCTCCGCGCCCTCCAGCGGGGACGCCGCCCCCGCGCCTCGCCCCGCAGCATCTAGGGGAGAAGGAGCCGGTGACCAGAAGCCCGTCCCGGTCCCCAGACCCCCTCCTTGTCCTCCCCAGAGCTCGCGGTTCTGTCCCCGATTCAGCCCCCCAGCTCTGCCCCTTCGCCCACCTGCGACCGCACACCCTAGCAAGCCCTTCCTAAGAGTTCGGGTTTAGGGGTGCAGTGCCCCCTTGCCCTTTATCCATCTGCCACTTAGTAGCCATCCAAGAAGTGTATATTGAATGAATGACACCCCGCACTAAGAAAAAATAATGACCCATTGGACAACCTTATGGGGGGTGGGGGCGGGTAGGATCATTGTACATTAAGACGTCGCGACGTCAAGTGCGTTTAGGGCTGTGTCTCCCCAGTTACTAGAAGCCTGTTTTAGTCTGGGGCTCCTAGCAATTAAAAAGAAGTTATTAAGCCTCCCCCCGCTCCCCTTTAAAGTGAAATTCTCCCTTTCCCATCTTCTCTCTCCTGCCGTGTTAATAGAGTTTCAGATTTGTGCGGGGCCGGATCGATAGATGTCATCTATTAGAGGTAAGTTTTAATCGAACAATATTAGGATCAGACAGGGAAAGGGGTTTGAAGTCGGTACCTGCAAGCTGTGGGCAGGAGATATGCAGGCGCCAGTAATAGAATATCGATCACGGGGTGGGGGGAGGGGAGCGCGGCCCCTGCGAGGGGCGATCTGAACAATTACCGGGCTGACCGCGGGAGCCGCAGCGCAGCCGCCAGAGGCGCCCCGAGCCCCACACAGCCGCCGCCAAACTTGGGGCGGGGAAACGCGCCGATGCGCGGTTTCCAGCCCCTCTCGACCCGGCTCCCCTGAACCCCCGCGTCGCTCCGTGGATTCTCGTGCCCACTCCTCACCCAACACGAGTCCTGCTGTCTTTTGTCTTTCCTTCCAGACACAAACTTTCCTGGACCCCTCAGCAGGTGGCCACCAGTGAGGAGGAGTAAGTCAAAGAGAGTCCAGGAGAAAAGGACCGAAAGCCTCCCAGCACCCCATCCCCACACCCCACTCCCTTCCCCCGGCCTAGTTAGTCCCCGATGGGATCTGCGGAGAGGGAGCGTTCGGGGCTACTCACGAAGCCCTCGACACCCGATTGAGCCTCAGCTTCGTCATCCATAAAATGGGGCGCTGTTTTTAATCCTGCTGTCTACCTCGCAGGTTCCTAAGTTTTTCTGGCTTTTGTCCCAGTGTCTAGCCCAGGTCCTGGACCGCGGCGGATGCAGTAAATGCCCAATAAATGGATGAGACTGCGCAAGGCGGACGCTGAGCGTCAGTTTCCACTGCGAGCAAGTCAGGGCTGTGATGCTCACTCGCTCGGCGGGTGAGCAGGGATGGGGCTTCTGTGTGAAACCCCTCACTTGGGATGCTGGGGGCCTCCTTTCTGTCTCAGTACAATTCCAAGACAGGGGCTACACTGCGTCCTGTGCACCTTCTCTCTTTAGGGAGGATGCCGCTTAGGGCCACTCCGCGGGTCCCCTGGCTGCACCCGCCCCCTGCCACCCCCCACATACACCCCTCTCCATCCCATCATCTGAGCTGGGGCTTCCCGGGGCGGGAGGCCTCATCGCATCCTTACCAGGGGGCTCCCTCTGGCTGGCCTGGTCCCCGGAGGCGGCGTCCTTCCCCGCTTCGGCCTCTCCCAAACTTTTCTTGGCTTCCGGGGGAGCAGGGCGCACGGCGGGGAGCGCAGCGCGGGTGAACTTCTGCGGGTCCAGAATGTCCAGGACGGAGAAGGAGATCTTGTGGTGGGCGGGGGCCGCCTTGGCCCCGCCGTCCTGCCAGGCCAGCATGCCCGCCGCGCGTGGGCCGGAGGCGGGCGGCGCGGGGTCGGGGCTGGCGGCGCCGGTGCTCGCCTGCGTCTGCGGCTCCGCCGCGGGTCTCCAGCCTATAGGAGGGTCGGGGCGGCCGCGCGAAGCTGGGGAGGGGGCGGGGAGGCGGGGCGGGGAGAGACCCGCGGGGGGCCGCGTGCGGATTGGCACTCCCGCGGCCCAGGTCCCCGCCACGTGCACGGCTCGCTCGCCGCCGTCCCGAGATCCCCGCGCCCGGCCGGGGGTCCGCTTTGGCGAGGGGCGCATCCGCTCTGCGCGCGCGCGCGGGTCTGGACAGCGCCGCGGGCTCCCCGCGCCTCCGCCCGACCCGCGGGGACGGCGGGTGTGCGAGAGGGAGGGGGGCCGGGCGCTGTCATCCCCGGGACCCCACGACACGCACGCACGGACTCGGGCTTGCGCCCGCTCCGCAGTGCGCCTCTGCGGGGGGCTCTGCGATCGAGGCCAGGGCTGATGACTTCGAGGCAACGCTCAGCACCTCTCCTGCCCCCGCGCGGATAAATCGCAAAGACGGCCTCCAGCCGGGACACCTCGGATTGAAGGTTTCGTGTTCCCCCAGTTTGCAAAGAGCCCGCGGACTCGCGCGATCGCACTTGAGTCTCAGATAGTCCCTGGGAGTGGGGCGTGGCCTGGCCAGACTCTGAATAATCCCCGTTTTACAGATGAGGAAATTGAGGTTCATAGAGGAGTTGCCAGGGTCACTGTTGGTTGGTGACACAAGCTGGATTCGAACTCAGGTCTTCTCCTAGACCTTTCCAGTACATCCTGTTATCCCTCAAGTGGAGGAAGAGAATCCTGTTTTGTGTCCCAAGCTTTCCCTTCCGCCCCGGGGCAGGGGTTTTGGAGAGATCTCTGAGCCCCGCCAAGGTGCCCCGCCACCTCGGAAAACTTGGTGGGATCAGAGCTCAGAGCCAGGTGAGCCAGGTGAGGGTGGCTGCTTGGGCTTACTGAGATGCCAAGCGCAACCCTCGACGCCCTCCATGCCTTCTCAGTCGCAGATGCAGTCATTTGTAACAGAAATTGGGTCTCTAGGAATCAGGTTTTACCTTTGACCCCCATGCTGCTCTCAGCCCCCAAAAGAAAAAGGTTAAAAAATATCTGGTTTGAGTTTGAGACCAGGGAACAGAGACGGTTGAAATGTCCCCACGGGCCCCCCGGAGACCTGTGGGATGGAGAACATCAATCCTTGGGGAGGCTCCCACCAGCCACCCTTCTCTTAACATTCCTTTTTCCTTCTGTCACTCAGGGAGCAGTCTGTGAGCGCAAAGCATTTATCTCAGCGGTAATTGTGAGGCTTCTCCCAGCCACTCTGCCCAGAAACACCTCTAATGCTGCTGTCCTTTCTTCCCTACCCCATGGGGTTTTCAAACAATGGCTTGGCAATTAATATTGTCCAAGTAGGTAGGAGTAGGAAGGGGAGGAGAAACTGTCTCTTCAAAGTGCTGGGGGCGGCTAATCCCATTTGTTATTGAAAAGAAGGCCTTAACAGGCCAGGTCCTTGTAGCTTTTCTCATTCAAACCGCTGGGCTCCTCCCAGAGGTGGCCACTGTATTCCCTGGGGACTTGAAAGCCCTGCCGAAATTCAAGCCTGCTCCAGTCCTAAAGCCAAGATGAATTGTGCTTTAAAAGGATGTCAGGAAAGGAAGTACCCTGCCCAGCCAAGCCCGCTGGACCACCTCCCTTGAGGAGGAATGCCCGCCCAGTGAAAACCAAAGACAAGACAGCCATGGATTTAACTTCAGCACCCGGGAACCTGGATTGCAAACCACTGGACCTTCCTGAATACAGATAGGGTACTTTGTATTCTGTTTTGATAACTCTTTCTCACCCAGTTCTCACTTGATTGTTTCTTTCATCTTTTCTTTCTCCCTCCCTCCCCATACAGATCCCAGCCCCTTTTACTTTTTAACACCTACCTTCATATTTTTCAAATTTAGGTTCTTCAGGGTAGCTAGAAATGCACCTCCTTAAAGTAGCTCCAGTTCCTCTTCTTATCTGTTCTCCTGTAAGAAACCATCAGGCCATTTTCATAGGAAGGTGGGCTGGCATTCCAGAGGCCTCTTCATATCCCCAACCAGGACAGAGAAGGTGCAGACAGCCAGCCGTGAGCAGCCCCAATCGGGGTCATTTTCATTTCATTTTATAAACTGCTTCTAAATTTTTTTTGTTTAAATAATATGAATCATCTTTCCTTTGAGGTCCAGAGGTCTTAAATATAGAAAAGGAGCTGAAAAGGGAGAAGCAACAAATTGGAAAATCAAGAACACCATAGAGCCACAAGCTTACGTTTAAATTGTTTTTGCCCTTCATTTTTCCAACACTTCCGATATGTATTGTTCAGTGTGGGACAGGATTATGTGAACCCTCGGAATTAGCACTTGGCTTCTGGAAAGAGCTGGCACAGAAGAAGCACTGCAGTGTCTCCCATCAAAATCAAAGGTTAGAAAAATTCTCCCTTTTACTCACCTAACTTCAAGAGAAACCCCCTGCCCTAGAAACAGGCCAAATTCTTCAATTTGGTGAGGAGAGAGAGGGCCTTAGGTAATTATTTTGCTCGCCACCTGCTTTGTAAACAACCAGGAGGCAGTGAGACCCTCTGTAGGTAAAATCTGGCAGTGTGTTGACTTGCTAACATCCTCACACATGTGTTTATACCAAAAGTATTCCTATACAGTAAATATACCCACATCTAGAAAGCCACCTTCCTTCTGTGCATGGAGTCGATTTGTTTTTTCAGCATGGGCATTAAAATTCTGCCTGAGTGCTGTCTTTAAATTGCTTTGATGTTAGGTGGGTTCCACCCCTGACCTGTCCTGATGGCAAGTGATGGCTGTAACAAGCTGGGGATCAATATTCATAGCGGGTGTCCTGAGCTGATAACACTATCCAAGACAATGTTCACTATCAGTGCAGACAGCTGAGATATTGCGCCATTAGGGATGTTGTGTTAAATAACCTGATCCATTTCTGGGGCTATTTAATGAATTTCACAGTTTAGATAGTATCTTTAAGGAGAAGGCAAAGGCTATTCCCGAGGCACTGATGCAAATCGATGGTGCCAAGCTTCCTGAGCTATTCCACAAACAAAGTGGCCTATAATTCCAGCACAGCCTTGAGGAGCTGCTGCTCAGCCGTGAACAGCGTTAACAGTGGAAAGAATTTGCAGTTTATGCAGAGGGAGAGCAGTATTATGAGCCTCATTAAAGCTCCTTAGATAAAATCTCATGTTCCTGAAATAAAATACAACTTAAATTCCCTAGTTAAAATCCTGTGGTTTAGGCCAGCCCACAGGGTAGGACATCTATGCCAAAGAGACAGCTTCATAAGGCAGAAGGTAGCGACGAAGGGGAGGAAGTCAACTTGGGGTATAGTCATGTGGGCAACCCCGTTACTCATCGCCTCTGCCAGTTTTCTCCAAGGTGTTCTTCAATTCCAATTGGTCTACAGAATGGGAAGTGGAAGGCACTGGCATTAAAAAAAAACTACTCATAGCAGCAGAATCAGTGGCTAAATGTTTACTTGACCCTATACCCCTTGTTGCTGGAGAGATCATTTACAATTAAAGGCTACCACTTCCTACTTCCCACCAGGGCTTTGAACTCTGGCTGCCAAGCAGAGCAAGTATTCCTTTAAAAACCCCACCTCAGAGACTTTGGTGAAAGCTCAAAGTGCAGCCTTCCCACCCTTCCCCCCAGGGCCACCAAAAGAAGAATGTTTGGGCAATTTATTTCGCTCTAAGAAATCAGCATTTCTACTTGAAAATCAACAGATTAAAAAAGGAACCAACATCTTTGTCTTGGAAATGTCAGGGAAGCATCAAAGAAGGTGATAAAATGGTGGGTTCTGGTGGTTAGTAGAATACATGTTAATTGCCCCGATAATGACAGTATTGACAATAAATAGCTGTTTTTCTCAAGTACTTGCTCTGGGCCACTTGATCAAGCTATTTGCTAATTTTGGGTTATTGTTTTAATCTGCCCCATGACCCCACAAAGCAGGCACTATTATTACCCCCAATTTGCAATTGAGAATACTGAGTTTAGAAGGCTCAGGTAAACTGGCCACAACCCCAAAGCTAGGAAGTGGTAAAGCTGAGACTTGAACCCAGGAAGTAAGGTATCAGAGCCCACCTGGTTCAATAGTTTCTTATCAAAAAAATCACATTCCTGGCCCAGGGCGAAGTCCTAATGCAGTTACTTAGTGAACGGTTTTCCTTCAAAGTTATACATGTAGCTGAGATGAGTAAGAGGACCTTCCAGGTGATAACTGAGCCCCAGTACTGCCTAACAGGATACCATGGTGCGGGCTAAAGGACTATGACTGGCACAGCCTTTATCACACTGTAGGGATACAGGCTGTTTGGTCTGTGCCCTGACCCAAAGTTTGGGCACACTCAGCATTGTCTTTGCACCTATTAGCACCCTGGCATTTAGCAAGCTGAAGAGTTGAAAGGAATAAAAGGTAGCTTAACACACGAAAAACGAAGCTTCACAGTCTGATTCAGATGGATTGAAACCCTTTACCTTATGAGCTGGTGGAAGCTAGGCTGAAAAAAATAGGATCTGGAAAGGTTTAGACATGGCTATGGATTCACAACGGATCCAGTGTCCTTAGGGAAAATCCCTTGCATTTGTAGAACAATTTAGGCTTTTAATGGGCCATCCATGCGGGGCAACCGTGCTAATCTCCCCATTTTAAGATCTGTAGCTTAATCACATCTACAAAGTCCCTCTTGCCATGTACGGTAACATATGCACAGGTTCTAAGAATTAGGACATCGACATCTTCAAGGGGCTGTTCTGCCTGCCACAGTCCTAGATACAAAAGTGATTTTCTCAATGTCACACAGAGCTAGTGGAAGGAAGAACTATGCAAAGGCTCACCGCCACTGGCAGAAGTGGCCCTTCTCCTCCTCCTCCTCCTCCTCCTCCTTAGCAAAAGCTAAGGCCCAGTCATTCTTTTAGGTCTTTTTCAGGCTGCTCCTCTGCTCAGAAACCACTGCTGCCCTCCATGGCCTATAGAGCCCATCCTCTTGGCCGTGTCTATGTCACTCATTGGTGCTTGGCACGCATTGGGTTGGTAATCTGAAAGGTGCATGTCTCATTCTCGCCCACTCTTGACTCAAAGGCAGTGACTGCACCTTAGACCTTTTTTGCGCCCCGGAGCCCGCTGGGCCCAGAGAGTAGAAGTTCAATACATGTGTATAGATTCATGTTGTTCGTAGCTGATTCTCCAGATTGACTCACTCAGCTCTCACACCACAGAGTCCCAAAGGCTAAACACTTGCAGGTTGGACTAGGTTCTGCCAAGCCAGACATGGTGAAAACGAGGCAGTGGCCACGAGGAGGGAGAATCTTCCAAGGGCGTAGTGGTGGGTGGTTTGATCCTTTGGGAGCTCTACTGTCAGCCTGATGATAGAAGGTCCCCTGGCATCTTAGGAGCCAACTGATAGAGCACTGGTCCCAATGGGGCAGTGCAATTGGGCATTTCTCACGGTTGCATGGCTCTTGGCTGTGTAATACTTGAGCTTGGTTCCCCAGTCCCCCAGGAAATCTGTAAACTCCTTAATTCCTTGTGTAAACATACCCCTCTAGCTGGAGTGGTTTCTACTGTCTGCAACTAAGAACCATGGCCAATATAAAGAATGACATGATTTTCTCCTCCCAAAAGATCATAAATCCTCAAAGGGCAGGAACTACTATTTATATTTCTCCTGTAGAACCAACAGTTACCCCAATAAACTTTATCAACATGATATGTACAATTCATTGAACTGGGCTAAAGTTCAATTCTTCATCTTATCTGTGAGTCAAGAGCCTCTTCTTTTGAAACTTCAGTTATGTCAGGCCAGAGGTCAAATTTTTCAAGTAGCAATTTTTTTGAATTTTTATAAGATTTTATTTGAGCCAAACTGATGACAAAAGGGAAGCAAGATTTCAAATGCTCCTCAAGTTTTAATTTAAATGCTTCAAAGGGTCAGGGGGCAGTCAAGGACACTCTTCTATTAGTTTTTACATATTGCAAAAATGATGTAACGTTAAATGGATTGTAAAAATTCATCACAATCTCACAGGCCTAACACATTGCAATAGTCCCATTTTCTTCCCAGCCCTATTCCCACGATCCTTATTTTGGCAGGGCTGTTGTCTACATAGAGTTTTGTATTCTGCTCTTTCACATAATGTCGGAATATGAGCACTCTCCTGTTGTTACCTAGTCTTCATTTTTGATGGCTTATTTCTTTCAGTAGCCATGGCATCATTTCTCAAACGACTCCCACCCTTGAATATTTACTTCTCTTCCAGCTTGTTTCGCCACTGTAGTTTAAACCGCAGCCACCGGCTTTAGAATCGTGTCCTTAGCATCCCTTCCCAGGGGCAGGAGTCTCCTGTCCATGACCCCACTCTTCCCATGGCTTTTAGGGCCAAAGGATGAGGGACCACCAGCGAAGCCCCGGTACTGCTCGTTCTCTTGAATTCTTGCTACTCTTACAGGCGTCTCTTTGCTTCAATCTGCCTTGCTCTGAGATATGCGCACTTAACTCCCGCGGAGAAGGCGCCCATGTGTGGGGCACGGAAGCCGAGTGCCGAGGCAGGCCCCGCCCTCTCCCCCTCCCCGCAGGACTACATTTCCCAGGAGCCCCTGCGCGCCCGGCGCAGCCGCAGCTCCACCCACGGGCGGGGACGCGGAAGCCGAGGAGCGCGGCGGGGCGCCATGGCCGCGTGGGGCGAGCGTGTGGCCGGCGTGCGCGGGGTGCTGCTCGACATCTCGGGCGTGCTGTACGACGGCGGCGAGGGCGGCGGCGCGCCGATCGCCGGCTCCGTGGAGGCGGTGGCGAGGTGAGTGGGCCGCGTGGGCCGCCGGGAAACGAGGTCAGCCGGGTCCTCGCGGCCGCCCCGGGCCGCTGCCTGGGCCGGGGGCGGGGCCTGGAGGAGGGACGGGCCTTTGGGGGCGGGGCCTGAGGGGCGGGGCTTCTGCCCTGGCCCCCGCCCCCGCCCCGCCCCGGAGACCTGAGGATCCGCATGGGGAGGCTCAGCCCGGAGGGGACCCCGGAGCATCCCGGTGCTGCAAGGTGCAAGGTGCCGGGCGCCTCTGAGCGAGCACCGGGTTCTGCTGGTCAGAGCCGCGCTGTCCGGCAGGTGGACTCTGGCCACGGTGGCCACTCCACGCTGGGAACGCACCTGGCCCCAACTGAGGTGTGCTCACTCGGAAGCGCAAAAGGCACGCCGGTGTCGGAGACGGGAAAATGTAAAATAGCTCATTACATTCCATCCTGAGTCCCTGTCGATAGGAGAACACCTTGAATATATATTTCGGGTTAAATAAAATATTTTCAATTAATCCCACCCGTTTCTTTTGACTTTTGTTCATATCATGGAAACTTGAAGTTCAATGCGACTGGCATGGTCGTTCCCTTGGACTGGGTTGACCTTGTTTAGACAGTGGGAGGATGGCATGGAGGACACTGCCAGGAGCCTGGTTGGCACCAGCGGACCCAGGGCTTTAGGATTGTCAGTGGCATTGCAGGCCGGTGCTGCCATGGTGTTGATGGACGGTCTGGAAGGCCTAACTGCACAGGACTAGGGCTCTTGCAGTCACTGGCTAGGGGATCTTGGCTTGGTGGCTTGACCTCGTTGGACTCAATTGACCTACCTGTAGATGACAGTATAGTGAGCCTCTTGGTTCTTAGAGAGCTGCCCGACCTGTCTGTACAGTCGCCAAACTGTCCTGCATAGCAAAGCAGGGGTGTTTGAGAGGTCAGGCCACGAGGAGAGTGCATGACCTGGTGCCCCAGACCCAGGAGCCTCCCTGTGGCCCTGGGGGCACAGTCCTGAAGTTCAGGTTTAAGTGCCTTCCTGGCCTCTGCCTTAGACTCCCTTTACCTCAAGGCCTCAGACTAGCTCTGTCAAAGACAAGAGCATTAGGTGGTGGCACCTGTGGGAATGGAGCAGAGGGCACTGGGCTGTTTTGAGGTGACAGGGCCTTGCTATTGAAGAACAGGAGTCCAGAGCCTCAGGGCTGTGACTGAGGCAGGCAGAATGTCTTGGGGCTCACATCTGGAGGGGAGATGGACAGTAAACCTGGACACACATGAATAGACAGGTCACCAGGGTGGCATGAGCGATGTGGAAAAACTGGATGCAGAGAGAGTGTGAGAGGGATGAGGCTGGCCTGTTCTAGAGAGGGGTCCAGGGACAGCTCTGAAGAGGAGGCATTGGACTGAATCAGAGGGTGAAGGGGCAGAGGACATGCATTCCAGGTGGAGGGAACAGTAGCTGCAAAGGTCCAAAGCAGAAGAGAACTTGGCATATTCCTGCTCATGGAACTGAAATGTGGGGAGTCGTGAGGGGGAGCATGGCCTAGCAGGCAGGGATTTGAGGGTCCCCTGGATTTTATTCTGAATGCAGTGAGAAGTCACTGAAAATTTTAAGCAGGAATGTCATGTGATTTGATTTACAGATTAAAGAAATTTAAATGTGAAAAGTAAAACCATATAAGTACCAAATGAAAAATGGGCATTTCTTTTGAAATCTTGGAGTAGAAGACCTTTATACTTATGTCTCAAAATCTAGAAATCAGCAACAAAAAATCAACAGCCCAAGAGAAAAATTGCATAAAGAATATAAATAATTCTCCAGAAAGAAAAATCAAATGACCCCTAAGCATTTGAAAGATGCTCAGTCTTACTCAAGTAGGAGAAATGCAAATTAAAATTATGCAAGATGCCATTTTTCATCAATTTGAGCAATTTGGCAGAACCCCAAAACTCTGAAAATACGTTCTCTTGGTGAGAGTTTGTAGAAATGGACCCTGTCACAGGTTGTTTGTAGAAGACGTACTTATCATTATCAGCAGTTCCACTTCTGGGAATTTCCCTACCTCCTACGTGAGAAATGACGTAAGTTCGAGGTCATTCGTGGCAGTGCCTTTTGAAATAGCAGAAGACTGGAAACAGCTCAAATACCCATTAAGACGGGAGTATTAGGGTCCATCCAACTATATAGTGGCTTACCATGCAGTATAAAAAGGGATGAGCACACCTGCCATGTAGATGTTGTCAGCGAAGGCAGCAAGCACAGGACAGGATGTGCAAGGTACTCTCTTTTGGGTGGAAAAGGCAGAAATGCAAGCATGATTCTTGATGCTGTGTTTGCATAAGGAAAGTGGAGAGAAGAGCTTCACTGGGTGAAGAGCTGGGGGCCAAGCAATTGGGGAGAACTGGGTGGTTGGGGGGAGGGGTGGGAGCAAGACCACTGTATACATTTGTATACAGGTATAAACATTTGTAAAGCGTTTGAACCATCGGAATGTATTTCCCATTCAAAATATTAGGTAACAAATATTTTGTCAATTATGTCTCAAAAAAGCTTGGAAAAAATACTATACCAAACAATTTTTTAAATAATTTAAGATCTCTCTGACTGCAAAGTGGGGAATGGCCCGGCAGCGGGGCAGATGACAGGGCTCAAGAGAAGAAATGGGTAACTAGCTGGGAGACGACTGCGGTGGTCCAGGAGAGACCATGGGGCTTGGACCATGAAGGTGGTGGCAGTGGAGACAGAAGGGAGAGAACGAAAGAGATGTTTCGGAAGTAGGACCAATGGGACCGGCTGTTATGTTGGATATTGTGGGGGCCAGAGAAGAGTTGAAATACAGAATGGCTCCCAGTCAGACTGGAGCTCCGAGGGGTGGGGTGACAGGCCGGGAGGGGAGTGCAGGGCAGGTGCCGTGATGGCTCCTGGTGTATGTCAAGGTCTCGGCCCAGCACTTGGTGCCTGGTAGACCTCACGACAGCATAACAGTTAAGTCTCATGTCTCATGTCATCTAGACAGGAATTCTTGTTAATTCTTTTAAAATCAGGGCCACTTAAAAGCAGCTTTTTGTTAAAGTAAAATACAGCCGTGGGCCGCTTAACAACAGGGGCATGTTCTGAGAAACACATCTTTCGGTGATTCTGTCGTGAGAACGTCACAGAGTGCACTAACACAGACCTGCCGCACGCCCAGGCTACGTGGTACAGCCTGTTGCTCTGCAGGGGAGGAAGAATAATTTTACCTCTACCCTTCTGGGTTCTTGGCGGAGACATCTCTGTAATAAGTGACAGATTGGCAGGAGGAAAAAAAGGTTTAATAACATGGACACCTTCCATGTACATGGGAGAGACCCAGGAAAACTCATCAGAACAGCTGGAGCCATCTCCATCCACCTCAAGGACTGTCTTCAGTTGAAGACAAGAGGTTGAGGTTGGGGAGTCCGATGGAGGGCCACTAAGAAAAGCAGTCGACAAGGTACAGTCGCCACGCGGTCACTGAGGAGGGTCTGGTGTACACCATCCCAGCAGGCGAGGCTCCAGGTGTCCACGAGCAATGGCAAAGATGGCTGACCCCCAGAAAACACCCACTATGTGCCAGGCGTTCCTGCTTTCCTCCTCCTATCTCACTTAGTCACCCTAACAGTCCAGGTGTGGGGTGCTGTTATCTCCCTTCATCAGCTAAAGAAACCATGGCCCAGAGCCTGCCAGGATCTCAGCTGGGATGTCCCAGGGACCACGGCCCCCAGGTCTGCCTGACTCCTGTCTGCTGTGCCAGCTCTGTACTTAGCATCCCTTCAGGGAGAAGGGGGCGCTGAGAAAAGTCCGGGGCTTCTCTCTCACAGCCTCTTCTGAGCGATGCGTAGGTGGCAGGGTCTGAGATCCATGACCCTGGTCCCGTAAGCTCTGCGGGGTCTGCACTGCTGTCTTCCGGCTCACCCCCAGGGGGTATTGTTTTGGTTTGCTTTGTCTCCACGGATTTACCCAGCGGGGTGTTTCTGGTGGCACCTGCAGTGCGTAAAGCTCACAGCAATGTAGTAACGGCCCTAAAATACGTCGCAGCCGGTCCTGTCGCTGAGAGAGGGCAGCGCCGTCCCCGGGGCCTGCGGCATCCTGTTCAGTGAGAGGACGTAGTACTTGTCTACCCCGGGGGCTTTATCTGCCACCTCTCCATCCACCAGGGCCTCTGTGGCTCCTCGCCTCCCCCTCACCCACCTCTCCTACTTGCTCTCAGTTACACAGACTTCGGGTGGGGGGGTTCATCAACGGAGCCCCTGAGCTCCCCACTACCCACTGAGCCCAGGCTGCCCGCACTGCAGTGCCCTCTGTGTCCCCCGACATTCCTTTTCCCTCTGCCACTCTCTGCCGGCGCTTCTAAGACTAGTCCCCTCCACCCAGGCCTGGCCTCCAGTGGCCGACTGATGATGGTCAGGCGCGAGGTGGCCCTGCAGGCTGTCCTCGCCCTCCTCGTGGCTGGCCCTGGGCCTGGGGGAAGCCCAGCGTTGGTGGCAATGAGTGCAGTTCGGGGAAACGTCCCCCAGGAAAATATGCCCGCTTTGGGAGTTTTCCATGGGGACGTGTCAGCCATGCAGGACAGTGCCCATTTTCTCCCCTTGGTGGCCGGCCAAGAGTGGACTGTGCCAGGAGTGTTGCAGAGCAGGCCCCGCTTGCCAGGGAGAGCGATGCGGGGTGGCTTTTGGCTGCTTTTAGTGTTTGCACAGCCACACAAGCAAGGTGTCTCGGCACCTCACACTCAGCGGCCTCTTTGATGTGCGTGGCTCACTTTGAAGTCACAAGGGAGCTCTGAGGAGGTCACGGGGTGAGAACAGTGCTGCAGAAGGACAAGTGTGGTGGGCGTGGGTGCGTGGGTGCGTGTGTGGGGGGGAGACCTGGGGTCCTGGGGGAGCATTAGCCTCCACACAGCTCCCCAGCACTGTCGGTCCCCTCACGGCGCCTTCTTTCCTGGGAACCCCCTAGGGATGGAGGGCAACGCGCCACTCTTGTCCCCAGACGTTCTGTGGTGGCAGCTGTCCTCAGACTTTCTGAAAGGTTCCCACCTCTCTGGGGACACAGAGCACGTGGGGAGCATAAATGCTGCTTTTTAAAATGATGTCGACCGCAGTGACAGCAGTGGCCATTGACTGAGGGAGGCCTGTCCCGCTCTGGAGGCTCCTGGACTGCACACGCTGCCTCCACAACCGGCCGGAGGTTGGGGCCTCGGCCCCTTTTCAAAGTGAGGACGGAGGCTGAGACATTCAGGGACTCGCCGAAGTAGAAAAAGTGGCCGAGCCGGGATTCACCCCCCGAACTGCCTGATTCCATATCCCTGGCTTCGCCCACAGCGCCCCGCTGCCCGCACCCATCCCTCATGCACCCTGAGCGCTCTGCTCGACTGAAGACGCTGCCGTGGGCGCGGGCAGTGACGGGGCCGTCGGCGTTTCCTGCCCCTGGAGCTGACGTTCCGGCGTGGGCAGGCCGGCACACGTGGCACCCAGAGAGGCTAGTGCCAGATGGAGAGGCCGGGGGGTGGGGAGCCCGGGCTGGGGGCCGGGCTCACAAATTCGATGGTGTGAAACTGGGGTCTGAAGATGTCATCTGGGCCAGGAGTGTTCCAGATGGGAGGCCAGGAGGCCCAGGCTTCTGCGGCCACGCCGACTGCCCCTTTGGAGCTGCTGGGACCAGTGCTGGGTGGGCGTGGTCCTGGGACATCTGTAACTGGCCTGGGTCCCCCCTCAGGCCCTTTATTGGAGCCCATCCTGGGGCAGTTGGGCTCCCTTAGGGGAGCCATTCAGAGGCAGGGCCCGGCACCGCGGGGGCCGTAGGGGCTGGCCCAGGGGCTGCCAGCACAAAGGACGGTCCCAGCGGCGTCTGCATGTGAAAGGCGGCTGGGCATTTACTGCGTCCCATCGTGGCCACTAAAGCACATCTGCTGGGCGCTGCGGGGCCGGAAGGGAGCGGGCTGTGCCTCAGCCCAGGGCAGCCTCATAAAGCAATTCCCACCCCGCGCTGCCACGCCCGCAAGCCACCCTTCAACCCACCCTTCCGTGGGGGGCCTTTCAGCCCAGTGTGTGCCGGAAGCCCACGCAGGCCCCTCCCAGCCGGTCTCGGAGCCAAGGGAACCGGGCCTGCGGGACCTTATCTGAAGTTGGGCCCCTCCTTGATGCCGGGCCACACTGGCACCATCGGCCCTCGGGGCTCAGGTCCCCAGGAGTGGCAGTAATAAGGGCAGCTGCTAGGGACCGTGGGTGGCTGGGAGCCCCACCTGCGTTGCTGCATCCTATCCCCCCACAGGTGGCCCGCACCTGTCCGAGGGGCCCTTATGGATGTCAGAGGGGCAGGTACTTGCTTGGGTTTGTTTAGGGGCCGGGAGAGCATATCGCTTGACTCCGGGCTGCGTGTTCTCGTTTCCTCACATCTGCTGTTTAGGCTTCGGAAGTCATAGGTGCCTCCTTCTTGTAGACATTCCCATCAGGACATGTGGGTATGGAGTCCAGAGTCCAAACCCTCATCACCGGCCCTGTCCCGGTCATTCCCCCAGGGTGGCATGGTGGGCCCTTCCAGACTTTCCTCTGTGTTTCCGCAGAAGCACAGGGTTTTGAGATGCGGCCCCCTCCCTCTCCCGATTCTGGCCCAGTCCTGCGGGCCCCCATGACACCCGACCCTGCTCCCTGCCCCGCACCCTTCAGGTAGCCCTGATGCGCAAGGAACGTGTCACAGGTCACAGGAGGCTAGAGTCCCCTGCGGATCCTGATCCAGGGTTTCAAACTCTTACGTAGCCTCAGAGCATTTATCCCCCAAGTGAAATCTGGGTAGAACCCCCAAATTAAAAAAAAAAAAAAAGATAAAAGAGCAGTGTTTGGATAGTATTTTTAATGTTCAAACCTGTAATATTGATTGTGATAGTGACAGTGAGGCAAGTGTCTCAATGAATAACGGTATCGCGGTCTGGCACAGTAGATACAGTTTAGATGTCCACAGCTCACCTGGGTGGCCAGAAACGACCTGTGTGCCCACCAGGAGGAAACGAGGGGACAGAGTACGGTTTAGCCAACTGCAGAATACTGCGCAGGCGTTAAGAAGACCGAGGGGGCTCTGTTTGTCGCTGACATTGCTTCTGTGGCATGAGCGTTGTATACGGAAAGTGGAAAAGTCACAGAGTAACGGGTACGAAGGGCCTTTGTTCAGAAAGGTGATTAGAGGAGACACGACAGCCCGCGAGCATCATGGGTGGAGTGAGAACGGAACTGCGACGTGGAGGGAAGCCCAGGGACATGGAGGGAAGCCCAGGGACGTGGAGGGAAGCCCAGGGGCATCGGTGGAGGCCTGAGGCCACCCCATGCTCCCTGTGCAGACAAGAGCTGGCGCTGGGTTTCCGATCTCTGCCTCAGTGGGCAGGGGTCACCCTGCAGGGGTCGAGGGCAGCCAGGGTGGGGGTCTGGGGCAGAATGAATGGTTCCCCTGACGATGCTGCCGCTGGTAGGAAGTGCCTGCTGACCAGGAGGCACCCGTGGCCGGGCTACGCACAAAGCTCACAGGAGGAGTCACGGCCCTGCCCCGGCACCCCAAGGATGTTGGGAGGAGCCATACTGGCAGAGCCGAGCTGGGTCCTGCCCTGGGCGGTGAGCAGGGCGGGTGCCCATGACCCTAGGGCTGGCGGGATGTGGCCCTGTCCACAGAGAAGGGACCCGAGGCTCAGAGGTGACGCACTTGCTCAGAGGCATCTCATGCCAGTTCTCTCCACAAGGCAGCTACTGCCACCTACAGAAAGGTGGGTGTCACCCTTGTGGGCCTGGGTTTCGAGTCCAGCTCCACCCCGAGGTTGTGAAGCGGTCCTGGGTGAGTTCCTTCGCCTTTTCGTGCCTCAGTTTCCCACTGGAACCGTCATGGGGTGTAAGCTAAGTAAGACCTTCCTTCGTTAACGCTTTGCTTGTTCCCCATCTGGAGCTAAAGGGCCATTTCGTGGCTTGCACGTTCCAAACAGAATCTCTCCGCTCTGCCGGTGGCTCGTGTTCTTCACGTTTGTGTATATTTTCACAAACGTTAAAAAGTCCTCGTTCAGGCTGTGCGCCTGGGCGAGGCACTCGGCCCCTCCAAACCGCAGGGCCTCGTGGCTTGATGCAGTGGGAACGTGTGGGTCACGTGTGGGGGTGAGCATCCGGTCACCGGGAGCTGTGGGAGCTGTGGTTGGGGCTCTCTGTCCTGCGTGCTCTAGGGATGTCCTCCAGGACCCGTCTCCCTGAGGCTGGCCCCAGGCTCCCTTTGCGAGATTGAACTTCGCCCTTCCTCTTAACCGTGTCCCCGGGTAACGCTCTCTGGGCTCCCTCTAGCAGCCGGGGCCTCGCTCACCTCCCGCCTCTTCCTGCTGCCTCTGGTTCCCTGGCATCCGGCTTCCTGTCAGACTACCTGCCTCGATGGCCCAGACATCCCAGCACTAGGCTCGTCAGAGGTGCGGTTGTCGTTGTCACCGTTGCCCTCCCTGCCATTCACTATCTGCAGGGTGCCAGGTCCTTCTCATTCGATTTTTCAGTTTTAGTCTCCACGATAGCTGTATTAAGTAGCTACCGTTAGCGCCCACTTTACAGATGTGGGAACTGAAGTTGGGAGGGCTAGGCGACAAGCCTCGGTCACACGGTGAGGGGTGGCGGAGGTGCTGGGGGTGTGTCTGCTTCCCCAGCCAGGCTCCCACCTTGCCCTGGGAATGCCTGACTTCTGTCCCCTCAGGACCTGGCACTGGACCAGCCCCTGCTGGTGCTCAGCGAGGCCTGGCTGGCGGCTGACTTTCCCAGGCTGGGGAGTGCTCCAAAGAACCCATGACTCCCCACCCAGGCACCTTGTGTCCCTCTGGGCTCGTCTCCTCCTTTGTGAAATGAGCCACTGGGACAATCTCTGAGGTCTCTTTGGCTTCTAGATTCCTTGTCTTCGATTCTGAATTGTGTTTATTAATGAATAGTAAATTGATGTTCGTGGGCTCAGTGTGTCCCTTTGATCTGAGCTCAGAGGCTCAGGCAGGTCAGAGAGAACAAACAGGATGGCAGGTGAGATGGTCAGGGGCATGGGGAAGGTATGCCATGTGTTTCCCGAGGGACCTGGCTTTGGGGCCTGCCTTACGTCCATTCGACCCCATCGTAGTGACCCTGAGGTCACTGGCTGGCCCAGACTGAGAGGCCGAGCCAGGGCCCGGCCACACGTGTCATCATCTCCCACGTTCTCTCTCTTCCCTCTGTCCAGACTTCGGACTCTGTCTCCTGCCTGGACTCTGATGACACATTCTGCCAGCAGAGTGTCAGGTGGCGAGTGGGGAGGGACCGGCAGGGCAGGTGAGCAGCTGGCCATTGGCTTCGGGGAAGGTCCGCGCTGGTGGGCCGGTGAGAGGAAGGTGGAGACACAGCGGGCGCAGGCGGAGCTGCCGGCGGAGGGTTCCAGCGCCGCGTATGGTCCTGTGGGGATGCCAGCACGAGGGAGGGCACACAGTGTGTCCGCAGTGCCCAGCCCTAGGTTGCTGGAAGGCCAGGTGCTGCCGTTACCTCCTTTCGTGGCTGAGTCTCAGGGACCCTAAGCGTCCGGTCCGTGGATGCCCAGCCAAGGGCAGGCGCAGGACCCCAGTGAGAAGCCAGGCCCCGTTCCCAGCAGGACAGAAGCCCTCGCTTGCGGTTCCAGCCGCAACGAGGCTCCTTGACCCTGAGCTGATGCCCATTGGGACACTCGGGGGCTGGGCGGGGCCCCCCAGAATCAGTGTGAGCTTGGATAGCTGTCTTTCTCCTCCAAACCCTGCTCTGATCGTGGGCTCCTGTTTGACCTGCTAAACATGGCTGTTTTCTTAAAACAAATAAGCAGGTTTTAATTCTCTAAATGTGGGTTTCGGCCTCCGTGGCTTCCTGCAAGAGGAGAGCTGGGGCTCTCAGAATCAGATAGCGGCTGGCGGAGCCCAGCCCCACGCAAGCTGTCAGTGCCCCTGGGGACCAGCATTCCCTGAGGGCCTGGGCCGGGGCTGCCACCAGCGTTGCAGTTCGTAGCAGCCCCGAGAGGTGTGGGTGTCCTTTCGGCTCTGAGGAAACTGAGGCAGAGTTTCATGTATTGGCAGCCGTAGGAGTAGGGACCTCCCCACACTGGGTCACACCTGGAATTGTGGCCCCAAGGGCAGAGCGGGCTGGTGGGTCAGGAAGGCAGGAATGAGAGGGAATGCCACCCCCGCCCCCTGACCCCCCCTTTCGTTCTGGTATGAGACTCTCCCGCCTCATCCTGGAAAGGGCTCCTGGCCCCTGGAGTAGAGGTGGCCCTGGCCCCCATAGAACAACAGAATTCCGGCCCAGGGTGGGCCCATGAGCCTCAAGCAGCTCTTCGAAGACCAGGGCATAAGTCAGTTAAAGAAGGCAAACCAGAAATCTCAGTGATGCCGAGAGGCGACTGATACCCTCTGCGTGCTGGTCTCATCTGTCACCTCAAGTTCAGTCGGCCAGCCGTGGCCTCACCTTCCCACCCAGGAACCCACTCGGCTGAGGTGTGGCTGGCTGGGCTCAGGGATGCCCCAGGTGCGCCCCTCGGCTCTGCTGCTCACCCAGCACCTGTCAGTGGGGCACCAGGCTTGGGTGGGTGCTGAATAAAAACCCTGCAGGAGCCCTGAGCTGGTGGAGGAGACGGAGGAAGGACATCCTGATGCCATCGCCAAGGGCGGCATCCAGGGCCCTGAAAGCCGAGCAGAGGGGGACGGGCTCTACCTGGTGGGATGGGGGTCCCCAGCCCTTACCGGAGAAAGCGACATGAACCAGGCCTTGGAGTAGGGGAGGCTGAAGGCAGACTCTGGGTCAGACGAAGGTGACAGATTCCCGAGGGCTGGGGTGGGGACTGAGATGGGCCCAGCTGGGAGGGGCCTTCCCTGGGGCAGTCTCCTCACCCCCTGCCCGGCATCCCCTCCGGGCACCTCGGTGCTGAGCCGAGAGGGCAGCAGGCTGTGGAGCCGTGCCAAGGTCAGTCAGGATGTCCAGCAGTCGTCCTGGCTCTCTACCTACGCCCGAAAGATAACGAGAGGGCGTCCATTATTTTCGGGTGAGCGCCCCCGGCAGATGCTGACAGCCAGCAGATGTGTGAGGTCCGAGGTGATTTGCAGGGGACCGGTTCGTGTGATGCACAGTAATTGCACCAGGCGACGTCGTTGTCACTCAGAGGCTGTCCTGGCCTGCCGGGATGAGGTAAAGGTCAGTTCAAAGATCTGGTGCGGCCACAGGAAGTGGGGGCACATCCCACCCTCACGGGGCTCCTGGGGAGGGCAGCAGACTGCGGCCCGCCGCGGCCGTGGTCTCCGAGGGCTGTCTGGGTGCAGCCCCCCTCCCGACTGGGGTGAGGGGACCCACACTAGGCCCCCTGTCCCTACAGTTCTTGGGTTTGGGGGGTAGGGCTGACATGGCCTGTCCTGGAGCAGGGCCTGTCCCTGGTGCTGAAGTCTCTTGACTTTGCCCCCTTGGGAGCCCGAGCTGGCTGGGCCTCAGCCTGAAGCCACACCCGGCGTGGCCTGTCCTGACATTCTGAGTCCTTATGCTCGGATGTGGTCCTCCCAAGGCCACATCTGTGACGCCTGGCGCAGACCCCATGGAGAGGTGCCGAGGGTTCGGTACCTTGGTTGTCTTGGTCTGTTTGGGCTCCCACGGCAGAATACCCCGACGGGGGACTTAAGTTTATTCTCTCAGAGTCCTGAAGGCCGACATCCAAGGTCAAGGCGCCAGCACGGTCGGTTTCTGGCGAGAGTTCTCCTCCTGGCTTGCAGGTGGCCACCTCGCCGAGTCCTCAGGTGGCCTCTTCTTGGTGGGTGCAGAGAGAGGTCTCCGGTGTCTCTCCTTATAAAGACACTGATCCTGTCCTATCCCTGCCCCACCCCGATGACCTCGTTTGACACAATTCAGTGCACAGCAGTGGACGTAGAGGGCTTCGCCTCCTCTCACGCTCTCGGTCCCCAAGTGCACCCTCAGCGCGCCCCATGTCACCTGTTCCCACTTGCAGAGCGTCAGTTTCCTTCCAGCGGGAGGAACTGGGCCGGTGTTCTGGGGCTGGTTGCCCTTGCCCGTCACGGTGCCACCGTGGAGCTGTAGCCGGCTGTCAGCGAGCTTCTTACGAGCCGTGCGACCTTGTAGGTCTCTGCCTCCTGGCACCTCGTCGTCTTGTCTCTAGGACGGGGACAGTGGTTCTCCCCTGCTTGGCTCATTGACTCCATCAGCGCGTACTTAGTGACTGCCACCTGCACGCCGGGCACCTTGCCCTAGGGATATGTGTAGGGAACACACACTGTGTGGCTCTGCCCTCGGAGAGAGGATGAGATCAAATCACAGACACCGGGCCCCAGGTAGGGCTCAGGGCAATGTCATCACGATTTAGCATGTTAACAACAGTGAGCACTTTTACCGTTTTCACTAACGACAATGAGGAGAGGACCTGGGACTTGTCCCAGGTGGTCAGGCAGCGTCCTTGGTGACAAAGACATGCATCCAAGGGGGTGCGGTTGGGGGCGTGCGTGGACAGACCCACGAGGGGGGACTTCCCCGCACATTTCCTCCAGGACTTCTCAGGGACTGGCGACCTAAACCGTTGAGGTTCTGTGCGAACTCACGCTGCAGTTCCCGAGGAGACGCTGAAGCGGGTTCCGGCATTCTCTCACCTTCCGCCGGCATCTGAAGTTGGGTTTGGAGCGGCAGATGTGCGGCCTGCCATCTCTCTGCCACGCCGGTTGTTCACTGTTCTGAGAAGGTCACATCATCATTCATTAGCCGTAATTAGTCCCCCGGCACCCCCTGCACTTCTTCACTCAACTGCTCCATTAACTCGGGTGTGAATCGCACGCTCCGGGCGCCAGGCGATGAAGATGTGTCCATAACGCACAAGGTGATGCTCTTGGTTCCAGTAATTAACCGCCTCATTGAAAACACGGAAGCTGCCTTTATGAAGGGCAATTAACCACTACGCCTAATTGGTAATTCATAACGCTCTGATTAGGAAAGACAAATACTCAGGAAGGACTGACTCACCTGCGCCATCGATGAAGACGTTGTCAGCCTCTGGCTCTGCGTTCCGCTGTCAGTAGATGAGCAGATTTCTCCCCAAATCGCACCTGTTGGCCCTCGGGAACGTGGGAATCGGTGTTCTCACCGCTGAGTCCTGTCTGCTTCTGTGGGGGCCTGTGGGGGAGGGGGGCGGCAGGTCTGGGACTCCCTCGGGGAAGGGGCAGGCGTGGTCGGGTGGCCATAAGGAAGGGTACCTACCACTCATAGCCATCAGTCATTGGACCTGACACCAGTCAGTCATTCAGCAAATGTGTGCCGAGCCCTGTGTGAGGCCCTGGGGATGCTGAGGAGAGCGGAGCAGACCCCCTTCCTGACCGCACAGGGCACGTAGGTGACAAGGGCAAGCAGGCGCACCTCCGCCTGGCCTCTCGGCCTTCTCCCTTTCGGGGGAAACATGAATCCAGACATGATTAGGCACACGCAGCTCAGATGCAAAGTGCGGGTGCTAATTATCGTGGAAAGGCACAGAGAAATGGCTAGAAATGATCGGAGGTGACCTTCAGCCAGGGGGTGGTGTGGTGCGGGGAGGCGTTGAGTGGGTTTCTGAGGGTGGGAGAATTGACACTTGTGGAGAGGCGGCGTGTCCCCGGCCAAGGGAGTGGGGACATGTCCCAGGTGGGGGAGCAGAGATGTGTCCCCGGCCCAGGGAGTACGACACGTCCCAGGGGGAAAGAGAGGCGTGAGCAAAGGCCAGGTGGAACCTGGGGGCATCTCAGGTGCGCCAAGCTGAGGGGGGACGAAAATGAGCTCAGGGCCCCTGGAGAGGCCTCTGCTCCAGCTCAGAAAGCCCAGTCTGAACACTCTGGGGTCGGGCAAGGCCCACCTCAGGGGCCCTGGTGACCTGATTGCCCTTGGAGAAGCATCCACCAAGGCCCCCCTCCCCCAGGAGGCCACATGCTCTTCGTGGTAACGGCCCCCTCCTCCTGTCCTTCCCGCCCGCAGACTGAAGCGGTCCCGGCTGAAGGTGCGGTTCTGCACCAACGAGTCCCAGAAGTCCCGGGGGCACCTGGTGGCGCTGCTCCGGCAGTTGGGCTACGACATCTCCGAGGACGAGGTGACCGCCCCGGCCCCGGCCGCCTGCCAGATCCTGAGGGAGCGAGGCCTTCGGCCACACCTGCTTGTCCACGATGGTAGGCCTGCCGGGCCCTGGGACCTGGTGGGGTGAAGGCGCCCCCTTTCAGGGTGGGGCTTGGGGAGGGCATCCCTCCCACCTGGGCCAAGCCACTGGGAAGGACGCAGAGGTAACACCTGGGTCTGCTGCCGTCGCTCATGGGCCTGTGGGTGGGAACCCGATGGGCCCCATGCATCCCGGCCTCATCCCAGAGGGTCCCTAGAAGGGCAGGGACTGTCAAGGGGGCAAGATTGTAGCTTTTGGTGAGTGGGGTGGGGTCGGGGGGAGGGAGAGGATGACGAGGCAGATTGAGGTCTGTGCGTTTCTAACGTCTGGCCCGTGGCCTGAACCATATTTGCGAAAACCAGTCCCGCTTTGGCAAACGGGACAAGGTTTACATCCAGACATTAGTCTGGATACAGGAAAAGAGCTACTCGGCCCCCAGGAGGCTGTTTTCTGGAACAAAGGGGAAGGGACAGAAGTGTCTTGTGCCTCCTGAATATTTAAAAAGCAAAGACCTAAGCAGAGCTTCGGCATTCGGGACATTTCTCTGTCACTGCACTGAGTCTCCCTCCCTCCCGTCCTCCCTCCCTCCCTCCCGTCCTCCCTCCCTCCCTCCCTTCCTTCCTCTGCACTTGGTATTTTTATTGACAGCCCACTGGCAGAGGCGGGCGTGCTTTCCTGCATCCTGGCAGGTGTGGGGGCTCCCAGAGGCGGCAGTGCTCCCCGAAGGCCCGAGCGTCAAATCTGTAACTCTGGTGCCCTTCGAACGTGACACGCCCGGCCTTTAGGAAACATGTTGCTCAGAACCCTCCCTCTGTGACCTAGGATCCCTGCCAGTGTCTCTATCAGTCCCCAAAGAAACAGAAAGACAGGCTTCCGTAAAAAGGTGCCCGTGTTTTCAGACTCCGAATCTTTTTTCGAGTTTAATTGTCGATGAATTTCCCCCCCAAACATTTTATTTTGGAAAATTTCAAACATAACAGCAAAGCCGAAAGAACATTTGTATAGCCATCCCCTTGATTTTACTAGTGACGCTTTACCCTTTTCTGCTGTTACCCCACCCATCCCCCCACCCATCTGCCCATCTCTGATGCATTTCAAAATAAGTTGCAGGTATCGGTGCACTTCCGCTCCTCGTTAGCTAGAGATCAGTGTCCGTTTACAGTGTTTTTGATGTAAAATTTACGTTCAGTGAAGTGCAAACACCTCACGTGTGCTTTTGCCGAGTTTGGACAAGTGCACCCATCTGCGAAACCCCAAATCCTATCCAGATCCAGACGTGGCACACAGAAGGTGTCCGGGGGACGGGAGGTAGGCATGTCTCCCTTGGCCTGATCCTTTCTCTCTCTCTTTCCAGGAGTCCGCTCAGAATTTGCTCAGGTCGACACGTCCAACCCAAACTGTGTCGTCATTGCAGACGCAGGAGAAGGCTTTTCTTACCAGAACATGAACAAAGCCTTCCAGGTGCTCATGGAGCTGGAAAACCCTGTGCTCATCTCACTGGGAAGAGGGTGAGTCGGCGCCGGGGAGTCATTTCTGGCCGCTTCGCGATGCTCTGTGGGTCCCTGACGTGCAGAACCAAGTGGAGGGGGATGCAGAAAAGCGGGCCTGGGGCGGGCACAGGGCGACTTCCTTTTCCCTCTCCCCCTTTCCTTGCCCTTTCATGTCTTCTTTTAATACTTTCTGAGGCGATTAGAATCCTCTGGAGCTGGTTGGTTAAACTTCCCTGTGGGCCCTGAGCCGGGAGAGGCCAGGTCAGGGGACGGTCGTTGCAGACAGAGACCTACCTCTTGGGGATCTCACATGGAAAGTGTTGATTGTCCCAAGGTTTAGAGCAAAGGAGGGGAAGGTGCATCAGCACAGGACAGAGCACAAGGCGTTGAGGGATTGCGCCAAGGGGACACCTAAGTAGGGAAAAATAGGCTTGAGGGCGTGCGGGATGCTCGGGCCCATGCCCACTCCTCTGGGCGCAGAGCCTGGTCTCTGTCAAGTGATTTTGTGACCGTTTTTCTCTGAGTCTGTCGCACGGACTTCGCCATCTCATTCTTTAAAAAAACATGTTAGTTATTTTTCTTGACATCTTTTACCACCAAGACGGCACGTGTTCACGGAAGAAAAATTAGAGAATACAGATGAGAAAAAGGAGAAAAGGAGGAGCATTTTCAGTCCCATGGCACAAGGGGAGCAGCCGTCCGCGTTTCGTGTGTCTTTCCCAGTGGTTTCCTGCACGGATAGGTGATCACAAATGGACGGGTTCACGTCGGCATGGAACTTGACCTAGCTTTGTCGCCCGGTTTGTATTGGTTACTAAATGTTTCGTGGGCGACTTTCCCTGCAGCAGGTAACCCTGGGGCCTGGTTCTCGCTCACGTGCGCATCCTGCAGTGTTTGTGACTGACGGCCACTGGTGCTCGTTTGGGTTTTTCTGATTTCCCCCCTTAGTAGGGCCGTGGCGGGCGCCTGCGTGTTTCAGATGTGCGTGGTGAGGTCCTCGCTGCATGCCACCCCGTTGCTCTCCAGACAGCTGTGCAGCTTTAGGCTGTCGTCCACAGAAGCAGTGGCAGGAACCACCGGCTCTCCCAAGTCGCAGGGACACCGGAGTCCCTCCCCAGCTTCTCCTGTGGTGCAGGAAGTCCAGGGCCATCTCTGGGGAGCCTTTCCCAGCTGACATGCTGCTCACTGGTCGGGGACTCCCTACTTTGCCTGACCAACAGGGCCCACTCTGAGAAGAGACAAGGGGGGGACTGTTTATCTGGCCGCCGGCCATCGCTAAGCCCTTATGTGCTCGTCTTGTTAAAGCCACAGCCCTGTGAGCTCTAGAGACTTTAATGGCCATTTTACAGGTGGGTGTATTGAGGCATTTGGGGGTGAAGGAAGTGCAGGCAGGGCCAGGAGTGCCACCCAAAGCCCATGCTCGTCACCCCTAGGCTACAGTCTAGAGCAGATATTTGGCCCACAAAGGTCTTAAACTTTTTGAGCCCATGTTTAAAACTTGGGAGATTTTACATAAAATATTCAGATTTCTGACCTTTTGAAAACTCACAGGATCTGACAATACTGGGCCCCACATTCCTGAGCGCACCTCAGCTTAGCTGAAGCCACTGCCCAGTAGTTCCAGTTCACCCCAGACCCCGCCCCTTCCTCTTCTCCTCTTTTCCACGCTTCGCAGTCAGTGTCCGTTCACCTTATACTGTTTCTACACGGGGTAGAGACATATTCTTGGCTCTGTTGCTGTCGAAATAGGCGAACAAAAGGAATTTCAAGCAAGAAAAGAGGATCTATTTCCTTTAGGAATTAAAAATATTCTAGTGTGTTTATCCTACAGGTAAAATGTGTCCTATGCTAGTCAGGGTTCTCCAGAGAAACAGAACCAGCCCGATGTGGATCTCGGTAAAGAGGAATTGATTGTGGAGCCTAGGAAAGTCCCACGTCTTCAGGCCGGAGACTCAGGGAAGGGTTGCAGTCTGAGTCCAGAAGCCGTTTGCGGGAAGATGCCTTCTTCCCCAGGGAAGTCAGACTTTGTTCTGTTCAGGCCTTCGTCTGATTAGACGAGGCCCACCATGCAATGGAGGGGAATCTGCCTTACGCAGAGCCCAGGGATTTAGCTGTAGCGCTCATCCAAGGAACACTATCTCAGAAACATCCAGAACAATGTTTGACCAGACGTCTGGGTCTCTTGGCCCCGCTGCGTTGACGTGTGAAAGTAACCATCTCAGCCCCTTCCCGGCCTTACAGCCTTACGTGTAGGTCACTGCGGACCACAGAACGTGGCCTGCTTCACCCATCCACAGGCCGGCCTCGGTCCTTTAGGGACCCCTGACGTCAGTGACCCCGACGAGGTGACAACATAATGAAGAAGGTCTGCTGAAAGTAAATCTTTTTTCTTTAAATTGTCTCTCGTTGTTGAAAGCTGTTATTTCGGATTGCGGGTAGTAGTGAAAAGAGACATGTTGTCGAAGAGAAAAACTATAGAATCAGTTGCTTGTAGCTTGGTCGTCCTGCCACAGGCTCGATCGTCAGCAAGGGCTTGTTTTACGAGGGAGCAGTTAGCGGGGCCTCTAGCTGATGGGCTGCGGACTGGGCGCTCGGGAACAGGAGAAAGGAACTGACAGCTTTCGGGCCTACGTCCCAGCTTCTTGGGACAGCCCAAGGACTCAGGGAGAACTGCTGTCCGTCCGGGTGGGGGTCACTAATGGTGGGGGGTTGGCCTCCTGCAGAGCGGGGCCCAGCGGGGCCCGGGGGGGGCCGGCTGGCGGGTGCGCCGGGGCAGGATGCCCTGCTCCTGGGAATGGGGTGATTTACATTTGGCATCTGTTTGGACCGAGAGTGGGAATTGCCTTTGTAATTCCTTCTGTCATGCCTCGGTCAGAAAATTAAGCTGTTTACGTGACAGACTCTGGAAGGTTAATGGCTCTTGTCGGAAAGGTCAGGTGGTCATTTCGGAGGGAGGTTGTGCTGAATAATCGGAAGGGCAGGAAGATAAAGCATAAAATCTCTGTGACTGCTTCTCCCGCTTGCTCCTGGCTTTCCAGCATCCGAGGCTCCTCCTTTGTGGCGAGCACTCGGGTTCTGGCCAGGCGACTGCCGCTTTTGTTTTGCCGATAACAGAGGATAAACATAGCAAATCTTTTATGTTCCGGGACTAGCTTGGGCTTTTATATTTAAAAAAATTAACAGGTACGTGTGCTTACTGCGCCTCTAAAAATGTTCTCAGCTAGCAGATGGCCCGCAAGATGTCTTTGTGTTTTCCTGAATGAACGAGAAAGCAAGAAAAACTCTGGCCGCCGGGAAAACAAGCTCAGGTTCAGCTAAACAAGAAGCAGTGAGCTTTCTAATTTTGGTTTATGGAAGTCAGTTTTTCCTTTAGACTCTAAAAATTCGTGTAACGAAGACAGTTTTAATTGGGCATTTTAAGCCAGTGTTCAGTTTTCTCCCTCACATCAGAACAAACGTTAAACCTAACACAGTGCAGGTTTCTGTCACTTTGGAGGAAAGACTGGGGGAGCGTGAGACAGACAAACGTTGTGCTGCGTGGCCGTCCTTGGGAGGTTTTGCCATCAGGGAGGCCACCCAGCTTCTGCCTCCTCCAGCCGGCCCAGGGCGCTGGCTGAGCGGCCCCCAGAATCCTCTGCTCCAAACGGAGCTGTGCCTGTGGCTTGGTTCTGCAGTTTTTTTGTTTTTGTTTTTGTTTGGCTTCTGGGTGAGCCTCTCCGATGCTGGCTGCATTCTTTCCTCGCCCAGTCCTCTGTCCCTGGCTCACTTCAGCATGTCCCGTCCGCAGGGAGGCCCTCCCTCGTGCCCCTCCCTCCCAGTCTGGACTCACACTTCCCCCTTCTTTCCCTCCCGTGGCAGAGGGTGAGGGGACAAGGGCGGGTGTCTCCCTGAGAGAATGACCGAGGACTGTGCCCCGAGCAGCCTCTGGCCCATGGCATCCTCTGCGGGTGCTTTTGTTGGTGCTGACAGGCCCCCGGGCCTGGGCTCTTCCACCCGCTTTCCTGAGCTTCGAGTCTCTGCTCTGATACTCCCTTCTCCAGGCACCTCCCTGTGTTCCTGTCCCCAGCAGGTCTGGCCTACTGAGCAGACCGCAGAGAACACGTGGTTCTCCTCCTCTTGTCCTGTGTCTCGTCCTTTCATATTTATATTAGTTTGTGGACTTCTCTGCTTCTGCCCAGGCCAGGAGTGCCTGGGGGGCAGCCTGGGTCTGGGAGTGTCCCCGAGTCTTGCCAGGGAGGGAGGTAGCTATGTCCTACATGTCTGGGACTGAGCTAACAGATGCCAACTTCAGTGCCAGTGAGCTCAGGCCCCGGCACCCACATCTCCCTCTTCCATTCAGCCAAACGTGGCTTTACTCGTGATCCCTTAGAACTCTGGACCTACGTAGCTAAGGAAGTCTTCATGCCAAGGTAGTTGAATGTAGAACTGGGAAAAATAAAAGCTTTTTGGAGGCCGTGTAAATGCAGAACCCACGTCTGCGTCCTGGCTCTAAGACAAATGCAGTTATGGACCCCTAAGCCTGTTTTGGGGGTCCCCCTTCTAAAGGAAGCTTCTACAGGTCCCAACTCTGTAAGCAGGAGGTAGTTCTCTCTGACTAGCAGGCACCCTGCTGAATGCACGCAGTGTCCCAGATCGTGCATGTCCTGTGAGGTGGCCCATAAAGCACAGAGCCTGGACCGTGTCGGAGAGGCCTGGGGTTCACTGGGAGGCCAGTGAGTCCCGTCACATCAGGGGATGCCCCACAGCTTCAGCAGATGGGCTGCAGGCTCTGAATCCACCCGACGGGGTGAGTGGCAGGGGACCAGCCCTTGCGGGGCCGAGGGTTTAGCTGAAGCCCTGCAGCCACCTCATTCATCCCGGAGGCTACCAAGGTGGCGGTAGAGAACCCAGAGCAGAGGGCACGTGTCTCACCTGGGCTCCAGGTGAATGGATGCAGGTGGGCAGCATGGACTCCAGCAGCCTACAAGGCCTCAGGCGGGGCAGGGAGGGACAGGCCATGGCCCTGGGCACAGCAGAGCTGGAGGAGGGGCACAGCCCTGGGGCAGCTCATTTTTCATGTGGGCACAGAACAGGTTTCAGCCCCACACATCAGGCCTGTGTCCATCCCTTCCTCCCAGCTCGGAGCTGACCGCCTGCTTCCCAGTCTGGGGGAACAGCTCTTTACAGTAACACCCTCCGCTGTGTTTTGAGCAGTTGCCGTCTGCTAGGCAGCGTGTTGGGAACAATTGCCCTCCTCATTCTGTTCAATGGTCCACGAGGTGGGCCCTGTTCTGTTTTGTCTTGTTTTGCCCGTTTTTCGGGTTGGGAGACTCAGGCCCAGGGCTACTCAGAGTCCCAGCGGAGGGCAGATGTGAGCCCCGAGGTCAGCATCTTCGCTCTGCTTCTCTTTGGCTCCATGCGTCCCCGCTGTTTAATGTCGCCCAGATTCGAAGGGCGTGGGAAAGGGAGAAGGGGCACGTGGGGGGCGTCCGAGAGCCGGCTGTGTCAGTCCCCAGTGAGACGGGGGCTGCAGAAAGCACCTGGCGCCCACGAAGCCGGCGCCTCTCTGACCTCTGGCTGTAGGAGACGCGGCAGGGGGCTGTGCACCGAAGGGGTCTGCTCTCCAGGCAGCCGTCAGGGGTTAATCATTAGCAGTTAGGGGTTCCCCACGCGCTCTGCGGGGCTGCTGTCCTTCCCAGAACACGGTCTCTCGTCTTCCCTGTTAGCAGCTGGATCCATCTGCGCCGGGGTCCCCCATTCACCACTGCGGAGGGGCCCCACCAGGCGGGCAGCGGGGCCCGTTCTGACAGCTGCCGGCCTGCTGTCCCCTGCCCCGGCGCGCTGACCTCCGTCAGTCGTTCTCGGCATGGCGCGTGGACTGGCCCTCTTCCATGGCCCGGTCCTCCTGAGCTGGCAGCACCGGGCCAGGGCGGTTTCTCTCAGCACGTCCTGGAGCGTGGCCGCAGCGCACCTGTCCCCTTCTGCTCTCTCCTAGGCGCTACTACAGGGAGACCTCCGGCCTGATGCTGGACGTCGGTGCCTACACCAAGGCGCTCGAGGTACCTGCCCGGGTCTGACGGAGCCCGCGTCAGACCTCGGGGCCCCTGGGATGTTCCTGGCCTTTCTGGAGAAGTGGGTGTCCCCACGGTCGCACTGCCCTTTATGTTTTCAAAGTAGGCCCTCCTGTTTGACAACATATGCTCCCTCTCCTCTGGGGCCTGGCCCCTCAGCTGCCCTGGCCGCTTGTTGGCCACTCGTCTTTCCTGTCCCTCCCATTCCTCCGCCCCGGCACTGCCCGCGCTGACCCGGCTGGCCCTGCCAGCATGCTCTCCACTGCTCTCCTCGGACCCTGGAGCCTGGATCTGTGCGGACCACCCGCCTCTCTGCTGACCTTGGGCATCTGGAGCTTGATGTGCTAACTGTGCTCCTTCCTGACCCCCTGCCCATTTGCGAGGCCAGGATCAGATGGGGCTCCCCAGCGTCCGCTCTGACGCATGCCTGCCCTGTCCTGGCCTAGGCTCCTGCCCCAGGTCACCACCCTGCACGCAGATGGCAGGGATGGCTAGACAGGCACGGGAGCCCTGAGCCTTGCTTTCCTGGGGGGCTGTGATGAGCTGGGTGGGTGGAGAAGTGGTGAGAACGCCGGCCAGGGCGCCCGAATGACGCCCATGGCTCTGCAGCTGTGGGCCACCTCCCTTTATGGTTGGGTGTTCGAGCCAGTGGCAGGTGCCTGGTGGGGCGGACCCCCAAGCTTCCCGCAGGGCCCCATGTGGCGTCATCCTGCTCCTGCTGCAGGGGTCCCCCAGCCCATGCCCCTCACCTCTGGGAGGCCCCTGGCATGCGTTCCAGGCGCTCCTTCCCTGATTCCCCAGAGGGAGCCTCTGCTGCAGGTCGGGCCTTCACCTGTCGCTTCACCCCTTCTCTCTCCCCAGTACGCCTGTGGTATCGAAGCCGAGGTGGTGGGGAAACCGTCTCCCGAGTTTTTCAAGTCTGCCCTGCAGCAGTTGGGGGTGGAGGCCCACCAGGTAGGATGCTCTGACGAAGTACGCGTGGTGGAGGCAGCTCTCTGGGGAGGCCCGGGGCACGACGCAGGGGAAGCCGTGGGGCGTGAGGGGTTCCAGGGCTCAGGCAGGCCGTGGAGGTCCCCTGGCAGCCATGGGTGGACCCCGCCTGAGAGCTGATTTGTCTGGAAGTGGGGGAAAGACAGCAAAGGGGGCCCGCTGCATGTTTTAACCGGTTATATTCGTTTTGGTGTGAGAGTGAGGGGCAGAAATGCCTTTGGCTTTTTCCAAGTGACATTTGCTTTTTTCCCGGAAGGATAAGAATTCACAAAGCCTGTCAGGATATTAAAAGTATTTCCCTGGAAAGAGATGATAGCAAGATTAAAACACCATGTAAAGTAAAACCAGGCATCTGGCCACCTTTGCAGTAATGGCTGCTTTGAGGTAGATGGCCTTCCAAGCATACTTCTCTAAAAGAAAAAAAGCGGCTATGATTTCAGTGTCCACAGTGCAGTCCCCTTGCCAGGGTGGCGTCCTGAGAGCGTCGTTAAAGAAACTGGACATGTGTCTGTAGCTGGCCCCAGGCTGCCCCGCTGTCCGTCTAAGACATGGCACCAAGGGACAATGTCAGTGCCCAGGGGTGAGGCTGGCGCCCCAGGACCCCTGCGGCCTCCATTCCTGTTGGACCTGAATTTCCCACGTGAGCTCCAGTCTAGAGCCCTGGTCTCTCACGATGCTGGAGGAAGACGGCCTCTGCCACACAAGTCTGGAACCTCTGTGCTCGGACCCCCCACCCCACCCCAGTATTCACAGATGTCAGAAGGCACAGCGTCTTGGGGGTCCCAGGAAACACCCAGGACGTACCCTGTGACGCTGGTGGAGAAAAGAAGCTTGTGTCTCGATGAATGAAAACCACAGAGACGAATCACCTGTTTTTTCAGGATTTTGCTTCATAGGGCAGAATTTATTTATTTATTTTTTATTTTGATAAATTACAAATATACACAGAAACAGAGAAAATGGTCCAGTGATTCCCCCCACATATCCATCACCCAGATTCAACAGTTAAAAGATTTTGCCAAATTCCCTTTTTTATCCCTTTTCTTTCTTTTTTAAAAAACATTTACTTGTTTTTCTTTCATTCTTGTGTTTTAAAGCAAATCCCAGACTTACCGTTACTCTATCCTTTCATATCATAGTACGCCTTTCAAAAAGAGATGGTTGTTTTTGACTCTGCAGTGCTTTAAAACACGTAACGATGGCTGAGAAGCGCACAAAAACGTGCTCAGTGTCACTTGGGAAGAGCAACTCAAAGTCACAGTGAAGTCCCACTCATACCCACTTGGACGGCCATGATAAGCAAAACAAAAGCAAAAACACATGGGAAATAAGTACTGGCGAGAATGTAGGGGAATTGGGACCCCCGTGCTGGTAGGAGTGTGCGATGGAGCCGCCGCTGTGAAAAGTGCCACAGTGGAGGATAGGTCTTCAGTGAGTACACATGGGCCCGCCACGCGACCCGGCGGTCCACTGCGAGGGGCACATCCAAAGGATCGAAAACAGGCCTTCGGGTGGGAGTGTGGGGGAAGAGGGGCGACGGCTTAGTGGGTGTGAGGTCTCCTTTTGGGGCGACAAAATCGGCTGGAACTAGCTGGTCCACAGCACCGCAAATGTGTCTCATGCCGCCGAGGTGGGCACTTAAACATGGCTCCATGGTAAATCCGCTGTGTATTTTATCACAGCGGAAGAAAACCCGCCCCCCAAATCCTTCGTGATTCCTCAGTCTGTGTAATACTGATCCGCATTCGAGCGGCCCTGGCTGTCTCAGGAATGTTCTTTGGCACCGATTTGGTTAAATCCCATCTCACAGTGTCTGTACTTTGCATGTGGCTGTTTTGTATCTGAAACCTCTTTTTGAGTTTTTGCCACGGAAAACTCGGTATCTCTCTGAAACTGGAGAGGGTAGCGTAAGGAACCTCCAGGGACCCATCTCCGAGCTTCAGTCGTTATCAACTAAGAACTGGGTTTTGTCACCCCGAGGTGCAGTTCGTGGACCTCATGCCTGTTTCTCTCCCCTACTTACTCGTTTTCAGAATGATAACGTGGTTCTCCAATACCCTCTCAGGGTGACAAAGATTTAAAAATACGTACGCCACAAATAAATACCCATAGACGTGCTTTATGCGTTTCAGTCCACTGCAGTTATGACCTTGTTCATAGTATTTCAGCTGTGACCGGTGGGAGCCTCCAGATCGGGGTCTGAGTGGTTTGACCCGGTCCCCGTGTCTCAGGGGTGGCAGCGTGTCATAGCGGCCTTGCACACCTCCTGCTCTCTCCGCCACCTTCCCAAGGAGCCCTGCTGACTGCCGTGGGAAATGGTATTTAGAAACCATAGTCGTTTCTGGGTGGGTCACCGTGGCTAAGCCTTTTTAGTCAACAGGGTTCAGAAGAAGCTAGATCTTTGGACATGAAATGCATCGTGAGTTCATCCCGAAACTTCCGATTCAGATGCACACCTCTGGGTTTGCGCTCGGTCTCATCAGTCTGAAATCTGTGTTTCCTCTTTCCGTGTCAGAAATTCTGGCTCTGAACAATACCGGTGTCATCAGTCATTTGCTTCGGCCCCGAATACGCACGAGAGCCTTGAATCTGGAAAGTGTGCTGTGTGATTGAAGCCAGGCGCAAAAGAGAGGGGGCCACCTCCAGTGCTACCGGTGCCACCAAGGCTGGGACAGTATGCGTTGCCGGGCCAGGGCACTGGACTGTGACCCTCGGTATCACTGTGATCCCTGGTGACTGAATGTAGACCGGTGACTGGTACTGCTCACGATTTCTTTTTTTGACAGTCCCCCCCCCCTTTTTTTTTTTTTTTGCTTCGAGCAGATCCCTCTAGAGATTTCCCGAATTTTAAAGCCCTTGGAATAGTTCCCCCTGGGTGCGTGCCACCAACAGGATCCTCTCTGAACTCACTTTGCTTCTGGTTTTTAGGGAATTGGTTTTTCAGCATCTGAATCTGTGGGATGGTTATGTAAATACATGGTTCCCAGGTCAGACCTACAAAGCGAGAATTATTCAGGGAGGTCGGGCTTCTGCCCTTTCCTTCTCCTCCTACCCGTCTCTCCCAGGTCCCTGTTTTCACAGTTATTATGCTTATCTTTGAATTTTAAAACTAGGAGCAACTGTGTATATACTCATCACACTCATAGGCTGTATTTTAGAATAAATTCTCAAGATAGCGTGCTGCAGAGTGGGAGAAAGGCTGCTGTGGTGACGTGAGCTGAAAACCAGTATTTACATTTATATGAGCAGCGATCACAGACCGTCTCCAACAGCTGCCCCCCGCCCCAGACCAAGATAAGACCGTCCCTGCCTACAGAATGGGACCCGCCAGGCTGAATGTGAAGACGTTAAATTTGCTGATGTTTGTACAGTTCCACCTTGGGTGACCCCCCACCCCACCCCCACCACACACACACACACACTCTTTTTTTCTTTTTGGCATTTTCCAGTTATTTCCACATCTGACCTTTTACATTCTGCATGAGCAGCTGCCCTCCCCACACCCAAAGGGGAGCCAAGGCCCTTATGGGGGTCAGGTTAATCCTGGCTCCTCTTTTGGTGGGTGCCGGGCCTTTGGGGTCCGGGGTGGGTGGTTAGGGTTCTGGGTTTTTGCCGGGTTGTCTGCTGAGGGCGTGATCCTGCAGCCGTCCGGTCCCTCACCGGCGTCCGTGGCCCTGGGTAGCTGAGGAATGTGCTCTGGTGGCTCCGAGCACATGTGGCGAGGCTGAACCTTATTTACGGCCACGTTGTCATTCTCCTCCGCCTCCCAGTGTCACACCTGTCTCTCCCTTTGACAGACAGTTAGTGGCCACTGTATGTGCGTAACACCCCCACCCCACCGTTCTTCCCAAGTGGCCCATAATGCTCTTTGAGCCCCAGGATGTATAGACATCGTAAAGCAGCATTTCAGCACATGGCCATTTCAGGTGAACTGTGTCTCATGCCCACGGTAGTAATTCTGTGTTCCTGCTTCTTTATTTTTAATGAAAAATGCCTGTGAGGGGCTTTCTTGCTGCCGGAGTGCTGGGCGGTGGCAACCCTTAAATTTTTCAAGCTGCTTTTAATCAATAAAGTTATCACCAGTCGTTTCCCTTGATAACTGCTTTCCCCCAGACCTGGACTCGCTCCTTGCTACCGAGGACTTTCCTGCCCGCCCCGAGAATGGATGTAACCCCCCAAATCCAATTTTCACTCTAGCCTTCCCTCTGTTGCTAGACACAACAGATCGCCGGGATTATTCTACGAGGTGGGGCATTCCGACCTCACAGAGGTGAGCAGCCCCTTTCCAGGATTCAGTAATAAGGCAAAGAAGAACGTACCTTCAAGATTACTTCTAGAAACGCCTCATTCTCGTGGTTTGAGGCTTCTGAATCAGTGGGGTTTTTCTTTTAGCTTCATGTGAAAGCCCAAATGATGTGAAGGTCTGGCCGTTTTCCATAATCACGAAAAGCCCCGTCAGTTGCAAATTGTGTGGGTTCAGTGGAAATGGGGACTGTTCCAAGCAGATTGCCTGGGGGCTGGATGCTCCCGTTTCCTAGATGAGCCGGGGCTCGGAGGGGAAGGGCCGTGCGTGCTGGGCACACCCGTTCTGTCACGTGCCCATTTATTTCATGAAATGCTTACCCATCGCCTGTCGTGTTGCCTGCATTTCCATTTTAAGGTTAGGACTGTTTCTCAGCCTTGGCACTATGGACGTTCTGGGACCAGATCATTCTGTGGTGGGGGCTGTCCCGTGCACTGAGGGATGCTTGGTGATAGCCCCCGGCCCCAGCTGCGAAACCGCAGATGTCTCCAGCCATGGCCAGATGTCCCCGGGGAGCAAAAGGACCCCCAGCTGAGGACCGCAGCATCGGGGAATGGTCTCACAGAAAATTCTAGCATTAAACCCAGGATTCCTCCACTGGTGAGGGGCGAGCCTGCGGCCCAGCCCTCTCCCAGCCTCTGCTGTACCCCGTTCTCCAGGAGAGGCCGGCAGCACTTCAGAATTTTTAGATTTGGTAAATGGAGTTTGAAAAGGCCTATTTAGCGGTACAGTGTCATTTTCTGTCTTGAAAAATGTTACAAAATGAAAATATTGTTGGTGGGACACAAACTATAGAAAATAAAGTTAGACACGGTCAGGAGTGGTGAAGGTAGGCACCCTCGGGACGGCCTGGCAGAAATGAGGGTCAGGCCTGCGGGGTCCCCCAAAGAAGCCTGGGCACAAAGCGTGGGCTCCACCCCATCCGTTTGCTCCCCGGTTCTCGGGGTTGATTCTAGCTGTGTGGCCCTGGGGACAGTCTGCTCCCCTGGTGAGGCCTGTGGGTGGGGTGTGGCCTCTTCAGGTGTGTCCATCAGGGAAGGCCTGTCCCCGCCTCTTTGTTGGCCGAGCCCCGCCCCTGTCCCAGGCCCCACTGTGCACCCTGCCGTGCACTGTCCCTGGGGCCAGTGAGGGGAGGACTTGCGGAGACCTTGTCAGCTTGCAGCACCTGGAGAGATGCACCTGTCCGTTCCTGCACCTGAAACCCCAGCGCAGGCCCGGCCCCGCGACCGTGGCCGCGGGTCCCAAACCGATGGCAGCTTCAGGAAGTTCCAGCTCCGAGGTTGCCTTTGTGTCATACCCCCTGGTCGTAAAGTATCTTAAAACCTCTTGTCTTCGTCTTTCCTGAGACCTTTTCTCCCCTAGAGCCTTTTTAGTAGATTTTACTTTTCTCCAAATACGCGTATTTTTAATCTGATGACAAAGGAACTTATGTTTACCACAGGGGTAAGAAAAAGTACCAGAAAAAAATAGCCATCATTCCACTCACTTGGAAGCCCCAGCGGCCGTTTCTGTTCTAGGAGGGCGACGTCACTTCGCCCTCCTCACCAGCCGCCTCTGCCAGTGTGCGTTCCCCCACGCCACACCAGCGCCCGGTGCCTGACTACAGAATCGTGGCGTTTGAGTTCTGCTGGGTTCACACTGTTCTTTACGAAGGTGGCAGACCGTGGGGGAAATTAGCGATTAAGCAATTCATCTCCAGGCGTCTGAGGGGACCAGGTTCCTCTGAGCATCCAGCTAAGGTCTAGGCTCACCTCAGTGTGGGGTGTCACCTCCAGGCCTTTCCACGGGGGCGTGTGCCTCCCCCGGGCCCTCTGCTCCCTCCCCACCGCCCTGCTGGCTGCTGCCCCGTGAGAGGGAAGGGTGCTTCCCCTGGCAGGGTGCCGGGATATCCAGAAAATTCGTGAAACGTGGGCTTTCTCGTGAGAGCTCCCTGGCCCCGGACATCATCACCTGTCAGAGTGGGTTCTTCCCCCGGCGCCCAGGATGGCGAAGAGCGCACCATGGCCGGCCGACAAAAGCTGGAGAAGGATGAACGAATCTGCTTTTCCAACCCGACACGGAAAAGCTGTCGAAAGGGCCCCCCTCCAGCTCGCCCGACTCCTGGGTTTCGTGGGAGTCGGACCCCCGTCTCCGACCATCTCCTTGTCCCGCGCTGCAGTCGGAGGCACGGGCAGCCCAGGCCTGACAGGTGGCGTTTTTTTATTTCCCCTGACAGCACACCTCTTGACCTCTATCTTCTCACCAATGATTTTTTAAATCCTAAATGATTTGGCAATAATTGCTCCTCCTCGCGTGATTACTGCCCTTCACTGATAGTAAATCTGCGGACTCCCCAGGGCCCGAGGGCGTTGGGCGTGCGGCGCCCACAGGCTGCCCCTCCAGGCACCACTGCTCCAGGCAGCTGCACCCCTGCTCTCAGCCCCTCGCCCGGGCTGCGGGGTTCCGCCCGGATCTGGGCATCAGTGCGTCGTGCAGAGCCACAGCTGCCACTCCACAGGAGAGCCGCCTCCAAGGGCTCAGGCCTCCCGGTTCCATCCGCGTGGGCCACATCGACCAATGTCCCCACCCAGGGAGCCCCCCCAGAGTCTCTCCTCCGAGGGGGCAGTGTTCTGCTGCCTTAATGTGTGCATGTGCACATGTGCGCGCGCACACACACAATCTTACTTTTCCCTGAAGCACGGAAGGTGCCAGGCATGACACGTGATCATTGGAAGACCTGTTTCACTTCCAAGGAAGCTTCTAGCAAGATGGCCCCAGCCTCGGAGAGGGCCCTGAGTTGGAAGGCCGTGATGGCTCACAGGCTGACCTCAGCGTTTCGGGACAACTCGAGAAGGGCAAAGTGGAATCTCACGCTGGGGCTGACGAGCGGCCTGGCCACCTCGCCCAAGCACCTGCTGCCCCCTGCCCGGGTGACACTGGCCGCAGGCGCCTTAGAATCACCTGTGTGGGCTCCACTGCTGGTCCCGCTGCAGAAACACACGTCGCCACTGGCTGTCTCTTCTTCGGCGAGTGATGGGTGCCGCACAGCTGCGTGGGAGCACGAGACCCCAAAATTAAACACGTTTGGGCCTGGCGGTGTTTTCCCCAAAGTCAGTCGGACCAGGAAGCGTCCGACTCTCACCCCGAGTACCTGCCACTGGCACTGTTGCTGTTTCTTTACAAGGACCCGTTTTTAAAACAAAAACACGTATTTTAAAAGGAACTTTTGGTGACTGCTAGAAACGACAACCCAGAATCACGTATAAATAGGTTAAAGACACAATGGTTACAGTAAAATCCTGTTTGTCCTTGTTCTAGAAAAGATCAAATAGCCCGATTCACTCTGGGAAACACGGGAGTAGATGGAGGAGAGATCAGGGAGCGTAGCAAACGTGCGAAGTTGAGAGTACTCGCTGGGGGAAAACGCGGTTTATTGCAGGTGTCTCGTGTGTCGCGGTGGGTTGTGGCTGGGCAAGGACAGAACTCGGCACTGGCAGTCACGGGCCATCTCTGAGCCTTTCCACCGGGGCCAGCGACCCCTGCAGCTTCTCCGATGGAGGCCCCGCTGGCTTTTTGAATGTGATTAAGTGTGTGTGTGTGGGGGGGCTTGCCACCTCCATTGTTGGAAAAGTCTGTTTACCTGGGACTACCTCCCGGGCCTTGGGAGGCACCTGCTCAGTCTTTGTCCCTTTCCCCCAGCTCCTTGTCACTCGAAGGCCTAGTCATGAGCAGTTTCCGAAGACGGGTAGGTGCCCCAGCTCCTAAGCCTGCGCTGTGGCCTGCTGAACGGTGGCAGAGGGGTGGTTGGCACATACTTAGTTCTCACAGAACGAAGGATTGACAGAGTGACCTGGCTACCGAGTGTTTAGTCGCAGGTAGAACTCGGCCCATATTCAAGTGGACGCCAGACTGTGCCAGCCACCCCGCATGTCCTTGTGGCACCGTGTCGCTTTGACACCTGCCCGTTGACTTAAAATGGCCCAAATATGCACCGTTCAGAGCCCCGGCCTGAGGGGACACTGGGAGATATATTCGAGGTGGGTTGACTTAATCAACAGGATGTGCCATTACCTGGTGTAATTCGTGTGATGGTGGTTTTACACCTCGAGCCAAGCAGTTTATTACGTCAAAAAGGGTGAAGGGGCACAGGAGGAGACCTGACGCTACTTCTGCACGTGTGACAGGCCGTCATGATTGGAGATGACATCGTGGGGGACGTCGGCGGAGCCCAGCGGTGTGGGATGCGAGCGCTGCAGGTGCGGACGGGGAAGTTCAGGTGAGTGCGTCCCGCGTGGCCGGCTTCCTCTGCCGCCTTCCTCCGTGGCTTCCCGGTGGCCACGTCTCTGTTGTGTTTTCTTGTACGAAGTAAAGGGGATTATCCCGCCCACGTGGAAGCGCAGCGTGTGGGCAGGCTTTTCCAGAACAGTCCGCCGAGGGGCCTGGCTGCCCTCCTGTCGCGGAGAGTGGTCAGGTAAAGCGGCTTTTGACCCCGGGCCCAGGTTTCAGAATGGGTTCGAGTAGGTGTGTGATGCGCTGCGGCCGTCGCAGGCTGGCTGGACGCGGGCCGTGCTCCGCTGGAACCTGGGCTGCATGGCAGCGGTCGTGGCTCCTGGGGGCACTCAGCCCGCCTGGTCACCACCCACCCCTCCTTTTGCTCCGCCTTCCCCATTCTTCGATGGGGAGAGACCCCAGAGAGGCCCGACCCGCGGTCGGGGCGGGTCAGGGATGCTGCGGAACAGAACCTCTGTCGGCAGAGGAGCTTGTGTTTTCTTCGATGGGTCAAGGGTCAGCCTGGTCTGGGCCATGTCTCTGGCGGGCGCCTGGCGGGGCTTGGGCCCTCGCAGCACGCGGACATGCCCTGTGGTGCTGAGAGTGCCTGAGACGTCGGAGTGTTGTCTCGCCTCCTGCTCGATGGTTTTAGTTGTGGCCATTCAGAGAGTGTCGTTTTGTGGGTGCCGGAGAGACGTGGTTAAACCCCGGTTCGCTGGGGTACCAGATCTGGGGAGGGGAGTGCTACGTCTGTCCTGAGGGATGACCTTCTTGGACAGGATCTGGGAAGTAGACGAGAGGACCTGACTCTCACTCTGGGCCCCTCTCCTGTGTGAGACCTCAGGGACCTGTGGGTTTAGGGGTTGCAGGTGGACACGAGGTAAATGAGGAAGTCTTAGGGCTGCGGGGTCTGAGGCCAGGAAGCCCGGTCCCTTCCAGCCACCTCCTGGACCCTCCCAGGGTTCCGAGGTCCTCGTGGAGCCCTTGGCACGCCTGGAATGTGGATCTTCTTTCTTCCCCAGCCTCTCAAAGGAGGGTTTCCTGGGTCCCCTCAGCAAGGGGGTGAGGGGGACTCCACTCACAAAACGGGACAGTCTGTCTAAGAGGCCAGCCTGGGGCTCTGAGGTCCCTAATCCCACCTTTTCCCCAAAGTTGCAGAGCCCGGTCCTGTGGCCGGGCAGTGGGACGTGGTGCCCTCCGGGTGACACCCTGTTGCATAGTGCCACCTGGCCCAAGGGGCCGCCCCAGTGTCAGCCATCCCATCAGGAGCCAGCTGTCCCGGCCGCTGTCACCTGCTCAGTGAGCATCACTGACCAGGGTCACAGGAGTGATGAAAACCCCGTGGTGTGGCTTAGGAGGAGGCGAACAGTGAGAACTCTGGACCTGCTATTTCTTGAGCAATGTTTTACGGCGTCTTTCCTGTTGTCCTGCCTCATTTTAATACCGAAGCAGGTGCTGCCTGTGAGTACTAGTCTCGTGCCTGGCCCTCGTCAGGCCCTCCGGAAAGCTGGGGTGACGGTGGTGGTGTCTGTCTCACGCCTTCGCGGGTACGGCCACCGGGCCCCAGTGGAGAGGATGGGGCTTGGCCTGTCTTTTCCTGACGGTGTTTAGATTTCAGACCTTTCGATTGGTTGGTTGGTGAGGCCGTAAGTTTGCCTTTGTTACGTGCAGGATGGAGGGACGAGACCCTTAGTTCAGGTGAGGTGGCGCATGAGCCGCCCGGGGGGAGGCCACGTGGTGGCACAGGAGCCCGGGTCCTGTGTGCATGAAAGCAGGTGAGACCTCTCTGCCGCCGGCCACTCTCTGGAGCCGGCCTGTCCCCTACGGCAGCCACGAGCCGCAGGTGGCTGCCGAGCGCGTGACATGGGGCCAGCCCAGGCTGAGGTGTGCTGGAGGGCCAAGCGCGAGGTTTCAGAGGCCGAGCGGGGGACAAAGAGTGCGAGAGAACCCACTTGTGGTCCCTTGTTGCTGATGGCGAAGGCTGCCTGCCTGTTTGTATTTTCGTTCGTGTGGCTGCTAGAAGGTTCTAGCGTGCCTGTGGGGCTCCCGTTCCGGCTCAGTGCGTTTCCGAGGGACGGCAGGGCTCCCGCGCCGCCCCCTTCTACCTGCGGGTGGCACCCTCGGCGCGGAGGCCGCACATGGCTGGGGCATGACCTGATGGACGGTCAGTCCTAGGAGCTGTGTGCCCTGTGGCCCCCAGGGGCCCGCAAATCCACCGAGGCCCCACGGCACCCTGCGTGGCGCTCTCTGCAGGTGCGTGGCCGGCTCAGGCCAGAGCACGGCCTCAGAAGTCAGCTGGGCCAGCGTCCCTTCCCTCCTGGCCCCGGCGACTCCTCTCAGGCTGCCAACCCCCGAGCTGAGCTCTCCGCCCCTCTGGGCACCTGTGTGAGCAGGCAGCGCCGGGTTCAAAGGTCAGCACGTCCCCTGTCTGCACCACATGTGAGCTGGGCAGGGGCAGGGGCAGTGCGAACGTGTCCTTTCCATGTGCGGCCTCGCATCTGAGCGGCCCTGAGTGGCCTCACAGGAGCCAGGGCCCACCGGGTGGGTCAGCAGGACATTCGGAGGCCCCGTGGACCTGTCCTCTGTCAGTGGCCTTGGTCTAGACTAGGCTGAATTGGGAGAGCCAGACGGGTGGAGGATGGCTTCGTCACGGGTGCAGGTGGCAGACCGCCGCTCACACCCGGCCGCAGGGCCCTCCACCGGCTTGAGGCCAGGGGCCGGGATGGGAGGCTGAGCCGAGTGCGAATCCGCGCGGGGTCCTGCCAGTCTCTGGTCCTGGTGAGGGAGGGAGGCCAGAGCGGGTGGCACAGCCTCCCAGGGCCCCGCCGCAGGACGCCCCTCAGGCCCGCGCCGTCTCGTTGCACACACCCGCACGTTCACATGGGTGCTCACGCTCACGTGCAGGACTGCGTCTGAGGCCACGGCGTTGCTGGGGAGCGTGCCTTTGGGCTCGCCCGTGGCCGGCAGGTCTCCCTGTGGCTTCGGTGTCTCCATGCCCCTCGCCTCCTCCAGCCTTTATCACAAAACGGCCCGAAGAGAAGAGGACGAAGCCTCCGAGTGGGGCGAGGTCGCAGGGTGGCCCGAGCTTGGGAAGGAGAAGCTCGTTTCCTTCACAGGAAGGCTCTGGAGCTCTGCCCGCGGGCGGGGTCCCCGGCCAACCCCGTGCAAGGAGCAGGGAGAGGCTCCCAGGGCAGGTGGCACATCCGCCCCGCCCGGCCGGGCTGCCCAGGCCAGGACAGGGCGACACAAACTTCCTTTTCATCCCGGCCGTTTGGACATCCAGCCCCCGCCAGGGCGTGGCCCTCACCTGGCTCGCAGGTAAAGGCGTTTGGGGCGTTCTCCCCACCACCTCGCTCCCGGCATGTCTGGCACATTGGCGGGCCCTTCCGGCCTGGGGCCCGGAGGCTGCTGCTCCTCCAGACTCCTGGGGACCCCACCCTGACCGCAGGCCCCGAGGGGACCAGGGCGTTGCCTCCGTCGGGGGCCCTGCGCGCACAGGTGGCCAGTCTAGGTGGTCCCGGTGAGCCCTGGAAACGCAGAGGGTGCTGGCTGCGCCACTGCGAGAGGCCTCTTCAGGTGAGGTGGCCCAGGCCACCCAGCGAGGCTCTGCGGAGGACGGGCTGGATGCTGCCACCTTCTTCCTGTGAGAGTGTCCTGTCCTCGGGGTCAGGTTCTGTGGAGCCACGGCGGCTCCGGGAGCCAGCCCGTAGCCCCCTCCCTGTGTCCCAGGGCCAGGCCTCATCTCCCTGGGGGTGGGAGCCTGGGTCTCCCGTTCTGGCACTTTCAGGCTAGGGGTGTTCTTCCCAGTGTTAAGATGCCCTGCCCGTCCGCACTGGAGGAAGAACCGCTGCCAGCACAGCTGACAGTCCCCCTCCTCCTGGGACTAGCCAGAAACGGGACGTCGCTCCCTGAACCGTTCCCCCACCACCGTTCCCACTCCACGCTGCGCCCTGCACCTGGCACCCTGGTCCTCGAGCACAGGTTCAGGTGCCACCGCTGAAGGGTGCCCCATCAGTCGTGCTGCGCAAACGCGTCAGCGGCTCGGAGCTCGCATTGGATCGTCCCTTGTTTGTCATCGACTCAAGGTTGGAAGACGTTTCGTGAGCCCAGGACGTCCTTGACAAGCAGTTTGACCCTTTGGACTTGAGAGGGAAAGTTTCTGGGCCCAGGATTCGGACGTTCTACAAGGCTCCCCCCGTGGGCGGAGACTCAGTGCCATGTTTGCACCCCAGGCCGGCCGGGCCCCCAGTGCCATCGAGGGCCGTCGCCCAGCAGGGTGACCCATGGCCTGGGGTTCCGGCGGCCTTGCTTGGGGCTGGAAGGTGAGGGGTGCGGAGACCTGGACGGCGGGAGCTGAGGCTGGGTGGGGCGGAGCCACCCAGAGCCTGACTCGGTTGCACGTCAGCTGCGGCCAGGGCGTCCCCCCTGACTGCGTCTCTGTGACTTTGCCGCCACCGACTTCGCCATTCTTCCTAGAAGAGGCACAGGCTTCCCTTCGGAGTGTAACAGACTTTTCTTCCCGCGCCGGGCGCCTTGGAGGGAAGTGAAGGAAGCGGGGTGTTGACTCTCAGCAGCGGCAATGGCGGAGGGAGTCAGGCCGAGTTCACAGCCGGGGCTGGTTGTCACCAAACGGGTGTCCACCGTGGGGCTTTAGGACTGAGCTGGTCCCTTCCCCCTCTGTCCCTGCCGTGCCCGCGTGGAGATGAGCTGTGGTGTGAGCAGGGTCTGGGCCAGGTCGGGCCCTGAACTCAGTCATCGACTCTACCCAAGGGCCTGGCGGAGGGAGGTGACAGGTGGCAGCCCCAGGAGTCACGTCTTTGCTGCCGTTGTAGTTAAAGCCGGCTAAACCTGAGCCCTCCCTTCGCCTCCCGGCTGGGGGTGGGGCAGGAGCGGGGCGGGGGTGCCAGGCAGGTCTGGGCAGCTCTGTCCGGCTGCAGCGTGTCAGGGAGGAAAGGGGACACCGCGCCGAGAGTGCAGCAGGCGCTGTGGCCCCACCGCCCTGGGCCAGGCTGGCCGCCCGCCCGGATCGGCCTCCAGCCCCGGCAAGAACGCCCCCCAGGGCTGACAGAGCCCGCCTGCAGCGGGGGGCAGCCCCTCTGAGATCTGGGGACAGCCTCGCCGCCGTGTTGTGGCTCGGTTGTGTCTTTGCATCCCGGGTGTCTTAAGGGTGACGCTCTCACGGGAACGGGGGCTATTTTCTAAAGTACGTTTGCGTCCCCCTTCCCGTAGGTTGTGAACCAGGGGGATCCTTAAAAAGGAAAGCCACCGAAGGTACGAACAGAGGGTACCCCACGTTCCCTGACGCTCCTGAGCCGTGTGCAGCGCTGACCTGACCCCCCACCCCGCCCCCCGACCTGCCCGGGGCCCCTCCTCGCCCACGTGGCGGTCAACCCGTGGAGATGGGCCTCCTCGTAACGGAGACGCCCCCGCTCCTCCTGGCCAGTGGGTGAGCCAGCTCGGCCTCCCGGCCTGCACGGGCATGGCCAGGGGCGCGGTCTGCACCCCCTGAGGTGTTCCATCCAGGAGGGATCGGGGCGAGGAGGGCTCTGGGCTCGTGACGAAGCCCGGGGCTTCTCTGCGACCTCCCACGGCTCTCCCTGTGCCCGGCGGCAGGGCGTGGCCTCACCCTGTCCCACACCACCTGTGTGTACACGTGCACACGTGCACATGCGACGTGTGTGCACACCCGCATGCACACGCATGTGACGTACACACGCGCACTATCCCCTGCACGTGCACACACACGTGCACTCACATGCTCATGCGCACGCCCACGCGTGTGCACACGCACACGCACATGCGCACGTGCACATTCCGACCTGTGGCAGGGAGGCCACCTGAGGGGGACCCCAGGCTCGGGAGCACGGAATGGCGGGCACTGGCAGACTCTGGACCCCGGGGGGGCGGGTCAGGGTGTGTCATGGGCAGAGGGGCCTGAACTGGCCTGAGCTGGAGGCCGCTGGTCAGGAGGTAGACGTGAGGCTCCCCGCGCTGAAGGGCCAGGCCAGCCTGGGCCTGTCACACGAAGCCAGTCCAAGCCCCCCTGCCCCGCGTCCTCTGAGTGGACACCTCCGACGGCAGGGGACGGGGAGACCTGGTGAAGACCCGGAGGTCAGCCGCACGGCCCGCTGCTCTCGAGGAGGGTCCCACGGGAGCCTGCGTGTCCACTCTCTCCCCCGGGCCTCTCCTCCTGTCCCCACTCTGCCCTTGGTTTTGCTGCCTCTTTCCACATCCTTTAGGGTTGGCTTTCCTGTCCCCTCCCTCGTCGCGCTGCTCTCTGCTGGGGCCGCTAGAGGGCACCTCCCCGCCAGGTCTGAGACCGGCGGGCCCTCCTCCCAGCCCCATGGGCCAGACCGCACACCCGCAGGGCCCCCCACGGCACGGCCTCTCCCCCTCCTCCCGCAGCTGCTGTGGGTTTCTGCCAGGACCGGGCCAAACCGGCCCGAGGCTCCTGCCTGAGAGCCAGGCCCTGGGAGCCTGAGCTTGTCCCCTCCTCACCCTACCCTGCCACCCTTCCTGGGTGCAGTCGGGGGGGGGGCGTGGAGGACATGGGGGTGCTGGGGGCCGCGGGTCGCACTGCCAGCCGGGTCCCAGGGTTTACGGCAGGTGGGCCGGCCCCGCGTCAGCCTCGCCAGCGCCCTTTTTCCGTTTCCAGCTGGCACCTTCTCATGGAGGGGGGAGCCTGGGAGCTGCGAGTGCTTCTGGCGTGGGGGCCTGTCAACAGGCTCTGCGGGTGCGGGAGAGGCCGGTCCCCAGCCTCCCCCGTCTCCCCTCCGCCCCTGCCCGGCCTCCAGGCCTCCACGCACCTGTGCCCTCTGCCTGTCCTTCTCCCCTTCCTCCGGGGCCTGAAGCTCGCCGTCGGCCAGGCCCTCCCTGGGCACGGAATTCCCAGAGCCTTCCCATCTGGATGGGTGCCCGGCTCCGCACGAGGCTGGCAGAGGGGCCGTCTCAAGGTCAAGGGCAGCCCTCGGCAAGCTGGGGTCTGTGCGGGCCGCCCCCCCCCAGGGCCATTTCTCTCCTAAGACAAAGGCGGCTCACCTCCGGGAGGATTGTCCGGCACCCCCTTGAGTTCCCGCAGCCTTCTCGTTTCCAGATGATTTTCGAGATTCCCAGAACGGACAGAAACTCCGCGTAGCCCTCTGCCAGGGCGACCCCGTCCACACTCGCCTGCTCTTCCGCTGACCCCGGGCCCGGGGCAGCCCGCTCCTCCTCTCCGGGCGTCGCTGGCCCCTGGGACCCGGGGCGCTTCCCCGGCCGTGCTCGGACTGTCACGGTCCTGAGTGGTGAAGGGGACGGGACAGTCATTTTGTCTTGTTTTCTCATTGTGTGACTCAGGGTGTGCACTTGGGGCAGTGCGTCGTGTCGGGGGGCACGCGTGTCAGCTTGCTTCAGTGCGGGTGACGTCGACGTCGTTTGATGAGGATGGCGACCGCCCTCAGGTTATGGAAGGGTGTGGGTCGTCTTCCCTCTCTGACGAACACCTAGTTTTGGGGAGATTCTTAGAGACTCTCCAGAAGTTCTTCCTCCACCTGCTTCTCTCCACTAGTTTTGATGTCTGTCGCTGCTTGAATTAGTTATTTCTCTGACGGTTGCCAGGCGCTTCCTTCATTTGTCCTCTCGTTTGTGATTAGGATTCTGCTGCAGTGAAGACTGTTTTCTTATCCCCGTTATTTTTTTGTAAAGATTTGCAGATTCCTATCTAATTCAGTGGGTTATCATCTGTTACTACCGTAATTTACTTTGATGCTCATATGGTCCCCGAATTGGCCAGCGACAGCCCCTCCAAGCTGGCTCTGCATCCTTTTGACCCATCCCCACCACTCTGGAGCCGTTCCAGAATGTTCTGTCTTTGCCTCGGCTCCAGAGTCAGCCGTTTCTCCAAGGAGTCCTGGTTCCTTTCAGTGGAAAGCGGTACTTAGAGTCGAAGACCAGGGAGGGCACTGTCTGCTCTCGTGCTGCCCCCGGGTGTCGCTGCTCGCAGGGCCTCCCCGTGGGCAGAGGCAGGAAACGCGCGCATGCGTATACACGCGTGCCTCACCCGTCCGTCCGTCCGTGTCCCTGCACCTCGTTAGCTGTGCCGAACACCACGAGTTCACAGCAGCCGCTCTGATTCCAGGCCAACACCGTCCCAGCCTTCCGCCTCCGCAAATTTGTGCCTTCCTCCTCCAGCAGAGAGGAACCTGGTTTCCATTATTCCCTCTCCATTTGCTTGTCTGCGGGGGCCGCTTGTGTGTAGACAGTCCCTGACCTCGCTGGGCTGCCACCCACCCGCCACCCACCGCCCCAGAGCTCTCCGTACGTGGTGCCCTGGTGCCCCTCCATGCCTGGGCACCGCCACCTTTCGACCCCCCACCCCCCCAGGAATGAAGGGAGACCCCAGGCCTTGCTGGCTCATCTGTCTCTCCACTTTCCGCCCCTGCTCCTTGAGTCAAGGGGCTGGGTCTTTGCCAGTCTTGGTGTCCCCACGATGCCTCGAATGTGGCGGCGGACGCTCTGCGCTTGTTAAACTGAGTAACACGGTCTCCTCCATCGCAGGGGGCCTCCCAGCCGCCCAGTCCCTTTCCCATTCGGGGTTCTCGTCCGAGCCTAGAAGGTAGGCAGAGGAAGGCTCCTGTTCTGGGGGAAGACGCTGGTACGAGTGTTCCGGGGAGTTGCCAGCGTGTCTGTCCCAGTTGTCCCTTTGCCGCAGTGGAAGCCTGGCCACGTGGTGAGAGTGTCCTTTGCGATGGCAGCCAGCGCTCACCTGGTGCTGCCACCTTGGGAGAGGTGCTCTCCCGAGACAGAGAGCCCAGGCTCAGTGCTGGCTCGGCCGCTCACCCGCCAGGAGGATGCTGAGCCTCAGCCTGCTCACCTGTAAAATGGAGCATTCGGGGGTCACTCCCTCCGCACCTCTGTCCGGTACGGGAGGAGCTCAGTACGTTCCCGACGGCAGGGCAGGGCAGGGCAGGCCGGGGAAACATGGTGCACCACGCAGCAGGGCCCTGGCTGCCGGCCCTCCCTCCGGACGTCCGGGCATTCCCGAAGGCAGGCTCGGCCAGGCCCGCGCTGCTGGCCGCAGTCACGGGGGCGTGAACTGGGACAGCCAGGGCACCACCACGGTGAACACTTACCCGCAGAGACCACGTCCTCTGATTTCCAAAACACACGCTCCGACCTCCCTTTGTGGGGAGGCTATTGGGGCTGAAGACACCGGGCCTGGCCATGGTGGGCCGGCTGGAGCAGAGCCCGTTGCTGCAGCAGAACCTCCCAAAGGCCCCAGAGCTAGACCGAACGGCGGCAGGCGGGCTGCGGGAGAGGTCCCTCAGCAAGGCCACCTGGGGTTAAGGAGCACAAGCGGCCCCTCGGGGCTGCCTGGGTGGCCACTGCCAGGAGTCCGGCCTCGCTGTCTGCCTTTCCCCCGGCGCCCGGGATCCAGGCGCCGGGGCCAGGCTGGGTCCGCCTGGGTCTCCCTCCTCGGCCGCAGCACCCGATGTTTTCTGATTTGTTGTTGTTGTTGTTCCCTGTACATGGGGTTGTAAAGACGGCCGATGGCAGGGAGGGGGCAGCACTGGCGCGTCAGGACCTGCGGGGGCACGAGGGCGGGAGGCCTGAGCGGCGCTCAGCTTGACCAGCCCCGGAGCAGGGCACCCGGGAAGGGCCTGGAAGGACTGTCTGCGCCACCAGCAGCATGCGGGCCTGCACGGGCTACCCCGCCTGTCCAGGCCAAGTCCTGTCCTGTCTGACATGCAGATGCTGCTGCTGATCTCGCGAGAGGCCGTGGGGTCGGGCACAGGCGAGCCCGCAGGTACAGGTGGGCCCGCGGTGAGCCCTGCCTGCTCTCTCCCCGGGGCCGGGCCGAGATCCCTCACGGTTCCTGGCACCGTCTGTAGCTGGGCCCGGCTCCCGCGGCCCGTGAAGAGCTCATCGACTGTGCGAAGGAGCAGTTAGGTCTTATAACTGGTCCCAAACGAGGACTTTCGCAGGCCCTGGGTATTTCCTCCCGTGTCCTGGACTCATCCAGAAGATTCCTCTGCAGGCAGTGTTTGCTCTCGGTCCTCAGTTACCTGCACACGGGCGCATGGATCCCAGCCAGGTCCTTAACCTCTCTGTGCCTCAGTTTCCTCACTGTAGGTGGGCTGAGAGAAGGGCTTACTTGGGAGCCCTCAGGTTCTGGCTCCTGGGAGTAGGGCGCCTGAGCTGGGGCTTCTGGGCCCTGCCCCTAATCCAGCCAGAGCGCCCTCTTGTGTGTAATGGGATTTCTCGCAAATTCCTGGGCCGGGGCTGGAAGGTTCTACTGCTTTAAAAGCGTTGAAAAGGCCTGAGGAGCAGCGATCATCTCCAGCCCCCGACCCCCTCACACACCTGCCCTTCGCAGGCGAGGCGGAGGCGGGGCGGGAACTGGCACCAGGCCCCTGCCCCACGCCCGCCCGCCCGTGTAAGCAGCCCACGCAGCAGCGGAATGGGCCCCGGCCTGTCCTTGGGGCCCTTCCTGAGGGTCCGCCTGCAGCCTCCGGGGTCTCATGGACCCCGTGTCTGGAGCCGTGGGATCCAGGCGGCCTGCGGAAGCCACTCCTTGTTCTGTTCTGGAGTCAGCAGGTGGGGGAAGAAGGGGTTAACCTGTTTGGAACCTGCCAGGCAAGAGGAAGCATCAGTGTTTCCACGTGAAATCGTTTAAAATAAACTCCCGCTCAGCCCCTCTGTGGCCACCCCAGGCCAGGTCGCCCCACACGGATCTGCGTGGGGCCGGATGGGATCTCGTGAGCACCTCCTGGGGTCCCAGCTCCTCCCTGCAGGCCTGGGAGGGCCCTGGCCCTGCTGGAGGTGGACAGGACATGGACAAGGCAGGACGTGGACAGGCCCAGGGACCAGCCGGTGCTTCCCGCAGCCAAAGTAGACATCTCCCAGGGGGCTCCGAGAGCGGAGGGCTGGGGAGGCCAGTGGCCAGCAGGGCTGGGAGCTGAGTGGGGGAGGGCAGAAGGGCAGGGGAGCTTCGGCGCCGCCTTGGAAGGGACCGTGGCAGGCAGGAAGTGGGACAGGCCCCATTTGGCCGAAGACCATTGGGAACCTGAAGTATTTACAAACAAACCCGGTGTCACAGCTCGGACCCGTCAAGGCTCGGTTTGGACGGTGGCCCTTGGAGTGTCACGTTGGAAGCTGTCGGTGGCCTTTTGCTGCCGAGAGAAGGGTGGACCGAGCCACGAGGGGCTGGGCGCCTGGACTGCCAGGTGGCGGCTCAGGCCACCCGACCACTCTGGTCGTAAGAACAACAGCCTTTTTCATGGAGAGATCCAGCGCTTCCAGGCGCCGGCACGGGCACTTTTCCTTCTTTGCAGTGAGCCTGCGGGCTGCTGGAGCAGCCTCTGGGTTTTAAGCGAGACAGAGACATCCCGTAACCACCTGGTGGACCCGGGCGTCCAGCCAGCTGTGTCCGACCCTGCTTGCAGCCCCCACTCAGCTCGCCCGGTTTCCCACCTGCCCTTCCTGCCTCTCTGAGGGGTCCTGGGGTGTCTTGGGGAGATGTTGGGGCGTCAGAGTTCTGCCTCTGCCTCTGTGGCAGGGCTTGTCGTTGCCAGAAGTGGGGACCTAGGTGGGAGGGGCCGCATGGACTGAGGCCACAGAGAGGGGGCGGCAGGCGTGCCCAGGCCGGAGTGGCTTGTGCAGTCGGGCAGGGTGGGAAGGCCCGGCCCTGTCGAGGGCTGTCAGCACCCGGGGAGCCTCCTCTGCCTCCCCACCCAGCCTCAGGCCTGCAGCAGACGCCATGAGCCCACAGCCTCCTCGGCCCTTGCAGGCTCCATCAGGAGATGCTATCTCAGGCCGTGCCCGTCAGAGCTAATGGCTGGGCCCTGTCTCACCCATCACACTGCCCCCACTTCACGGAGGAGGAGACGGAGGCCAGAGAGCCAGGTGGTCAGTGTGAGGGCCAGCCCTGGGAGCCGGGTCCCCATTTTCTGGTCCTATGGACCCCTTTTCTGTGCTGCTGGGCTCATTTCGCCCTTTTATGTGTGTGGGTTTGTGTCCCCTAAGCACAGAGCCTTGGATGTGGGCAGGCTCCGGTGGGAGGGTGTGGTCACCTCGGACAAAAAGCCTGTCACAGGGCTCAGCAGGGTCCTTGACTCTCTGCTCTGACCGAGGCCTCTTTGGGGCATCACCACCCCAGTTCCCCCTTCCCGGGTGACCCAACCAGAGCCTCCCCCCCAGGAGCTGAGGGCTGGGCCCACCACATGGGGCTCAGGTGCTCCCTGGGCAGCCTGTAATTTGCTGTCACTTTTCCTGCACCTGCAGGGCTCACCCCCATGGGCCTGACCAGCTCACAGCTCTTCTCGGCCCCGTGGGAGCTTTTAAATGGGGGAGGAGAGAGGCCCAGTGCCACGAGGCTCTGGTCTGCACGTGCCCAGCGGCTTCCAGAGAGCAGTCTGTGCTGCCCTGAGCCCTCGCCCGAGTTGCCTGAGGGGACCCTGGGGACGGGCCTCCTTCCCCTGAGAAGGAGAGTCTCACACGGCTGCCCTAAACTGGGCAGCTGCCCACCGAGTCTGCTGCTTATCTCTGGCTACTTGGATCTGGAGGAGACCGGAGGCGATGAAGAACGTGGCCGTCCCTTAGAGACCCACATCTGGGAGGACCCTCGGGGTGATCTAGGTCCCGTGCTCCTGCCCCGTCGTGTGGAAAGGGTGGCCAGAGTGGCCGCTCACCTGCCAGGGGACGCGGCTGTCTGGGAGCTGACCCACGCGGAGCCCACGTCGCTCACCAGCTCTACAGCGGGCGGCGGACGAGGGAAGCACCCCCGAGAAGCTCGCGCCTTGTCCCCTGGCACTTTATTGCTGATGGCGTTGCACAGACTGGGTTTTCAGCTGGGCCACGTGGGGCCACAGAGTCAGTTTGCTGCAACCTGGGCAGATGGACTTCAAGTGCAGGTGGTTGCTCAGGGCCTCTTCCCGGGGGAGTTGGGTGGTTTGAGGAAATGCTTGGTGTCCCTGAGGCCCGCCAGACAGTCCCCAAGTGTTCCCTGAAACCCAAACTCATCTGTGCCCCCCAGAAGTACAGTTGGGGCCAAGGGCCTGGGAGGTAAAGCCTGCCCTCCACCGCTATCCCGGGGCCCAAGTGTCCCCAAGGAATCACAGTGATGGGAAGACCAGGAAAAGCAGTAGCTAGTGTTGATCGCGACGTGAATGCGCTCTGCAGCGCGTGTGTCTGTTCTCCCCCAACCTGGACGTCGGTCCCCTTATTATTCCCACTTAAAGGGTTATTATTCCCACTTAAAGGGTTATTTATTCCCACTTAAGGGGTAAGGAAGCTGAGGCCCGAAGGGACAGCAGCGGGGCGTGAACTCGGGCAAGCAGCTGACTGCAGACGTGCCCCTTACGCGTCCCCAACCCGCACCTGGGCTCCAAACGGCCACAGGTGATGGAATCTCTGAGCCCAAAGCTCACGGAGGAGCCAGCCCCTGCCAGCCCCTGACCTTATGGCCACCCTGAGCCATAGACAGGTTCAAAGTCTCATGCCTGTCTGCACGGCAGCAGTGTAGACCAGGAGCGAGGGGCACTGAGGCTCAGCCACCTGCGGGTGGGCCCCGTGGTCCTGCCAGCGACGTGACTTCGTCCCCCAAGACAATCTGCAAGGGCTTCTCAGAACAACACGTGGGGTTGGTGAGGGCTCCTGATGTTACCTGTACAGATCGGGGATGCTGGAGGCTGGAGTCGGGGACTGGTGAGCCAGGCTCTGGCAGGGATGGGGTGATGACCCCTTCACCCCACCTTCCCACCCTGAAGGTCCCTGAGTAGCTGGGAAAAGGCCACCGTCTGCTCAGTGGCAGAGCAGCCTGTGCCCACGCTCAGTCTCTGCCCAGATACAACAAAGGGGCTTTGAGGCCTCTCCCAGGACACTCCTCCAGCTGATCTTTCTGGAACTGGAAGCCCTTGCCGGCTGGAGGGCTGAGTCACAAAGGCCATTGTCATGCAGTTGCCCCCTGACCTTCCCTTGGAGGCACGGGGCCCTGGCCAGCACGGGGCGTGGATGCCCTCTGCGGCGTGGGTGTGCCCCTGGCTCCCCCCGCACGGACTGTGACCCTGTGGAGCTGTCTGCGCAGCCCAGCCACCCGGTGGCTTCCCCTCACGGAATGACGTGTTCACGAGGATGTCCACAGCAGCCCGAAGAGGCTGGCGGCTCCTCCTCCCTCATGGCCTCGTTCCTGGGACCCTTGCTGCCCTGCGTGCTCCTTGCCTGACGGCCCGTCCCCATCTGACCTCCCTCACTGGCATGGGGTTCCCGCGGGCGTGTCCCAGGTGCACGTCCCCCCAGCCGATGGACTCCCCAGAGGGACCAGAGCTCATGACCGACCTGAGGGAGACACTGTCCTCCAGCTGTCGGACCCCACCGCTGGCGCAGGCCAGCCTGAGACCCCGTGTCCTACACTCAGGAACCCACACCCCACCCTGGGGCAGTCACACCAGTGGGACAAGGCAAGTGCCAGGTGACTGTCCGCCGAGATGCCCTAGGAAGGCGAGGCCTGGGGACCCCACGAAGGCTGAGACGTAGGAGCCGGGAGCCTTTTGGGCTTGGGGCGTCCCCCCTCCTGAGATGGAATATCCTGGTTGCCAGGGTCCCCTGTGGCACAGCGTTCAGTGGCCGGTGGCAAGCGCGTGCTGGGGTTGATCTGGCACTTCTCCTCTGCCGCGGGGCGGGGTCGGGGGGCCTGTCTGGGCCCGAGCACAGAAGCCCGTGGAAAAGCCATTTTTTCCCTGAAGAGCTCTGTTAATCCTTTTTACGTGTTCCACAGTGTGACCAGTATTTTTTTTTCTTTTTAAAAAAAGAAATTAACGTAACTTTTCCAATCACATGAGAAACGCACCCCCGCTTTGGAAAATGTGAAAAAGCTCAAAGAAGGAAGGAATCCACAGTCCCCGCTCCCACAGGGAACCACGCAAGCCTTTCGTTCTGCCCGTTTCCTTGAACACGCAGTTAGTTAGGAAGCACGGCTTGGGGTTGGAGACTGTACCCCGAGAGTCGCTGGCATCTGAGCTAGTTCCCATCTCGGGGACGGGGTTGTGCCCTCACAGACGCGCAGCCCCTGGCCTCCCAGCCCAGCCGTGCAGGGTGGAGCCTGCCCAGGAGGCGCCAGCCCAGCGGAGCCCCCCCAAACTCCAGGGCTGCCCGGGGAGACAGAGAAGGTCTGAGCCAGGGGTTCCTCCCCTCCATGTGTCACCCACCAGGGAGGCCTCTCGGCCCCAGGGAGCGGAGTAAAGCCGATCGTTCGCTGTGTCTCCTGGGAATGGAGCAGATACCCCTCTTCTCCCCGGAATCTCTGAGCAGGAGGGATTGTGGCCCCGACGTGCAATCACGGCTCTGGGAGAGCCGGCCACAAGCTCTGGACAAGTGCCCCGAGCCTGGCTCCCTCTGCGTGAGGCTGGAGGCCCGGGTGGGTCGCTGCAGCTTCCTGTACCCACGGCCACCCATTAGCGGGGTTAAAGGTCGTGGGGATCCAGATGAGACTGCGCAGGTGTAGCAGGCGAATTGTGTCCCCCTAGACGTATCGTAGAGTCCTAACCCCCCAACACCTGTGAACCGACCTTATTTTCAAACGGGATCATTGCAGACTTATTAATTGAGACGAGGTCCTCCTGGAGTAGGGTGAGCCTTGAACGCAGTGTGACTGGTGTCCCTGAGAAAAGAGGAGAGATACCAGGACAGACACACAGGGAAAACGGCCACGTGACGACGGAGGCAGCCAAAGTCCAAGGCGGCCAGCCAAGGGACGCCTGGGGCCCCAGCCACCAGGGGCTGGAAGACACGGAGGCTCCCCGCACCCAGAGGCCCGGAGGGAGGGCCCGCACCTTGATGTCAGACTCCGGCCCGGGACCGGGAGAGAATATATTCCTGTGTCTTAAGCCCCCGGGGTGTCGCGCTTTGTTAGTCACTGTCACAGGCCGGTCTAGTACGAGTTGAAATAAATACCAGACGTCACACCGTTTTGTCCAAAAACGTTTCAGTCGGAGCCAGACACTGGCCGGCTGGGGCAGGGGTGGGGAGAGGGGAGTCAGGGAGACCGCAGGGTTGGGGCCCCAGCAACTGGCAGGGGTGGGAGGGCTTGCCCTTGGGCAGTGGGGGTGGTGGCAGGCGGCTGGAGCTGCAAGTGACAGGCGGAGGTGAGATCCGCAACAGCCACTCAGCTTGTCCAGCGGAGCCTCAGCTCGAACGGGGCCGGGACAGCGAGGCCGGCTCCTGCTGCTGTGACCGTCTCGCAGGCCAAGGCTGGTGGTCTGCAGCCTCTGGCTGGAGGGATGGAGGAGGGGGACATTAGAGAACCCGCCGATGCGTTTTCAAAGGCGCGGCTTCTTTTCACCGTTGATTAGCAAAAGAGTGGATTATCAGGAACCAGGACTCTAATAAGAGAACCTGGTGTGGTCACCTTTTCCCACCACACGACTTCCCCGCAGCACATCGGGGACATGGAAGCCCTTGGCCGGGTGACTCTCATCTGCTGAATTCGGAAGTTTAGGGGAGGAAGGCTCAGTTTCCGAGCCCCAGTTCTGGAGAAGAGCTTTATTTTCTTTTTTTCCTTTTTTTAGCTCATGTCTTATTTGTGAAACCCTAAAAATTCGTAGACGAAACCTTTAGATACTTCCTTCCCTTTGTTGGGGTGCGGTGTGTGTGATTGCCCTGGTGGCTGGTTAGTGGATTCACGGGAACGGGATGGTTGTCCCCAGAAGGGCCTGTCGGCCTCTGACTGCATCCAAGGCCGTGGTCTCTGGCATCAGAGGCCCAGGTTGGAATTGAGGCTTGGTCGCTGCCTGATGGGGCACTTTGGGGCAAGTGACAGGCTCTCTGGGCCTTGCTTTTTGTGCCTGGAAGTGGGGTGGGTGGTGCCTACTTTTCAGGTGTTTCAGTGACAAAATCAAACCCAGTCGTGTCTGTAAAGCACCTGGCACAGTCGCCGCTGGCCTTGCAGGGTGCGGGTGACACAGACGCCATGACGTGGCAAGCAGGGCTCAGAGGCCTGGGGGTTGGGCACAGTCCTCTTTTTCATGCCCACGGACTAAGCTTGAACACCTCTGGCGATGGGGGGCTCATTTCAAGGGAGCCTGGTCTGCCGTTGATGCTGTCATCACTGCACCTCTGCTGACCTCTGTCTTGTGGCCTCTGCCCTCAGGCTGCTGCAGGGCAGGGGCTTGTGGGTGACCCAATTGAGCCTTCGCCGGAGGATGATGCACCCCCAATGCCACACCCCTCCTTGTGCTGTCAGGAGACAGGACCCGCCCCCACTCCCCGTAGGACTGGGTTCCAGTAGCGAATCTGCTTCTGTCTGTAAGATTTCTGGACACGTGTGCGGTGGGAGGAGGGACATCGTGAGTCTCGAGGACTGGGTGGTCCAGCTGCCCTGGCGTGGAGGCCGCCACGAGCGCCCAGCCACAGCCCGTTACGTGCACAGGCCTCGTTCCTGCGTGTGCACGGGTGTGTGTCCACGGATGTGTGTGTGCGGGTTTCCTCACTTTGATCGTGGAGCCACAGGCAGGCTTCTCCTCTGCAGACTGACTCTGGGAGAGGGGCTCTGGGGTGCCACAGCGAGAGGGGGTCGCCGGGGCAGCAGCGAGGGTGCGGCTGGCCCACAGAGGCCTGGGAGGCCGAGCGCCCTGCCCACGGCCCTGCTGCCTGCTCTGTGCCCCGGTAATGTCCGTACTTGGTCACAGGGAGTGGTTCTGTGCCCCACAGAGGGCCTGGTCAAGGTAGGGGTCAGGGTCCCAGCTCAGGAGCCTGACAGCCTGGTGCAGGTCCTCTCGCCACCGCTGGATGACCTCTCCGTCCTGGGGTCTCGGTGTGAGCCTGCAGTGCTGCCATTGCCACGTAACCCGTCTAAAACAAGGGGCCACGGGAGCCGCGACCTCCCACGAAATCACGTGTCCCTAGAAATGGTGTCTGTGGTCATCCTCGTCACACCTGCCGGCATCAGTGCCTCTCCAGCACCTTCCGGGGGCCCCTGCCGCCAGGTGAGGCTCCTCGGGGAGCGGGGCTCCCACCTCTGGCCTGCTGAGCTGAGTTGCTGGTCGCTCCTGGGAGCCTGGGTTCACTGCTGGGACACACAGGGGACTTCCGAGCGTGCTGTGCGCGTCTTGGGCCTGGTCCTGTGTCCTGAGGCCCCGAGACTCCTCACACCCCCTCCACAGCCTGCAGGCACTTCCTGTCCTCTCCCCGCAGGGCTCCCCTGGACCGTCCTCTTGAGTCCTTCCTCTCTGTCCCCTTGTCACCCCTGCCATCCTGTAGGCTTTCAGGTGGGGGTTCCTCGCACTCCATCACCGCCCGCTGTGTCTGGCTGGCCCGGTGGCCTCCCCACTCCCCACCCGCACTGGAAAGTGGGCTAATGATCTTCACCGCCTCCCTCCAGAGATACGGAGAGAAAACCTCGTCGGCCTGAAGAGGCCGTGAGTCGCAGTTAAGGGGAGAAAGGGGGGCTCCTGGGCTGTCCTCTGGAGGAGTGGCTGAGCTGGACACGTCCCCGCCTCGCCACTGTAGTCCTGTCCAGGTCAGGCCTAGGTGGACTGGCCGTGAGGACCCGTTCTCTGGAAAACGCTGGGACCACGTGGAGTGTCCCCTCCCTCCCTCCCAACTCCAGGATGCCCCCGAGCCTGCGGAGGGCCAGCCCCAGCGTGAGGCCCTTAGGGCGCCAGCTTTGTGCTGGCCTGGCCCCGCAGAATTAGGGGAGCCCTTTGCTGATTAATACGCCATATGCTCTTTGGGTTTAATTGGAGCATAATTGTAATCCATATGCCTGTTACGGTAATTACACTTATAAACCTCACGTAATCCAGAGATCAATGGGTGCAGAGCTAATTAAGGCAACTGTAATTAACATTTACAAAAAACCGTGCAATTACCGGGATCTCCTCTAAGCTGGCCTTCCGAGCTGGTGGCGAGGCCGCTTGGGCTCCGCACCTCCCGGAGCCTCTGATTCTGCACCTCGGGCCTCCGGGCACCGTCACCACCTCGGGGTGCTGAGATGGGCCCCCGGCTGATGGCGGTGACACCGGGGGAGCCAGTGGCCGTGACTTGGCGGGCTCGGGGCTCAGCTAGTGTTCCGGCCCAGTAGACTCGGCCTGACAAAGGGATCTTGGAGAAAGAACAAGAAACTGCGTGGTGAGCAAGAGGAAATCAAACCCGGTGGGGGGAGGAGGGAGCTTCCTCACCTGGCCTCGGACGTCGGAGGGTCTACCTGCGGGCCTCGCCCCTCCCCCACCGCTGCACCTGGCCGCACCTGTGCTCTCCTCCTGCTCCGGAAGTGGGGCGTGGGGCGGGAGGAGCCCTGAAACGTGGCCGGCCGTGCCCATGGTCTGTCCCCAGGTCCCCCTGAGAGGGCGCGTTGGGCCTGGCGGCGGTGGGGGCTGCAGGTGGCAGGGGGATCGGCTGTGATCCCTGAAGGTCAGGGAGGCACGGCCAGTGCCCGGGGCCCTTCATGGGCCACCACAGAGACAAGTGGCAGGAAGTCCAGACGCCCTTGATCTGTGGCTTTTGCACAGCCTCCGAGTCTGTGTGTCTGGGAAGAGGAACCCTCTCTAACACAGAATGTTCTAGAACTCGCCCCTCGCCCCTCCCCACTCCATCCAAACCCTGGAAAAGCCTGACACCTGCACCCCAGGGCCGGCATTGCCCCTGTTGCCTGGCTCCTGGTCACAGTGTCCGCTTCGTGAGCTGCACAGAGGCCCCCGCCCCGTCGGGGACAGGGATGAGCGGCAGCCCGGGCAGGCCGCGTCCGCGGGGACTACCACAAGCCGAGCTGGGATCCGTCCTCTCCTGCTGGGGAAGCAGCGGGTCGTGGAGGACGGAGCACCCCGTCCTTGCAGCGCCGTCTCGGGAACACGTGCTCCCTAGGACAGGGCCACGTGGCTCTGGAGAAGATGCCGTCGTTCTGCTCTCTAATCCCATCAGATACCAGGGCTGAAAGGTGGTGGCAGGTGACTTTCCGGCACTCGACTCTGGCGGTCAGTGTGAGAGAGAAACCCAGACGAGAGAGCTGCGTCTCCATCCCAGTTACTCAGGGTTGTCGGTCACGCTGGCCGCGGTGCGCATCCCCACCGGGCCTCGTCTGAGCACGTGGCCTGGAAAGCTCAGCCACTCAGAACCTCTACTTTCTGGGCTGTAGGACGGGGACACGCCTGCACTGCCGTGTCGTTTGCACGAGGCCTGGGTGGACGGGCGGTGCCTCGTGCTGCGCCCGACACACTAAAAGCCCACGGAAGACCTTCACCGGTGTCATCAGCGGCCTCCCTCCCTCCCATCCCAGACGCAGGAGCTCACGACGGCAGAGGAAATCGGAGAAAAGGCCACGTTAGCCGGAAGGGGGTGTAATTTAGGTTCAGTTGTTTGTAAGGAGAATGTCAGTTGTGGAAGATCACACTCCCCGGTAAGTTGGAGGAGAGGCTCTTTGTTAGACGCTGCTGGTGGCGGGTCTGATCTCGTTCCGGATGCCGCGAGAGTCAGGCGCATGGATGAGACGCTTGAGTAACTCATCTCACACCAGCTGGGGCGCGTGGCCGCTGGGGCACCCGCTTGCCAATGACGCCGGGCGTGATGAGGAGGCCCTGCCACTGGCGACGGGCCGCAGTGGTGACACGAGCCTGCTGCCTGTCGTCTCACCATTGCGTTACGGTGGATGCCGTCTCGTTTCCATTCTGCAGACGAGGACACTGAGGCACGGGGGGAAACGACCTGCCCGAGAAAGCACATCTGGGGAGCAGCAGAGCTGAGACCGTCGCTGGTTCTTGACGTGGGCTTGGAGGGCTGTGTCCAGCAGGCGCCTTCCCCACCTGCCTGTCTGGGTGACGGTCCAGGGTGCACGAGGCCTCAGAGAAGCAGCCGTGTGGCCCTGCATTCTCGTGCTGCTTGGGACAGCCGCACCAGCCACCTCGAGGGCCGCTCTGCAGCTCCCAGCCACCTGCCCGGGAGAATGGCCCGGCGGCTCCCCGGCTTTGCCTGCAGGGGCTTTTTGGGAGGGACGTAACACCTGAGGAATCAGAGCCCCATGTCAGGGAACAGCTGCGAGCGCTTTCTGTGTCCTTCCTGAGTGGGTGTCGTCCTGTGGCTGTGGGGCCTTCTGTCCCCATCTACCCCTGCTCACAGTGGGCCTGCACGTAGCTCGTGCCACGTGCTGTCTACGCACGCGAATGCATCGCTCTGCACGATCCCTGGTCCTGTCCCACTTCCCAGAGGAGGGAAAGGAGGCGTGGGAGCCCCAAGTCCCCTGCCCGAGGTCCCACCAGTGGGACAGCCCTCGGCAGGCTGACTCAGCTGTGCTCTGAGCTGCTCTGCTCGTCTCTCTCTCGGCTGCGGGGAGTCCCCGCCTCTCCCACGGGTGGATGCGCTTGGCTCGTGTTTGACCAGTGTAGGCACAGAACCTCCTGGAAGGGCTTGCAGGAAAGGACCGGGGCAGAGCCCCATGCTGGTGGCCTGCTGGGTGCTGCTGGGGCACTTACCACGCCGCCACAGCTCCCGCCACCCCCTGGACGTGTCACGAACCGGCCCAAGACCCGCTCTTATTTTGGTAGAGCTCTTGGTCCCCATTTACATGTTTTATTTTTTCTTTGTCGTCCCAAGTGTGGAGCCGAGCAGAGCCCAGATGTCTCCCCAAACAAAAATAGATTCGATCTGAGCAGCGCTCTGCGGCCAGACGTTCTCATGCTCTCAGCAAAACCACGTCCCCTTGCCAAGAGTTCTGGGGAGGATGTTTGGAAAAAATGTCAAGGCGTTCATTTTTCTCTCGACCTTTCCGGTTGGAGTCGCGGGCCCTCAATGCTGGAAGTAAGAGAAGTTATAAATAAAGACGCGGCCCGTGGCCAGGCCTGGCCCTGCGCTCCCGACCGGCCCTCGGTGCTTTCCCCACAGACGTCAGGGAGCCCGGGGGTCCCGCTGCGGCTCGGCCTCAGTGACAGGAAGGTGGCAGTCGTTTCCAGATAGCAGAGGGCCAGGGAGCAAGGTCTCCATGCCCAGCTGTAGCAGAGGAGAGAGGCAGGAAGAGAGGGGGGAGCGACAGAGCACAGAGCCGGGGGCCTGGGGGTTGGGGGGTGGTTCAGGCAAGATGGTGCCGTCTGAAGGCGCGTTCGAACCAGAGTGTCCGCCGAGTGTGTCCTGGAGTCTGGAAGTGTTGGGTCTTTACTGCCCTGTGGCTGGCAGCGCTGCCCGCCCGCCCACCGGAGGAATCCGTGTGCGTCTGCGGGCACCTGCGCCTGATGCACACCAGCTGGCTCTGCCCGCAGCCACCGCCCTGCACCCCCCCTCCTGTGTTCCCAGGCTCCGGGCCGGGGGCCCGGCTGGCTTCCCCGGGGCCCACACCCTTTCAGGGAAGCCATGACCCAAGTTGCCTGCAAAAATGAAGGCCACCCACAAGGCCACAGAGGAAGCGTGGTGGCGGGACCAGGGAAGGAACTGCTGGGGAAGATGCCACATGGGGCCCTGGTTTGCCCGGACTGGAGGCCGCCTTGCTGTGGGGTAGTTTCGTGCAGGGTAATGAGCGGGTTCCTTCGTTTGTGTCCTGGAGGACTTCCTCAGGCCTGGGCTGGGCCAAGGCGGGGGAGGTGGACTCTGGAAGCGCCGGGTTTTACTGCACTTTCAGTCCTTTGGTGGCACTGGCCATGTATGGATTCCAGGGCCCTTGGGCGCCTGCCCTGGGTGCGTCCCACTGGCTCTGTAGCCCATGGAGGGTCAGGTTTTGGGGGTCAATCGAGCTACAGTGCCATTCTCTGTAGTGATGTTGCCACCTGAGGTGCCACCCACACTGGAAAGCCTTGGGACTGGACGAGACAGCAGCTTCGGGCGCCCAGCGAGCGGGCGTGCTTTCCACCTGCCGGGCCCCGAGGCCGGTTTGCATCACATGCAAAGGTACCGGAGTCCTGTCTGGACCACGGCTCACGGTCGTGAGGAATAAGGCCGGGTCCAGAGGAGGCGAGCAGCCCGCGGCGACTCCATATAGTCACTGGTTTGTTTCTGGAGAGAAGAGAATGGGTTTCTGGTTTAAGTTTCTGTTTTTAATTTTGTAAACATAAAACATGCACATGGAAAATTTGGAAATTAGAAGCCATCCGAAAGAAGCAGCTAAAAAAACCCTCTTTGTAATCCATCAATATCATCAATTAACATTTTGGCATGTTTCTTTCCAGCCACACCCCAGTACAGACTTGTATTTTTCAGTAAACGTAGCTGAGACTGTGCTCTATGTATAATTGTGCAGCCTGTGCTTGTCAGCTTTGAAACGGACTCATCTGCATTTCCTACATGGGCTACAGGGAAAGGACCGATTGCTGAGGTTTAGCTGAAGCCGTTGGAGGAGAGAATCTGAAAACCTCCTTCTCGTTGGCCTTGTACAAGGAACCCCCAGCTCTGCATCCCCCACCCCGTAAAGTGAAGGCCGAACTAGCCAGGACTGAGAGCGCCGGGGCGCAGCCGGGTCTGGCTGCCGAGGGGGCCTGCAGCCTGGCCTCTTTCGGAGGAGCCCTTTTCAGGAGCTCCCTAGGAGACCCATCCTGGTTGCAAGAGAGAAAAACCGTGAAAAGCACTTGTAGGGACTTGTGCTTCTGGCAGGATGGAGTGGAAGTAGCTTTCCCTGTTCCTCTTGCTAAGTAACAGACCCCGGACACGAGGTGTTTAAGAGAAACATAAGAGTCTGGGAGGTGGACAGAAGACAGCAGACCAGCTAGGGACCTTGGGATCCAAGGAACCACCTAGGGGGTGAGTTCCCCAGGTTTTCTTTTTGCCTCTAGACCCCAGATGTGGAGCTGAAGAAGCCAGCAAGCCAGGAACACCCATGGGCACAAAGACTCGCCCACAGAAGCCCGCTGTCTCGGCGAAGGACCAGGAGATGGGCAGCCTAGCAGGACAGAAACTTGTAGACACTAACAGCTCTACGCCAGCCAGATACCATGGGAAAACTACGGCCCTTCCCCACCCATGCCAGCGAGGGCCGAGTGGCGAGCCTGGCTTCCACCCACGTCGGGTCATAATGAGCCCCCCCACCACTGGGGGGTGTGGGAGAAGGCCAGGCAGGGAGCCGGGAGCCAGGCAGCAGTGAGGGCCCATCCGGGGTGGGTGTCGAAGCCTGAGCTTCCACCCCAGCTAGCCGTAACAAGGCCACCCCGCCACGTCCACTCAACACCCGCAGTGTCTGTGGAGGCCAACGGGAAGCAGTTCTACTCTGCTCCTCCCCGACAGGGTGGAAATGCCACCTTCGACCCGCAGTCATAAGAGCCCCCCCCACCCGTGGTCACCAGAGGCCGGCACCTGGCAATAAGGAGCAGCTCCTGGAGTTGTGTTCAGAAACAGCCAGATCTTTAAATACGATCCAGAGCTTCGTGCCACAAGACTTGAAATGTCCGGATTTCAGTAGAAGGTCACTTGTTACAGCAAGAACCAAGAAAATCTCAGCTCGAATGGGAAAAGGCAGTCCGCAGCCCAGCACTGAGAGAGCACGTATTAGGACAAGGACACGAAAGCAGCAGCTGCTATAGAAACGCTTCGGTAAGCGACTGCAGCGATGCTGGAAGCAAATGACAAAGTGGAAAATCCCAACAAAGGAGGAAGGCTCCGCGAAGAAGCAGAAAACATAAAGCAGAACCAAACGAAAATCTCGGCGCCGGGTAAACAGTGGCCCAAATAAACGCCACGGGTGGGCTCGACAGCGGACCCGAGGGGCCCGCGGCGAGAAAGAGCCGGATAGGAGTTACGGAATTGAAACGTAGTTACGACTGAACAAAGCGAACAGACGTTTCAGTAGAATCCTACACAGATGCCAAACGTCCAAGAAGCCGTTCCGCGTCCCGGGGCTTTACAGAAGTGCAAGTGGGAGCCTCGGGGAGGCCCTCCCACGCGCCCATCAGGATGGCCGGGAAACCCGGTGACAGCAGCAGACGGCGGAGGAGACGCAGAGTGTGGTTCGTGCAGACGCGAACGGGAGGACAGTTTTTCAGCTTCCCAGACACCGACACGTGCCACTGTTCGGTGACCCGGCAGAGGCTCTCCCGGGCTCCCTCCCAGAGGAGTGGGAGCTTATAATTCACTCCGGAGCCTGGCCGTGACGGTGGACAGCGGCTTTTCCGCGAGCCCCAAACGGGAAGCTTCAGCCACTCCTCGGTGGGCGACAGTTTAGCTGCACCGCCATGCCGGGGGACCCCTCGGCACGGAAGAGACACGAACGACTGATACATTAGATGACTCTCCGGTGGGGAAAAGAAGGCCTACCCCAGAAGGCTCTGTCCCCTCTGACCCCCAGGAGAGAACACTCTCTAAATGACACAGTCATAGTGATGGGAGCAGCCGTGGCTGACGGTTGCGGAGGGCGACGTGGCGGGAGGAAGGTCAGTGTGGCCATGAGGAGCCACGTGGGGGCCTGGTGGTGACAGAATCTTCTGTATTTGACCAAGAATGTTGATATTTTGGTTCTGATGTTGTTCTGTAGCTTTGCAGGATGTCTCCACCAGGGCGAATCTACAATGACCTCAAAACGAGAACGTTTACTGCAAAAACAATGCAGCCGGCGGGGGGAAGAACAAAACCTTTTGCCTGTAGCAACCCAGGAAAATGTCTCCGAGAGAATCCGAAGTGACAGGAGCTAAGGACAGACTTTCTTACTTAAGCGTGGAGATGATTCTGGAATAAGCACGCTTGGGGGCGGGGGTGGAGAGAGGCAACACCCCCAGATGCTCGTGGTGGCCGGGTCAGAGGATGGAGTCCACCCGTCGTTTGTTCGTCTGCCTGTGCGGGGCCACAGTCCTCGACTCCTGCGGGCCTTCCAGGCTCCCCGGTGGGAGACAGTGAGGCACAAGGCCGCTGCCGTGCCAGGTGCCGAGCCTGGGGTGCGGGCAGTGTGCTGTGCTGCGGAACTGTGGGTATTTCCTTCTCTCTACGTTCCAAGCATGCGGTGGTTTATGTTGTTTTTTATGATGGACAAAGTTATATATTAAAAAAGGAGGCCGCGTGGGTAAAGTAATGCTCTTCTGCTCGCCCTCTCGGAGCTCATAGGGCGCTCTGGGTGACCACAGCTCTGCTTCTGGGGACTCGCAGGGATGGGGGTGGGGATCCACCCGCACTTTCTGACCCGTGTGCATCCCAGGACCAGGTGGCTAGCCGTGGGCCTCCCCTGGGCCAGACACCCCTGTTCTAGCCTGTTCTCCCACCACGCAGTACACCAGGAGACACTTCCCAGGCAGGAGTGAGGCGGGGACTGTCACAGGAGCCCGTGTCTCTCTCTGTTCGGCTGTGGCGTCCTCGCCGCACGTGTCCTGCGTTAGGCTCCGTGATGTTGTGACTTTTAATAGGAAATATTCGGTCTTTGTCCCCGTTTCTGGCAGAGTTCCTAGGACCACTGGGATTTCCTAAGGGATAAAGGTGTCTCTTATTTGTAACAACCCCCTTCGGGCCACACCTGAGTTTATGTTAATGAGGTGACTTGGAGAGCACTAAGGATGGGGGCTGGCCACCCGGGGGCCACCTGTGAGTAGGAAGCTGGAGGTGGCGTCCAGTCGCCAGTGGCTGATGAGATAATCAATCATCCCTTCCTAAGGAAGCTGCCGTGAGAACCGAGAAGGGGTTCGGGGAGCTTCCAGGACAGTGGACACGTGGAGGGGCGGGAGAATGGTGTCCGGGCAGGGTGTGGCAGCCCCGTGCCCTCGCCCCGTATGGTGCCGAGTGCATCTCGGGTAAACAGACATAAACGTTTCTCTGAGCTCTGTGAGCTGCTTAACCAATTACAACCAATTAACCCAAGAATGGGGGGGGTGGCGTGGGAACCACCGGTTATAAGCCCGTCAGGTGGTCAGAGGCATAGGTGACAACCTAGACTTGCAGTTGGCGTCTGGAGTGAGTGGAGGGGGGAGGGGGAGGGCTGGGGACCCGGGCCCTTCCCCTGTGGGATCCGACGCTGCCTGCAGGTAGGTGGTGTCAGAATTGAGTCCATCGTAGGGCCCCCGCTGGTGTCGGAAAATCGCTCGGGGGCGTTGAAAAAGCACAGCACCAGGCGCATGAGGCCCGCCTGACGCCCTCGGGGCCTTCACTGGGCACCGATGCTGGAGGAGGGCGAGCTGGTCTCCCTTGCTGTCCGTTACTGGGAGTCGATACAGAGCACAGGTGCCCGCGGGCTGGCCGCGCAGGTCCACAGCCCCGAGAACGTCCTCACTGGCCTTTCCCTCCCTATTGGGGTGCGTGTGTCTTTAGGGTTATGGTTGACTTGGGGGCAGGGGAGCAGGACCGTTCCAGGCCGGTTTCTGGATTTTGCACCTGTTTCTTAGGAAGGGCAGTATTTCAGATCGGTAGCCACCAGCCCAGACTCTAAACCTGACCCCGTGTCCTTCGGAGCCAGGTCAGCAGTGCCAGGGGGCCCGGTCTCGGAGTCCGACAAGGAAGCGAGGCAGCCGCATGCCACGCTTCCTGCGTGGCCCCCTTTGTCCAGAAATGTTGTTTCCAGGAGTGGTTCTGGGCACGTCTGCTGTCGAGCAGGGAAGCAGCAGTGCTGCCCCTGCCCGTCGTGGAGCCGGAGGCCTACAGGGCCTTGCTCAAGGTCGCAGGGAGGCAGCCGAGGAGGTTGCAGAGCCCGGACCGCGGCTGCCAGCTCGCTGCTCTCGCCTGGGGGCGGTGTGCCAGGGCCCTGAGCTGGGGTGCAGGTGCCCTTCTGGGGTGGCGTGCGGGGAGGAGATTGCACTTTACGTCCTCAGAAACCCGACAAAACCAAGGTGCCGAAGCGGAGAGTGGCTGCTGTCCCCAGCGGGCCCCCTGGGGGTGGCTCTGCGCGGCCTGCCCGTCCCTGGGTGGCCTGCAGAGCCGGGCCTGGCGGCTGTGCAGTGTTTGTTGTGGGCCGTTGCCATGCCCCACGCAGGCGTGTCGGTGGGGAGGCCCGGGGACAGGTGTGGCTGAGCCCAGCGATTGCCCAGCTCGGCCTGGCGGGCAGGCAGCACCTCATCCAGTTACCCTTACGGAGCAGATTCTGGAGGCCGGGCGTGACGTCGCAACCCCTCCGCGGGCTCGGGCAGCCTCCTGGTGCCAGGGGTCTGGTTGGCATCGTCAGGTTCCCAGGGCGGCCCCCTCTCGGTAGGGGTTGTCCTTGCTCCTCCAGGGGCATCCTGCTTCTCCGTCCCCGGGGCAGGGGGCACTAAGCTGGGCGTCCGAGTGTGCCGGCCTCCACTGCGGGGCGTCTGCCCACTGCCCCCTGGCTTTCCCAGCGCTGACGCTGAGCCGTTGGGCTCAGGTGCCGTGTGTGACTGTAATTTAGGCCTTTGGGGGTGGGGCGAGATGTGGAGCCAGCCGGGAGCAGCTTGCAGGAGGCAGCCGAGCTGTCCCCACTCTCAGCCGTGTTACTCTGGTCGCTTGAGAAACCTTCCGCGTGGAAGTGTTTACAGCGTGGCAGTCGGCAGACCCTACAGACCAGGGCTTACCTCCCCGCACCCCGCCCGGAGAGCCCGTTTGCAGCACGCTCTGCACCGGGGTCTTTGGTGCAAGGTTCATCGACTCCCAGAGCCTTGGCCAGGTCCCCCCACCCTGAGGCCGTGCGCGTGAGAGGCGGTGGCGGCTGAGCCGTCCGCTAGACACGAACGTGTATTTTTGTGTAGGAGTTTGCTCATTTCTTTGAAATAAATTCCCCAAAGTGGAATTATTTCAGAGGGAACGCATGGTTTAAACCCTGGTACCCATTGCCTCCTCACTCCCAAGAGAGAAGGCGCCGCATTGTCAGCCCACCGGGCGGCTGAGGATCCCGCTGCCCGCCACCCTCGCCCAGGCGAGATCATGGAACTCTGGACCCTGGGTCACCTGTGCCAGCCCCGCCGTGTGTGGATGAGGAGACCGAGGCCCAAAGCGGGAGGTCCCCGCCCCCAGCTGTGCAGTGATCAGTGGCCCAGACGAGATGGAGGTGGCCGCTCCCCCACTCCGTGCCTGGCACGTGGAACACTGCATTCCCCAACTATGGTTTCGTGCGCCCGAGACTGGGACTGGTCCCAGTTCATGTTTGAGCCCCGGGAAACGAAAGCCACCCTCATGGCCCCCAGGCACTGCGTGTCTCCCCTCCCTCAGGTCTGCATGGCACAGGTGACCCCAAACCCCAGTGCTGGCTCCGACCGTGTCCCTCCCTCTTTAGATGACGCCAGACGGCCTTCAAGGCCTGGCCAGGCCCTCCCTTTCCCACCTGGAACCGTCACGCTGCGGTCGCCTCCCTCCTGCCCTCACGGTGCGGCAGTGACGGACCCCTCCCCGCCACACATGTGCACGTGCACACGCCCGCACACGCCATCACACGCACACACCTCCACTCCTTGCCCCTTTGCAGCCGATGGCACTCCCTCTCGCAGCTCGTGTCGTGCCGTGACTAACTCCGAGGTGACGATTTGTTCGTGTGTGTCATCCCCCACCTGGGGCTGTGGGTCCCCTGAGGCCAGGCCACGCCGGGCCAGCAGGGAGGCCGGCTGAGGGAAGGATGAACCCCCTGGATTCCGAGGCTTAGGTCCCTGGTCTTCTGTCCCAGCTGCACTTCCTCGGTGCCGGCCGTGGGACCCAGTGGAGGCCACGGGAGGCCTCACCTGAGCAGCCCCAGCCCAGGGCCTGGCCCCCTGGGCCCCGGGACGGGCTCCTCCCTGGTGCTTCCTCCCAGGGCCTTGTGTCCGGTTCCCTTTGCGCTTCCTGGAGCCCCACGTGTGTCACCCCCCAGGAATCCTTCACAGCCCTTTCCCACACCCGCACCCCAGCTCCAGGGCGTAACTCCACTCGGGGGTTGCTGGATGTGTGCTGAGCACAGGGCCAGGGCCCTCACCCACATTCCGCCATGCCCTCCTCTGACTCCTGGGCAGCTCGGTGAGCCCCACCTGACAGGCGGGCTGAAGGGGACAGGCACAGCTTAGGGGCCCAGGGGGCTGGCAGGGCAGCCTCCTCTCCCTCCTTGGCTAGGGAGAAGAGGGGAGGCGGTAGGAAGGACAGTCCTGTGTCTTTACCTGTGTCCAGGTACCCATGCTCACCATGCCAGGAGCCAAGGGGGCACAGACACCAGGGGACCCAGGCACGGCCACCAGCCTCACGGAGCCCCGTGCAGCCTGGCTTCCAGCACGCGCCCACTCGTGGTTCACACGCTTCGGTTTTGGCCTCTGGAAAATCACCTCTTTGCATCGTTTGTCTTTGGTGCCTCCCATGCCAGGTGCCTAGAAGCCCCCGAGGGGGCGAGAGGGGCTCTGGAAAGGGGATTACGTGGAAGGGGGCTCTGCAGGCTGGCGGCCTGGGAAACGGGGGGCTGCAGTAGGCCAGAGGGCTCACGTGCTCCAGACACTGCCGTCGGGGCCCCGGGCCTCTAGGGCAGGCCTTCCAGTGCCGGTGGCGAGGAGACGCGCTGTGACCGGCTGGGAACGGTGGGGTGTCCCGCAGTCCCCAGACAGGTTCGACCACAGACCCCTTCTCTCGAGGAGCATCTCGTGGGCCAGGGTTTGGTGTGCCCTTGGCACGAGGTGCTCTGGCTCTTGGCGTCCCCCCACCCCACCAGGGACAGGCGAGCGTGAGTCATTCCTGCCTCCTTGGAAAGAGCGGGCTCCTGGCGAGCTAGAAGTATCCCAGCACCGGGCGCCTTCCAGTTCCCTCAGCCGTGTTCACGCGACAGGGCACCCACGGGGGGAACAGCGCGTAGGACCTATCTACGGAGAGGACTGGCCGGTCCCTGGAAATGGACATTTCGGGTTAGCCAGGAAGGAGGCCAGCACACGGCCGTCCCACACTTGTACCCCGGCCTCCTGCCGAGGGACTTGCAGATGGTTCTCGGTTTTCCACGATGAGAGATCACTCTGGTGACCAGCGTTGGGTGCCTCCTCGGGGACACGGCGAGGTTTCCTCTAGAACGATGCTCCCCACACTGGCTGGGGAGTGAGATCACCTCGGGGGGCTTGTGGCCTGTGCCTGTCGCCAGGTCTGTCCCTGGCAGATCTGAGTTGGGGGCCCAGGAATTAGTCTTTGTTTCAGTGGAGCCTTGGGATGGGGGCTGTTCCCGGTGTCAGGGGAGTTTGGCGGTCCCTGGTATGGAAGCGGGGGGCTGACCAGTCTGTGGTTTGTGTTTTCACCTGTTTACCGTGTCCCACTTAACAGAAGTTTTACCTGGAAACATAACGAGGTTTAGTAACCGTTTTCTGATAGGTCGTGCGTTTCAGATCCCGTCTAAGACGTCCTCCCCTCCCCCTAGTCATAAAGACGCTCTCCTGCGTTCACCTCCAGCAGCAGTAAATCTATTTAATTTTATTTCCTGTGCGGATAACCAGCTGCCCCAGCCCTGTGTTGAAATGGGCCCCCTCTCCCCCCACTGACTTGCAAGGCCGCCTCTGTCGTAGGCCAGTTCTCCACGTTTGCTTTCATTAGTCCCTTTAAATGCGGTTTTTTAAAAAAGGGCTTTACTGAGATATAATTCACCCCCACACAGGTCACCCTCTTAAAGTTTACCATTTGGCGGTTTGGATGTCTGCGCACACGGTTAGAGCGTTTGCGTCATTTCTCAGAGAAAGCCCGCCCCACCGTCCCCCCAGCCGCCTGCCCGGCCCACTGCCCCAGCCCCAAGCGGCCGCTCATCTGCAGCCTGTCTCTGTGGGGTCCCTGTTCTAGGTATGTCACGTGAAGGGGTCTCTTAGGACTGGCCGCTTTCACCCGGTTTACACCCAGGAGTGGAACCGCTGGGTCATAGGGTGACTCGTTTCCGTCACTTGAGGCACGGCCAGACTGTCCTTTCCAAAGCAGCTGCCCCTGCTGCAGTCCCACGGCCGTGCGTGAGGGTTCTGGTTCCCCGCACCCCCACCGGTGCTCGTGACTGTCTGACGTCTGGCTTCCAGCGTGTGCGTGGGCCTCGCTGCCGCCGTGACCACGGGGTCCAGCTGGCAACGAGTGGAAGGGACTTCGGGTGTGCGTGGCAGGCACCTTTTCCTGAGCCAGGCGGCTCCGAGCTTAGTGACAGCACCTCCTTGGCGGCAGCCGTCTTGCTTCGAGCAGGCATCCCAGGTCCCCATTTTCTACCAAAAGCCACCGACCGCTGCATCGAGCTGTGCCCCCATCTGGCGTCTAAGCTGCCGCAAAAGGCAAAGGCCCGATGGGCAAACATGAAAACTTGGCCTTCAAAAGGCGCCCTGAGCCCAGGCACATGTCGCTCAGACACAGGACCGCACGCACGGGAGGGTGTGGGCAGCGGCCACGCGGGCTCGCGCGACACCTTTGTCCAGGGCCCGGCGTGCAGGGACGGGCTCGAGCCTCAGAGGAGCCGCAGGGCTACAGGGCTCACCCCTCGGAGCTGTCACCACCAGCCAGGGGTGGGCCCCGTGACTCCGTCCGCAGGCACCCCTTTGCCGTGTTCACGGCACTGCCACCCAGCAAGGCCTTCCCCGTCCGTCCCTGTGGGGACAGATGCGTGGGGTTCCCCGCCGGGCAGCCTGGGCCGTGGCAGCGGGGCCTTGAGGCTCACAGCTCAGAGCCGGGGGTCCCTGGTGGCGCAGCCCCCCGATCGGCAGGCCCCCGGCCGGGCCGTGAATGCGTCCTTTATCCCGGAGCCCGACGCCGTGTGCCGGGCCGGCAGCCTCCTCGGGCTGGCGGTGCTCGCAGCCGGCCGCTGCCAAGTCCAGTTGTTTGACTCAATGTTTCAAGGCCAAGTCCTTTCAGGAAAGTTCTTTCCACCCCAAACCAACCCCTTAGAAAAACAGACGGGTGATTGATGGGCTTTGCAGGCTTTTAAGCCATCACTCTTTCCAGAGAACTGTGCGCTAGCCCACGCGTTCGGTCACGTGACGTCCCCCCCTGTCTCCCTCTCTGTCTCGCTCTCTCCTTCCAAGTGCGGACGGAGTGGAAGCGGGAGAGCATCTGGGGGTGGGGGATGCAGAACAAGCGCTGGCTGAGGTCCTGCGCGGGAAGTGCCCCAGGGAATCGCGGTGCCCGAGGGGAAATGCTGGAACCTTCCGCGCGCGGTCTGCCGCAGCTGGACGTCCCCGTCGGCCTTCCTCTGTGCGCCCGTGGTGCTTGCCAAGGCCTGGCTCTTCACGGCCACCTCTACCTCTTGCCCACCGCGGGGGGGCAGGGTCGGGGCCACACCTGGCCTCGCCTTTCGGGGCAGTGAGGGTGTGGAGGACACAGTCACGTGGCCTTTCTCATGCTGCGAAGGTGCCATCGGTGCTAAGACACCTTCCCCAGGCCCAGGGCTGAGTCAGGGCGTGTCGTGGGCCTCGGCACCTCCCTCTCCGCCACCGTGTGGGGACTGGGACCTGTCAGCCCCACGCCGGGAGCCGCAGGAAGGCAGTGGGCGTCTGTCCAGCCTGTCTAGTGCTTCCCTCGTCTGCACGGTGGGCCTGTCTCATGGGAGACACTGGGTGACACTCAGCTGACGGAAGAGGGAGACCCTGGACTGGGCGACAGGGCGGGTCCGAGGCCCAGCACTGCCACCTACTTGCTTTGGGACCGAGGAGGTGTCAGCCCCTACCGAGCCTGCTTCCGTGACCATAGAGCAGAGGCCAGATCATGACGCTGCAGAGGCCGAGGGGCCGCAGCGCTGGCCGTGACCGTCATGTCAGGGGAGGCACCGTGGCTGTTGCTGCCACACCCCTCTGCGCGGGAAACTGGATCCCAGACAGAACTCACCCCGAGAGGCGAAGTGTCTGCCATCCTACGGGAGAGGCGTCCCGTCCCCATCCCCACAGGGCCCCTGGAGCGCAGAGCAGCCTCCTCCGGGAGGGTGTGGGCTTTCAGAACGGGAGCTGGACAAGGCGGGGTGGGTGCCGTGTTCAGCTCGGGGTCTCAGCTGGTCAAGTAAAGGGGAGGTGGGGTGGGAGGTCGCCTCTCTGAGCCTGGCCACCCGCAAGCATCCCGCTGCGTCCTGGTGTGCAGGCGTGTCCCCAGCGTCCTGTCGGGGCTGGGCTTACAAGGAAAAAGGACAAAACCCTGCGGACACCCCCTTCCAGCCCTCGGTTTCCCCATCGGCAAAGCGAACAGCGCCTCCCCGAGGGTCACCGAGGAAATGCGTCTGAGGGCTGTGGTCCCCCTCGCCCCCCGCCCGGGTGGGAGCTGCTTCCAGGGCTTTCCGAGGCCACAGGCCGGGCTCGTGGGGCGGGTTTGTGGCTTCCCGGTAACTCGTGGACAGGACCAGGGTCTGAGGAGAATCGAGGCGGCGTTGAGAGAGCGTCCTGGAGGGAGGCTTGTCTTCCTGAGCTGGAGATGAAACCAAAGAAAACAAGATTTCGTCTAGGAATCGTCCAGGGCCCGGCCGCGTGCCAGGAGCCAGGGCAGCTTGGACGGGCTCCCCGAAGCACAATCGGCCCAGTGTGGGGCACGCCGACCCGGCAGCCTGGCGTCCCCGAGGGCCGGGATGAATGGCCCCCTTGCTGGGCAGCTCTGACCGTTTATGAGGTGTCGTCTGGGCTGTGATGGATGAGGTGGCATCCGTCGGCTTTTCAGGGAAGGCGCTAAATCAAGCCGTGGGAGGGGCACTGGCCTCCTCGCTGTTCGCGCCAGGCCCTCTGCTTCCGTGCCTCAGTTTCCCCACCTGTCTGGATGGGAGGACTGCATAGGCGCGTCCACTCCCCCAGCCCTGGCCTCGCTACAGGCAGGAGAGAGAGAGTCCTGGAAAGAAGGGGGCCCAGGGACCCCTTCTGCTTAGCTCTGCCTCGTAGGCGGCGGGGAGACAGCCCCCGTGCCCGGAGCCAGGCTCAGCCCTCTGGAGGGACGCCGACTCTTTCCGTCTCGGACGCAGCCTCACTGGGCTGCCTGGGGCCAGCATCTGCCCCTCCCTGGGCCTTGGTCTCTGCTCTTGAGAACTGAGGGGCTGGTGCCTTAGAGTCCCTTGGCTCCTGGGCGTGGGGGCCTGTTTGCCTTGCTTGGGGCCTCGCTTCGTCCGGCGGGTACAGGGGAGGTGCTGGCATTGGGGTCGGATTGGGGCCTCGCTTCGTCCGGCGGGTACAGGGGAGGTGCTGGCATTGGGGTCGGAGTGGGATCTGAGTCCCAGCCCTGCCACATGTTGCCATGTGGTCAGCGGGGCTGGGGTGAGGCTCACCCCTGGCGGAGGGGACCGTGTCTCCTGTGGCGTTCGTTTGACATTGCAGGTGCCACTGGCCTCCTGGGTTACCTTGGCTCACCTGAGCGGGCTGTGCCCTGTGACTGACTGACATGCTCTGCAGAGCAGGTGGCATTTGCCATGCCCAGCCCGGCGCTTGGCCCCAGGGACAGGGCTGGCCTCCCACGGGTGCTGAGCCCCAGACTGCTGGGCCCCTTGTTGTGCGTCCGGGCAAGAGCGTAACCTTGACTTTCTAGCCTGGTTGACACCTCTGGTGAAGCGGTGGCGAGACAAGACGAGAAACTTTGCCTTTAGGATTACGCGCGTCATTAAGACAGCGTCGCAGCAGCCTCCCCTAAAACTCAGAGAAAAGTCCCTCCCGCGACCCCGCCAGTTTCCTGCCAGCCCCCTGGATGACCCTGGTCACGTGTACGTGCACCCCCCTCCTTCTTCCTCCCCCCTCACCTTGACCCAGGTGTCCATAGCCGCACCCTAGTCCACGGAGAGGGTGAACCATACTGGACCTAATTACTGCCCCCGCTGGGACAGAGACCGTGCTGGTCACGAACATCCCTGTGGTGATTCTTATGGTGGGCCTCAGCATCTCTGGCCAAGTTGCCCCCCAACAGAAGCCTGGGTGGCTGCACCCCCGGGAGGGGATTGTAAAGGATACCGAATCCCCGCCGTTGGACCCGGAGTGGCACCCCTGGGGGAGCAGCCTGGCCCGTGGGCCCTGTGGCACCCGCCTCAGAATTCCCTTCCAGACCAGAATGGGGGTTCTGGTTGCCAGCCTGGCCCGGCCCGGCCGCCAGAGTTCTGAGCAAGTTCTTCCCCTGTCCTGGTTTCTTCATCTATCACGGGCGGGGAGTGTTGGTGCCACCTCCCAGGACAGCCTGGGGAGGCACCCCCATGGCGCCCCAGCCCTAGTGATCCCTGTCATCAGCGGGATTCCCCAGCCTGGCCACCCAGGTCTGCCCATGGTGGAGAGGACACCAGGCCTCCAGTGAGTGGGACTGTCCACCCAGCCGCCCCCAGGGCTGGGAGGGGCACCCCTCTCTCCTGGGCCGCCTCGTGGGAACCCAGAGCTTGGCTTTGCAAGCCCAGGGCCGGCTGGGCTACCCATGGGCCTCCCTGACCCCACATGGTCTAGCCTCGAAAGGAGGGGGTGCGGCGGCGTCTCTGAGGGAAGTGGGAGTGCGTGCCTGCCCCGTGCCCCCGTGGGCCTGGCCGGGGACACATGCGGACTTCTGGGGGGGGGGGTTGGCTATTGGACGGCACATGGCGAGGGGCAGGGCCGGCTTGTTTTAATCTAAACACACACCAGGTGTTCAGCCTGTTTTTACCAAAATGTTCTGCCCAACTGTCAGCTCCTCTTCCTTGAGGCCGGCCGCCCCGCCCCCAGCAGGCCTGTCCCTCCGTCAAGGCAAGCCTTTTAGATGCCCTGCCCGCCGCCTGCCCGCCCAACCCCCCGGCTCCCGTGGGGTCCGCCCAGCTCCCGGTGGGGTCTGGACGCAGCTGCAAATGCTCCCGGCCAGGTCGGGGAGGCAGACGGGCTCTGTGGCCCTGGGCAGGCCTCTTACCCTCTCTGAGCCTCCTCTTTGTCAGCTGCGTCCTGCTCCTGCCTCGTCCAGTGCCCACCGTCTGTTCACCCGCCCAGGTCACTGCTGTTGGCCCTGGGATGAAGGTGGCATGTTTTGGGGAAGAGGGCATTTCTTCTTAATTCTCCAGAAAAATGTCCTCTGTGACCTGGCTCTGCCTCCCAGACCGGGAGCTCAGGTTCTTGGGGCCTCAGCAGTGGGGCCTCTCCAGGAAGGTGAGGAGTTCAGAGCATGCGAGCTGTGTGCCGGGGCCTGGGCTCTAGGGTGGACCCGGAGGGTGAGGCCGGGCCAGGCTCCAAGGCCTCGAGCCTGCCCTTCTGCCCACCACCCCGTGGCAGTGGGGCTGGACTGGCCCCCACGCCCAGATCTCTGGGACAGACCAGGCTCACGGGGAGCCAGGAGCCTGGGTGATGACACAGAGTCCCCAGAGGGAAGGAAGGAAGCTACTTGCTCGTCTGCTCAGGCTGAGTGTTCCTGTCTCTGCCTGGAGCCAAGGCCACCAGAGAGATACCCCTGACCTCAGGTGGCTCAGAGCTTGAAGGGGCATCACACAGGTACCCAGACCGTGCAGCGGAGTGACGGATGCTCTGATAGAGTCACCGCAGGTGCCACGGGCATGTAGCGGGCACCTCCCCGAGGCGAGGGCTGGGAGAGGGCTTCAGGGAAGGTACCTGGGGGAGAGAAATGCGTTGCAGGTAGCCAGGGCTTTAGGGCAGCCCAGCAAATTCAGGGCCCGCAGGACAGGCAGGGAGTGGAGTGGAGTGCAAAGGGCCTGGTCTAAGGATCGGGAGTGACAGAGACCGGCGAGGCGTGTGGCAGACTGCGGGATGCTTGCCCCATCCAGGGGAGCAGCTGTCACACCGCGTCCGCTCATCTTCGTCTGCGAACTGCGGGCCTAACCAGACGTGCCCGGGGACCAGCGGCGGGTGGCTCTGGCCTCACTGTGCATGCGAATTGGCCGAAGGCTGGGGCAGGGCCTCCGTGCCGGCTCGGGGATTCAGGGAGCCTCATTTGTCTGTTTAGGGGCGGGGGCAGGGGTCTCTCGAGACCCCAGCGCACCGGTGGGCAGCTGTGAGGCACCACCCACTCGTCCTGAGCCCGTTCTCACCACCTCGGGCCTGCAGGTGGCAGTGGGAACTGCGCAGGAAACAGCTGGCCAGTTCTGGCTGACAGGGCTCCACCAGGCTGAGACCCGCCGTGAACGGGCCCGTTGCCTCCCTGTGGGCAGAGTGGGCCCGAGGGCGGGTGCTGGGGGTCCACGATGACGCCCCCCTCTGCCACCCTCTGCCTGGGTGGAGTGCGCCCTTGCCCAGGCCTGGCCCTGGGTGCTGGTGGCCTCGAGGCCCAGATGCGGAGTTCCAGCATCACTGTGGTCCTGCCGGGCGCACCCAGCCGCGGGGTGGGGTGGGGTGGGGTGGGGTGGGGGTGCTGTGTGTCATCGTCGTCAGCACCCCGGGCACGGGTCCCTGTGATTGGGGCCTTTTCTTTCCTTTCCCTCGTCAGTTTTCACCAACACCGTGCCGACCTCACTGCGTCTGTCCAAGCCGGCCAGCGCTTCTCAGGGCCCACCTCTGTCCCGGAACTGACCCACGGGCCTCAGTCCGGCCAATGGGCACCAGCACGTCAGTGACTCCCAGGTGCAGAGCACGTTGCATGCAGCACGAGAAGGATCGCTAAAATGAGCCGGGTCCAGCTGTGTGTGAGAGCCAGGCAAACGGAGCGGGTCCCGGGTCTGCCCTTGCCGGCCCACGACGCTGGGCAGGGCCCTTTGCCCCTTGCACCCGCCTGCGTCGTCGTCTCTAGAATCAGGCAGTGAGGGCGCCCGCCTCCTGGGGTGTCGTGCGGGGCACCTGGCGACTCCCCCTCAAAGGCTGCCCAGCAGGTGCGGGGGCCAGTGCACCGCTGCGCCCGGATCCTTGTGATGCAGCATCTTTGGCGCACCCTCCCCCTGCCCCAAGCCGGTGAGCTGCTCCCACACCCCGGGGCCTGGGTGCTGGCTGGGCAGGAGCTCGAGTCTGTGGCAAGTCCCTTCTCTGCCTTGGTTTACCTAGACCAGGGCTCCGAGTCCCTGGGTCTGGTCCAGCAAGTGCCCCGTTCTGCTGGGAGAGACTCCTGGTCCCAGCCGGAAGGTCAGCCACGGTGGGGCTCTGGGGCCTGGGGCAAAGGGACATGACGAGACAGCTCAGGGGGGGCAGAGCAGGGAGCCCACCTGCGTGGACCTGGGGCACGGAAGGGGAGGTGCCGTGACCTGGGGTGTAGGGTGCGGGGGCAGCGGGGTGATCATGGCACGCGCGGCCTGGAACAGGGCCACTGAGTCAGCCCTGGCCCCGTTAGGGCCACGGCCAGGCGCCGCCTGCTCTCTGCCAGGAGCCCTGTGTCTGTCCCGCCACCCCAAACTGCGCGCCCTTCCCGGCTCTCTCTTCTGTGTGTTTCTGTCCCTGTCTACGTCTGCCACTCCGCCCGCCCTCCTCTCTCTTCCTTTGTACGTGTATCTCCGGGTCCTTATGTCTGTCCTCCCCACATCCCTGCCCCATCTCGGGTCACTGGCCAGCATGGAGTGGGGTTCATCGGGCCGAGCACAGCCGCTTCCAGAGCTCTGGGCCTTGGGGGCGGGCGAGCCCAGGGCGAGTGTCCCCCACCCCCTCTGAGAGCCGCAGCCCACGGCAGCGTCACGTAATTGGGACATAAAAGCCCGCGATTTCCTCCGCGTGTCGGCACACACCGGCCTTCCTTTATGGGTCCTCGGACTTAAGTGACGCGTAATTAAACATAACGAGCCACGTACGCACGCCGTTCGGCAGGCGCCGTGTGTCGCGGGGGCCGGCCAGAGTCTCGTTACACAGCATCTTCTCGTTTTACGGCAGATACCTTGTCCCTCTTGATGTTGAGTTCGTTGGACTGGACGGTGACCCTGGCCCCAGGGTCCCGTGAAGGTGTCAGGGGCGGGGCGTCCGGGTGCCAACTGCCTGGGGACTCGGGTGCTGGGAGAAGCTTCGCTTCGCTTCCAGCGGTGGATGCGACGACGCTGACCTCACTGTGGAGCTAGAACAGCTGGGACCCCGACAGGAACGCTGGGAGGGGACACAGGGGTGTCCGCACCCTGAAACCTGCCTGGCCGTCCCACACCCCCCGACAACCCACTCATTACTGGGGACAGGAGCCCCCCAGCGTGTCCGTGAGCGGGGCTTTGGGCCCCTCGGGCCCAGGGGTAGCTGAGAGATGCCCAAAGGGCACGTCCAGGACCACGGGGCCCCCCGCACACAGGCCGCAGCACTGGAGCCAGCCACTGGCCGCTTCCTTCAGGCTGTTGGGATGTCCCCAAAGGGTCCTGGCCCCGGCCCACCGGCTCCTTCCCACCCCAGTGCCCATGGCTGACCCCGCCTCACTCTGTCCACCCTGGACCCCGTACAGTGACGTGTGTCTGTAGGTCCCGCCTGTCTGTCCAGCCCCAGCCTGGACATGGGGCACCCCGACAGCTTGCGGAGTTCTCGGTCATCATGGTAACGGTGCTGAGGCCTGGGCCGGGCTGCTCCGCCAAGGGGTAACCGGTTTCCAGCCTCTGCCTCCGGGGAGACAGGCTGTGCCCGTCCCTGAACCCGGTGTAAATGGTCTTCCGGTTTGGGTCCCCCACGCCTGGCTGCTCGCGCTGTTGTGACACCGTGGGGTGACGTCGGCCAGACCCTGCAGCGCGGAGAGCAATTCGCCGACATCCCAGCCTGTGCCTCAGTCTGCCGCGGGCGGGCGGGCGGTTTTCACGTTTCTGTTGCTGTGGCTGAGGCTGCTCGGAGCGTCCGGGACGCGTCCTTCGGTGACCGTGTGGCGTGTTGGTGGTGTGCACACCTGGGAGCGGGCTGGCGGGCCACAAGCAGGCACCGTCACGCAGGTTTCCACCGTGGCCGTGCCAGGTGCGACCCCCCGATGCTGCCAAGCGCGTACTTCAGCAGGGAGGCGGGAGGACGGACAGCGCAGGCCCGTGTCCACTAGGCCGCTTGCGTCCGTGACGGCGACAAACAAGTAATCCCCTTACAAAGCCTCCACGGACACGAGTTGTTCTTGCTTGGGCTGCTGTTCCCATGTGTGGTGGTGAGGCTCCCTGTCGCCTCCACGTAGGGCCTCAGCGGCCCCTGGGGAGGCGGCCCCCAGGCCACTGGGCTGAAAACCCTTTAAGAGAGGCGCCCTTGCCCCTGACAGCCCCGTTAGGGGCAGGTGCTTTGCAGACGCCGCACACTGGCGCTCAGGACGCTGTCAGACCAGCTTGAACCGCGTCCATCCCGACCGGGTCTGGTGCTGCCGCGGGGGCGCCTGGCTGCCTCCCCGCCCCCCACCCAGCGAGGTCCAGCCCCAGAGCGTGGGGAGGGGCCTTCCCGTCTCCAGGACCGGACTCTCCAGTTCACAGCACCCCGGGCTGCTCACGGCCTGGGGGACGAGGTCCCAGCGCCTGCTCCTACTGTCCGGACTCTCCAGATGTCCCCGGAGCCCATCCTGAGTTCCCCTGCCCCTCCCCGTGTCCCCTGGAGCCCCACTCTGCTCCAGGGCTCAGCCCACAGCCCCTCCTCCGCCCTTGGTGCCACGCGGACCGTCTGCACCTGTCACGTGCTCTCACTCCGCTTGTCCTCAGCCTCCAGCTGGACCTCGGGGAATGTCTCCAGGTTCTGGCCCCCCAAATCCCAGGCAGAAGCGGCTCGATCTGGAGCACTCCTCTGTTGGGCAGGCGTGGCCTTACCGGGCACCGACCAGGGGGCACACGGGCCCCTCGGGGTTTGGGCAGGACGGAGCTTGGCCCACAGTCGGGCGCGTGGCTCCCTCTCAAGGGTACGATGCTGGCGGCACGGCCAGAGCAGGGGCCGTCGGTCACTCTGCCACGGGGTTTCGGGCAGAGGGAACAGTGTGGGGGGAGGTGTGTGTGTCCCGAGTGGGGGTGGCTGGGACCGGGGTGCGGGGAGGGAGGGGACGGCTGTCGGCCATAGCCGCCTGACCAGGCCGTGCTAGGTGCTGGGAGGCCGCGGCTTCAGAGGAGTCAGCATGGGGTCCCGGACTGACTAACGGCCGCCCTGCCCTGCAGGCCCAGTGACGAGCACCATCCGGAGGTGAAGGCTGATGGGTACGTGGACAACCTCGCGGCGGCCGTGGACCTGCTGCTGCAGCACGCGGACAAGTGACGGCCCCTCTGGGAGGCCCCCCGGCTCCTGCCACCCCATCCCCGGTGCCCGGACCACCACGGCCCTGCCCTCTGCCCCCCACAGTAGGGCACCAGCCGTTGCTGTGGCCGCCCAGGCCCCGGCCCGAGGTGGCCAGCCCCTTCCTGTCTCCCTCTGCCGGCCGCACCCACCCCCCCGCCCTGTCACGTGCCCCAGTCTCCCGGGAAAAGTCTGCTCCCCCCCCCCCCATGGCCTGCTCCCGGCCCGCCCCGCCCCAGTGGAGTCAGGAGGAGGTGCTCTGGGAACGTCCCAATAAACCCATGCCCGCTCCACCAGCCCCTGGTCACGCAGATGCCCCAGCGGCCGGACCCCTGGAGGAGACGGGCCTCGCCCACGCAGCCCCGGGCTGAGCCAGCTCCCCGGGGACTGCCGGGCGCCCCGCGCCCCGCGCACCCCCAACCCTGACCCAGAGTCAGTGCCCACGTAGCACGCTGCACCCCCCACACCTTCCTGTCCCCAGAAGAAGTCACCGGTGGAGCCCAAAGCGGGGGCATCCCCCGGGGGCACTTGGAAGACCCCGGGCTGTAGAGCAGCGTGTGAACCTCTGGGCTCCAGGCTGCGGGCACGGGGGGACCTCGGGGCTCCAGGCTGTGGGCACGGGGGGACCTCAGGGCTCCAGGCCGCGGGCACGGGGCGCGCTCTCGGGAGCTGTGACTCGAGGGCCCGGATGTGTCGCGCCCCGTGGGTGCCGGCGGAAACTACCGTTTAGACGCGCCACCTGAACCTGCAGCCGACTCAGGCCTGGCCCGCCGAGGCCCGGGGGCAGGGGTGCAGGTCCTGCCACGTGCACGAACCGCTGGACGGCAGAGAGCCAGACCCCGAGACGCCGCACCTGCCCCAGCTCCTTCCTTTAACAGATGGGGAAACCGAGGCCCCCAGGGACCAGGGAGCTGCTCCAGGCCCCGGAGGGGGCAGGGTGGACCTGGGCGGACATCGGCCTTCCCTCCACAGGAGCCGCACGTGCCCCGATTCTTTCACTGCCCGGTTCAGGTTTCGGTCAGCTGAACAGATACCTGGATGGCTCTGTTTCTCCCCAAATCGATCCCGGGAGACACCTTCTCGTAAGAGAAGTCCTGGGCCCTCCACGACGGGGTTCGCACTGCACGGAGGGCCCTGGGCTCTGTGCGGTTGCCAGGCCTCCCCGCCCGCCAGCCGCCGTCAGGCCAGGGCCGAGGGCCGGTGGTGGCCGCCTGGTCGTCGGGATGCCCGCGGCCAGGCTGGGGTGAGGGGTCTCCGGGGGAGGGGCGTTGGGCCTACCCCCTGGGAAATATGCAAAACGCCCTCATCTCAGCCTGCAGGGTCCGTCCAGGTGGTGGCTGTGCTCACGGGGCTGGGGGGTGCCTGCGGGGGACCCGCCTTGGCGTTCTGCTCGGTGGTTTCTTTTCCTTTCCCCTCCCGCGGCTGCCCCTGCTCGGTGTCCCCGGGGGGAGCCCACAGCCGGGCGGCGTCCCGCTGGAGGACAGAGGCGGGTGTTCTCTCTCCATGGACACAAGGCGTCGCCTCGGGGAGGCTGCGGCCCAAGGGTGGGGCCAGCAGGGTGTCAGGGGCACGGCGCCAGAGGTGGGCACCGTCTCCCCCTCTGACGGACGAGGAAACTGAGGCACAGAGAGCAAGTGACTCCCGCTGGTCAGGGCAGAACTGAGGCACGAATCAAGGTCTGATCCTGCGTCCATGCCCCTCTGGTTCCCTCCACAGTCCCGCGGGGGTGGCTTCTGGTGGCCACGGTGGGGCCCTCAGTGCAGGGGGGCACGTACCCCCTGAGCCTCAGCTACCCCCTTCCTTAGCCCTGCGGGGGACCGGGCCTTACCGGCTGCCCTGTCGCTCGGCTGGGGTCGGTCAGTGACCCCGTCTTGCTGCCACCGCGGCGACAGTGCTGCCCGAAGCGGGAGGACCTCCCTCACCCCTCACCGGGGCCTCGCAGCTGCCTGGCTGGCCCTCGGCAGACCCTCCTTCCACGCCCCAAACAGGGCGGGCGGACTTCTCGGGCCACAGTCTCGGGCTGGAGCTCAGGGCTGACGCGGGTGGGAGCGAGGCTGAGCCCGGCCCTCGCGCCAGGTGGCTGCCCACCGCCGGGCCCGGCGCTCCCCTCCTTCAGATCAGGCCGACGAGGTCCTTCAAAGGCCCAGGCGGGCCACGTGCCTTCCCGCTGGCCCCACCCCTCGGGGAAGGGTCCGGTGGTGGCGGGTGGGAAGGGCACGGGGCGGGGGGTGTGTATGGGGTGGGGGTGCTCGTGGCCCACCCCCCCGCGTGGTCATCCACAGCTCCGGTTCTCCCTCTCAGGACTGACCCGGTTTAGTAATAAACGCTCTGGGCACCCAGGCACCTCGTGTTTTCTTAAGGTTGGGTTTTCCTTGAGATCAGAAAAGCAGGATGTGTGGCTATGGGCAGTTCCACGGGGGAGCGTAAGAAGGGCCCAGAATCGCCCCCGTCTGACCGACCGCAGATTCGGGGGCTGGGGGTCCATCGAGGGCCACGTGTGTGCTCTCCTCAGCCGGGGACACGTGGGGAGCACCGTGCTTGGCAGAGCCTCCCCTGGGTGCCTGGGTGCCTCGGCCTTGCCGCTGCGAGGCTGCCTGGGGAGGGGGTGGGGCCCCCGCGCCCTCAGCTTCGGCCACAGCAGACTCGCTTCACCTGGTTCGTGGACCAGGTGTTCCCAGACCTTTCGTCTGAAGAGACCTGAGCGATGGAGAGCAGGCAGAGTCCCAGGAGTGCTCTGGAGCCTCACCCCCCGAGGAGCAGCCCCAGCACCTGGTGTCCAGGTCACACAGGCGCGACGGCCTCGTCACACCTGCCAGGGCTGCAGACATCCTGGTCTCGGAGCCTCCTTGGCTGGGGTCTCCCAGCCTAGAGGGTCAGGCCCAGGGCCCTCGCTGGGCTGAGCTGCGTGTGCCGCATCCCCAGGCCCCAGGCAGTGCAAGCGGGTGCCATCCGTCCTCTGTGGGATGTGGGGCCCGGCCTATGCCACCCCGTGGCTGCGCTGGTGGGAGGGGGGTCCTGCAGGGCCCCGGGCCGGCCCGGCAGTCCGCAGCAGTGCAGGCTGCACGAGGCCGCGCCTGTCGGTGGTGCTGAGGGTCGAGCTGACTCATTTACTGGGACTCTGGGGAGTTCCTCCACGGCTCTGGATGCGGACGTTACAGAGGGGTGTCCCTGCTGCTGTCCGGGGTCACGGAGGGGTGTCCCTGCTGCTGTCCGGGGTCACGGAGGGGTGTCCCTGCTGCTGGCCTAGGGTCCCTGGCTCTCGGCCGGAGTGAGGAGCTGGGCCCCCGCCCCACACTGCCCTGGGCACCGGGCTGCCCAGAGTGCCCTGTGACCACAGCTGCTGCCACCTCCCCCCACGGTCACGCGCCCCCTGCATTTGAGCCTCTTGACGACTCGGAGGTGTCTGCTACGTCCCTTTTGCAGACCTGACCCTGTGGCTCGGAGGGGACAGAAGGGCCCGGGCCCTGCGCCTGCCTCGCGGAGGGTGGCCCTGCCGACTCTGCACCCGACAGAAAGCACACAGCCGGCTCCGGCGTCGGATGTGGACCAGGAAGCTTTATTTACACAGTAAAAGTAACAAGCAAATTCCTGAGACTAGAGCGGCTCCTAGTGCAAGTAGTGGCCTGCGAGCGGGGGGTGGGCGACGCGGGCCCGGCGCCTCCCGCACGCAGGTTGCTCCCGGGCGGCCCAACCCCGCACGCGCCGGCCGCCGCCTTCCCGAAGCTCGTCCGCTGCGGAAAGCACGCGACAGCCAGCCCGGAGCGGCCCCCGCGTGTCGCCGGGCCCCAGCCCCACACACCGGAAACGGTTTATTCGCCAGAGACTGTGCTAGAAGGTCAGACTACCCTACCGAGGCTACGAGATCTGTCCTGTGTCTGCGAGTTTTAAAACATCTTTGTCCCCCCTTTAGAAAGAGGCAAGGTTTTCTGTGACCGGCACCGGTGGGCGGGGCGGAGGGGGAGGTTGACCGACCGTGCGGCTGTGGCAAGAGGTGGCCCCCCTGCCCTCGCGGGAGCAGAGTGATGGGCGGCACCAGGTGGCCCAGACCGGGCTGCCAAGCCTGAAGGTCATCGCTGAGGTGACCGGTCCTGAGGTCACAGTCACCTTAACCTCACGGGCAGACACGGAGATGCCAAGCCGGAGCCACGGCGGGGCACCCGGGGTCCATGCCACAGATGCGGCGCGGGCCGTGTCCCGGGATGCCCTCGGGCAGCGAAGGCCGCAGCGTGGGAAGCCGGGCCACGCGCACGAGGAGACCCATTCGGACGTCTGGGTCCCAACGTGGCTCTCGGTGTTTTTCACGACGTGGGCTCTTCCTTAGTAAAACTCTCTTTCAGCGTACGGACTCACACACTTTCCTGTTACAAAACTTCCGTTGCAAAGTAAGGCGTTCTGAGGATGAAAATCCCAAGTGCGGTCGGAATGGGCTCCCCGAGGCCCCGATGTCGCGTGCGCCTGGGGCCCTGGGCGGCCCGGGCCGCCGCCGCGAGTAAGGCAAGAGGGTTTGCAGCAACGTGAACGGGGAGGCTGTGGCCCTGGGCCCGGCCCGGCCCCCGCGGCAGGGGGCAGCCCGGCAGCTTAGGGGACGCGCCCTTGGACTGAGGGGGTGCCATATGCCATAAGCCTGTCCTCCCCACCCAGCTTCCCCCAGAGCCACGACCCGCTCTTGCCCCTCAGGGCCCCACCGGGCAGCTGGGGGGCGGGGGGTGGCCCGGCACAGCCCTCCCTCCTGGCTCTGAGCTTCTCCGTCTCCGCTCAGAGGCAGGAGTTCATGGGCGTCGGCCGCAAGGCCGGGCCCCGACAGAAGTGAGGGGACAGTCACGCGGGGACAGAGGGAGCCTCCCGGGTGAGCCTCCGCGCGTTGGGACCTCTGGTGCCAGCCGGTAGCACAGAACGTGCCTCCGGGCCACGTGGCAGCACCTTCTAGATAGTCTCCTCTCTCTGGGCGAGGCGAACCACCTGGAGCCTTTCTCCCTCTGAGCAGAAGGGCCACCCGCCATCTCTCCCCTCGTCACGGTTGCTGTGGGCTTGGGCCAGGAGCTTCGGTGGGGCCAGGACAGCCACGAGGGCCCTAGGGAGGCTGCAAAGGGCCAAACCCTGCCATGGACTAGGATCCCATCTGCCCGCAAGTGCCCTGAGGCGGGGCTTGCGGGTCGATAGGACCAGCTTGGGGGGAGGTAGCCCCCAAGTCCGAGGACAGGCCGCCTGTGACACCCACCCCATGTGCTTCCCCCCTCCTGGCCCTAAGGAAAGGCACCGTCCTGGCCCGAAGCCCACCCCTCACTGCAGTGTGGACCAAGGGTGGCCCTGCCTGCTTCGCCGTGGAGGCCATGGTCCCTCTGCGGCCACTCCTGGCGTGGGCCAGGTGCCACCCCCCGCCTCGGGCTTTCTGAGGACACGGAGCCCCAGCGCGTGCCCTCCGAATGCATACACTGCCCGCGTCACCCAACACCCGCCCCGGCCCCCTCGGAATTGCCTCCAAGGAGACGAGGCCTCCGCAGCCCACAGGTTCGCATCGGGCGAGGCCGTCGACCCAGAGCCCCTCGCTCTCTGGTTCGGCTCCCCAGGGCACGCTCGCTTGGTGGGGGCCACCGAGGCGAAGCGGCCCCAGGCGCTGCACGGCGCCCGCACCCCCGTCCTCCCCTGATCGGAGGCTTCGACACCGGCCCCGAGGGGACTCGCAGGAAAAGCCACCGGCGCGTCAGAGCCGGAGCCGCCTCTGCCGACGTGAAAGGTGGAGGTGTAAGTAAGGCTGCCCGGTCGGGGCTCTCGTTAGGGGAAGAGAAGCTTGAGTGTCCGACCTGCGGAGTGAGGCGTCTGCGCGGCACGGCCGAGCAGAAGCGGAGCGGCCATGGCCGTGCCACGGTCACGACTCAGCAGCCCGGGAGCGCCTTTGGGGAGAAGGAGCTCACAGGCCGACCCCGCGGCTGCGGTCTGCGCTAGACGCCGACTTTGCCGAAAAACCAACATCCGAGAGCGCGCCCACCCGACGTGTCTGCGCCCAAGCCGGACAGGAGCCAGGCGGGAGCAAGACCTCGGGGCAGGGCTCCCTGTCACCGCCACCCCCGGGGGGGGGGTCTACTGGGGAGGGGGTGGCGTGAGGGGCTGGGGAGGGTGCGCTGAGCCTCCAGGCGAGCCCGGAGCAGGACGGCAGCCCTGGGAAAGGTCTGCTCGCCCGGCTGACCGGTGGGCGGGCCTGTCTCGAGGCAGACGGGGCACCTCGACCGAAGCGCACGGTCCCCACCGCCAGGGAGAACGTGCCTGGGACACGGCAGGGTCTTGAAGGTTCTCGACCTAGGTCCCCCCAGAAGGGCCGGCACAGGACCTGGGTTTGCGTACCTGCTCGTAGCCCCTACCTCCTCTTAGGAGGTCGCCCTTTTATGATGACGTCTCTCCACCCCTAGATAGACGAAGCGCCTCACTCGGTGACAGGTGAGCCACGGAGAATGGCCGCCGTCTGCCAACCCTGCCAAGGTGGCCAGAGTGGCAGAGGGCCACAGGGTCAGGCCCCCCACGCACGGGGGAGGGAAGTGGGTCTGTCTATCCAGCCAACAGATCCAAACGTCTACTTAGTGCAGATGGCCTCCAACAGGTACCCCGAGTTGGTCCTCCGGCCCCGAGAGTTCAGACGTGGAGGGCCACCCCAGCACCCCAGGGCCCCTGCCGCTCACACGGGATTAAGGCCAGACAGCTGGGGTGTTAGTTACTCCAGGAGGTCACTCCAGCACCTCCCGACCCTGCCCAAGCCCGAGGCAGGGAGACCTGGGAGCAAAGGCACGGAATAAAACTGAGAGAGAAACTGTGGGGCCGACCCCCGCCCCCAAACTGAACCTGAGCAGGAGGCCAAGAAGGGCCCTGACACCGCCGGACGGGCCTGAGCACGTGCAGCAGGGCCACGGGGCTGGCCTGCAGGGGTGGCCGGGGCGCTCGCAGCCGAGGCCCCACGAGGAGGAGGGGAGGACACCCACTGAGCAGCTGCTCTGACGCCCACAGCAGCCCGGGGCTGTGGCTGCTGTGCCGGCGAGAGGCTGAGGCCCCGGTGGGGGGCCGGCCTCCCCAGGGCATGGGTGGGCTCACTCCCTGGCACCCGGCACCTTCCAGGGAGGCCAGGCCCAGGAGTGGGGCTCCCTGTGTCGTTGACCACCTCGTGCCTGGAGGAAAGACGTCGAACTTGACGCCCCCCCACCCCAACCAGGGGCCCGTGGCTGCCCTCAGTTGTTCTCTATCTGCTCAATGTCCAGCTCGCCGTCCAGGGAGCAGGGGCTGCCCCCAGAGGCCCCGCGGTCCCGCCAGGCCAAGGCCGGCTCCCCATTCCTGCCGCAGCCCTCGTCCAGGGCGCACCCGTCCGACTCCTCGCCGCACAGCTCCTCCTTGTAGGCCAGGTGCTCCTCGAAGGACGGGGGCGGAGGCTCAGGGACTGGGGTCCCGGCGGGGGTCCTGCCCCCGGGGCCGGAGGCCGAGAACAGGGCAGTCCAGGACCTGGTGCTGCCGACGTGGAGGCCGAAGGGGCTGTGGGGGCCGCAGTCCTCCATCCCCGCGCTCAGGCAGCTGAGGCTGCTGAAGGTCTGACAGTTCTGCGGGGAGACAGACAGACACGCGCGTCAGTGAGGTCGCGCCCCTCCCGGGGACCCGAGGACCCCCCCTCGAGCCAGGCCGAACGCGGGGTGTGCCTGGCGGGAGACGACCGCCCACCTCCTGGACTCCCCACTGTCCAGGCAAGGAGAGGGGCCGCGGGCCACGCGTGGGTGAGCTCCCTTGGCCAACCGGGACCACGTTAATGAAGAGATGCAAACTCCGGTTTGCCCTCTGAGCGGCCAAGAGCACAGCTTCGGAGCAGCCTGCTCGGGGCTGGTGGAAGGGCTCGGGGCGGTGGGGAAAGGTCCTTAACGGGCACTCAGGTGGCGGCGGATGCTGCAGGGCCGCCGGGGTGGCCGGGCTCTCCAGCCTCGGGCCTCAGGCAGCGCCCTCAGCCTCAGTGGGCCCCGAGACCCCCGCGGGAGTGTGGCTGTCAAGAGCTCCCCGCCTACACGGCGAGCGTCACGAAGGGCCCTACGCTCGGCGTGATGCTCTCTCTGCTGTTGCTGCCCTGAAGTTTTTTTTACGGGGCCCCGCGTTTTGTTTGCCCCGGGGCTCGTGACCGATGTAGCTGGTCCCGCGACGTAAAGCCATTCCCTCTGCGCTCTGAGTTTAAAAATAAGAGAGCCCCCCGCCGCCCCGTCACGTGCTGCCTCCGTGTGGGGTTGGCCTGGGGCCTGCCTGAGCAGCAGGTGCAGCTCGAACGCACCCGAGGGTGCTCGGGCCCCCTGCCCACGGAAGGAGGCAGGCCCAGCACAGGCGGGTTCGGTTCAACACCTGCTCTCACAGCGGAGCACAGAACTGGGACAGGCCTGGGACAGGGCTGGGACAGCGCGGGGCACCCGTGGCCCGGCCCCGGAGACGCCCAGCAGGACCGGGTGCCGGGCGGTCCTGCGGAAGGCAGGGGCAGGGAGGCAGGGACCTGGAGCCCCCCCGAGCCTGCGCAGGCCAAGGTCACAGGCCTGTCCCGAGGGCCCTGGGCCCTTCACGGGCGAGCGCGTACGTGGCGCCCTGAAATAAGGATGACCCGCAGCTGTCACGAGGAACAAGCGGCAGACACAGGCGCTGCAAACAGAAGATAAAAGGCGCGCGCTCCGGGGGAAGGTGGCTGTGCCTGTTGTGCATGCACTCATTGTTCCGGAACGTTCCACGGAGGACACTGTTCTGATGGCTTCGCTTTTCGTGGAATCTTTTGATTCACTGAGAAAGGGGAAGCCTGGGGTAGTGGGGGTGGGTGGGGGGACTGTGGGAACGGGCGCCGGGATTGAGGAGGGAAGGGCTGGGCCACTGATCAGACCCGAGACGCCGGCTCAGACCGAGGCAGGAGCCCGGGTGACAGGCTCCAGACCCAGGACCCCGCAGTCCCCAGACCTGGGCCACCATGGGGTTCGACGAATCCCGCCCCAGTCTGCACAGACGACGTCCCCTCCCCAACAGAGTTGAGGGCTGCAGACGCTCCGCATGCAACACGGACGTTCCCAGCTCAGAGCACAAGCCCGACGCTGGGCGGGCGGAAGCCCCACGCGCCTGCCCGCCCAGGAGGGTTTCCGAGGTCCCCCCTGCCTCCCAGACACTGTCTTGCCTGGCCGAGACGCAGCTCTGGCCCCAAGTGTGCCCCAGAGAGGGCTGAGGTCAGACGAGCTGTTGCGGATCCAGGCTCCATGCTGCATGGGCATCAGGGCTTCAGGCAGGACCCAACACCCGACCCTCCACCCTCTGGGTCTTTGCCCACTGGCCGAATAAGGGGTGGGCCAAGGGCACCCAGGGCCACCCCCGCGCTGGCTGTCTGGGATGACTGGGCCCTTGCTCTGCAGCAGGGTGAGAAGCTGCAAGCTTTGGTTGGTGAACGCCGCCACAAGCTAACCCCAGGATGCCACTGAACGCACCACCAAGAGTCCTCACAGCACCTGCTCCGGGGCTGCAAAGCCGGTGTCACCTTGAACCTTCTGTTGACACAAAACTCAGCCACAGTGAAAAACAAAACCCGCTCGCTGAATGCCCCAGGTGGTGGCACGCCCCATCTGCCAGGGCGGGATGGGGGGCAGTGTGTGCCCTGCCTGCCCAGACTCCATCCCCAGGGGGGCCAGTCCCAGCCTGACATCCAGGGGCCGCCCCGTGCCCACCACGCCCTGGGGCAGGGCCGTGCCCAGCCTGCCCCTTCCCAGAAGCAGCTGCCACTTCCCGGAAGCCCAGCTCTCGCTGCACAAGGGACACTGCATGGGCCTGCTGGGGGCCTGCGAAGCCACTTCAGGTTCGAAGCGCCATATGAATACTTCGTTCTCGGTGAAGAGGCTGCTCCAGGGAAAACTGTCCCCTGCCCCAAACGCTGGCCTCTGGAGGCCCAGCCCTGCCAGAGGCACGAAGCTCGACGGAACCATCCACGTGGCCCCAGGCTAGTGGCCAGACACCGGTCCTGGAGTCTGGGGCGACTCAGAAGTGGAGACCCCGAAACTCAGAGGGTTTTCCCCGGACCGTCCAGGCCTCGCTGTAGGCAGCACCTACCAGCCCACGCCGCCCCACCCAGTCCCCCTGGGGCTCCCAGACAGGAGCAATGGCCCCTCTGCTGCACGACCTGTCTGTGCAGGGATTTGCTCCTGCACCCTCCTCCCGGGTGGGAGGCCCCTGGCTGGGCCCTGGAGACAGGGATAAGGTGAGGGCAGGACAGACGGCACCCCATGGCCAGGACCAGGAAGGGGTCTAGAGCAGCCCTGGGCCTCAGGGGGGACCAGAGCCCACGTCCTTGTCACACCGCAGAGCTCCCCGTGAGGTCAGGGCTTCTCCCCTGTCCTGTCCACCTCCCCTACCCCCTCCGGGGTCCTCTGAGAGCCGCCCCAGTCTGTCCCCTGGACCAGAATCCCCGACTCAGGCTCTGCTTCTGAGGAAGTGACCTACGATGTGGGGAGAAGGTGCTGTGCACAACGGCTCGTCAGCGCTGCTGTTCCTCCCTGTGTCACAGCCCGGCTCCACTTCCTGCGCGGGGCAGGTCAGCTGGTCACCCAGGCCCGCGTGACAGCCGGGCCCGTTTCTGCGAAACGCTCACCTTTGGACTCCACGAGAGGAGAGCCCGGATCGCGGGAGGATGGCAGCCCCGAGAAGGCTGGAAGAGCCCGAATGGAATCCCGGTTCCCGGGTGCCCCCAACTCCCGAGCCTCCGTTCCTCATTTGTACCACGAGGCTATTAAAAGCCCCAAAGTCACAGAATTGTCTAGAAGATCCACTGCGTTGAGACCACGTCCATCTCTACATTAAATCATTTTGATGCTTCTCCACCAAAGCGCTCCTCGACTTTCCTACTCTCCTCATTGGCAGAAACAGGGTTACCCGTTTCTAAAAATGGCACTTTGCAAAGTTGTGCAGACAAGAAAAGAAAACCCTGCCAGCCCCGAGTTCCTGCACCAAATCGACTAAGCACAGGACACGAAAACGGCAGGGAGGGCCCACCCCTGCGTGGCGAAGGGGCCACACGCGTGCCAGACGTCTGCGTGCGGGCCACCAGCCGGGGCCCTTCATGTGGCTCGAAGGCGCCTCACAGACACAGGAAAGAAAAGCACCGGGAGACCCAATGTGGGGGGCTGCTTTGTGCCCCAAACCCGGGCATCCCCCAAACAAGGCCTGCTTCCCTGATGGTACCAGCCAGGTCCAAAAGGCCGGTGTAGCCGCTCAGAGCAGCCGTCCGCCCTGCCCTGGGCCTCCGGGACTGGGGGGATGGCCCCTCGTGTCCGCAGGAGCCAGGGTGCCACGGGAACATCACGACACACACGAACGTGGCCATTTGGGCCAGGCATCTCCAGTTCTGGGGCGTGAGAACATGGAGCCCCGCGTCTACCTGTCATCGTATTTCTACACCTGGAGAACAGACGAGTGGCAGAGACTAAGCTCTAAGGGTCACATTTCTTCTCGATTTGGGGTGGGGGATCTCTCTGTCCTGCCTGACGATAAAATGTAAATCTTAGAGAAAGGCGGGCAAACATTACAGAACACGGCTGGCCGATCTACCCGCTCAAACAGGCCTCGGCACAGAAATCTCCAGAAGCTAATAGTCCCCACGTCCCTTCAGCTGCCGAAGCTCGCCCCGTCTTGGATGAGCCGGCCCCCCGGTGCCCACGCCCCACGCAGCTCCTGGGAGCCAGCACCCTGACGGCTCCTCCCCCACCTGCCGACGTCGCCAGAATGGGCGGGCGGACTCGGGGAGCTGGAGTTCCCCGACCACCCACTGGGCACCCTGAGAGGATGGCCCAGGTCCCCTAGGAGCAGGCCCCAGAGGGTCAGCACTAACGTCCAGGTGCGCTCACTTCTGCGGTGCCAAGGAGGGCGCCCGCCAGTCAGAGGGTCTCCTCTCCGACCACCCGGCCGGCCGTGGCACAGGCCACCTGCCCCCTCCCTGCTCTGTGACGTGGTCCAAGGACGATGGTTCCCCTAGGAGGGCAGTACAGGGTGGGGCTCTGGGGGAGCCTCGGGCTAACTCTGCCCCTTCTGGGCCTCCATCTGTCCTCTGCGCTGAGAAGGGGTGGTCCCCGGAGTAGCTGTCACTGGCCGTGGGCCCCCAGCAGTCTGCAGGAGGTGGAGACGACAGACACGCTGCAGGCCAGCGTGGTGCCCGAGGGGGACGTGGCACCTGGCTTCTGGGCCTAGCCTGCCACACACCGGGCGTGTCCTGGGAAAGTCCTGTTGGCTCGGGCCCATCACAGAATGTGAGAATGCTCCGCCGGAGCCCTGGGTGTCCCGCCCTGCCCTGAGGGGTGCTGCACAGCCGGCTTAGACACCACTTAAAGCCTGGCACCCAGTCCAGATCAGAGCAGCACCTCCGCCTCAGTCACCCCAAATCCCCCCTTCCCCCCAATTTCAGGCAAGACGTCCGGCAGCACCCTCCCCAAGCACTCACCAGGGTCCGAGGCCCGGCCTGAGGCCCAGCCTGAGGCCCAGCCCGCTGTGCACTGCGGGCCCGGCAGCCTGTCTCGCCTGCGTGACCCCTGCCCACACGGGCCCCACTGCATGCACCGAGCTCTCCCAGGGGGTGTCACCCCATAATAACGCCTGTCCCTTCGCAGTCCAGCGGAAATGCCCACCCTCGCCCCCACAGGGCCCGTGTGGGGCCTCCCCTGCCCACGCCCTCCATCCTGGGCCCCACACCCCAGCACGGGCTGGCCGGTGGGCTCCGCCAGGCTCAGACCCGGAGCACGCCTCGCTCGCGGCCTCCTGCTGCCTGCAGGAGCAGGGGCCGGTGTTGAACGGGGGATGGAAACGATCCGGTTGGGGCGGAATCCCGCCTCGGCCACCAGGACGGTGTTTTCCGGGGCTCCTTGTGCAACCTGAGTTTCTCTTTCCCCATCTGTAAAATGGGGAAATAAAACCGCCCTCGCGGGGCAGTAACGGGGCTGAAATGAGATCAGAAACGGGGCCTGGCCCGGCGGGATTTCAACACCACTGTCCGGTGCCCAGGAGCCCCAAGGCGGAGGCAGAGAGCCGGGTGGGGGCAGCCTCGGGAGAGAAACGATCCCATCTGCATCCCACCCGCCTGGTCCACGAGAGCAGGAATCCGGGCCCGCACTGGCCGCTGAAGCTCCTCAGGGGGGAGGAGAGGTGGCCGCCCAGCCCAGCTCGGCCAGCATGCCCCAGCGTGCCCGGGCAGGGCAGGTGGCCACAGACATGCCCGCGGGCAGTGGGCACGGCCGCACATTCTTGAGCACGTCTGCCCCTCTGGGATCAGCTGTCCCCACCCGCAGAGCCACCGGTGAGTGGCAGCGACAGTGTGTGGGACCCTGGTGCTCCTGAGCCCCAAGGCCCTATAAAGGGAGGGCCTCTCCTCAGGGATTTATCTCACCTGGAGGCAGGCAGATCACGCGTTAGCTACAGGGTAGGGGGTGGGGACTCTTGACCCCCAGGCGCCCTCCCCGGGTGGCCTGACCTCTCACTAAGGTAAAGCCCACCTTTCCCACCAAGCCCACCGCTGCCCGGGGCCAGGCCTGCATCCTGGGGCCAGGAGACCTGGCTTGGAGTCTCAGCTCTGCCCAGGGCCCCAGGGAGACCTGAGCAGGTCTCGTCCCCTCTCTGAGCCCGGGTTCCCCAAGCTGCAGGGAGGGACAACCGGGGACAACAGTGGGAGTCGGAGAGGGCACAAAAATCTGGGAGAAACTGTGCTGTGCTCACTGGACTTCTGGAAGCTTCTGGCCACCACGCGAGGCATTCCTCCGGCCCCGGCAGGGAGCCCCTGGAGCTACAAGGGGACAGCATGGGAGGGGGTGCTGTACCCTCCACCAGGGCCAGCCCAAACCCACCCCAGCAGATGTCCAGACTCTGGGCATGGGGCAGTCACCCACGACATACTTTCTTGAGGGGCACTGGAGTGCCAGGAGAGCCACCAGAGACGGCAGAGGGGTACCCCATCCCGGGCATCATGAGTGTGGCCTGGAGCACGCTCTCTGCAACCAGACACGCGGGAGTGGGGTCTCTGCCACTCTCTAGCCGAGTGATTCTGGACATTTCCACTCTCAGAGTCGCCACGGGAGCCGCGACACCGACCCCGCAAGGGAGCGCACGGAAGATCCAGCTCAAGGCCGCAATGTGCTGGCCGGACCCCGGGCTCCGGAAGGGCTGGCCAGGGCGGGTCCCTGTTTCGCTGACCTTCCCAGGGACAGACCGTGACATAACTGTGCATTTCCTGACGGGCTCATTTTCCCCCTTTTGTTCGTGGCTGTTTAAATGCTTGGCAGGATATGCAAACGCGGCACCTGCACCTCGAGGCATCCAGAAGCCCCGACGCCCTCACGGTCTGGGCGTAGGTGCGCCAGGTGGAGGCCAGAGGCCAGCGCCGGGCGAACCTCTCGCCTCTGCAGTCTCAGAACCTGATCCCAAGGCGGGCTCTGCGGCACCGCCACGTCCACGCAGGAGGCCGAGGCTGCCGTGGCAAAGCCCCACCAGGGGACACGATGGGGCCAGGCTCACCCCGCTCTGTCTGCGTGAAGCCTGTGCCCTCGCCCACATGCAGCTCCTGATGCTGCAGAAACGCCAGAACCCAACCTAGTTTCTGCCCCTCCCGAGTTCCTGGCCATCTTCACCTGCTACTCGGTAACAACTCCCAACCACGACGGGGCAGCAAGGGCTCCTGGGTGGCCCCCGAGGGGTGTGCGGGGCTTGGAGCGGCCCCGAGTGACTCTCAATCCGTCACGTGCAGAAAATCGACCCGTAAGGCTGAGCCACCGTCCATGCCACCGTCAGCCCCGGAACCTCGTCTGCCCCAGGAACAGCCAGGGGGTTCCTGGGGGTTCGTGCTCGAGTCCCTGCAGCCGTGGAGCCTCTGACGACAGCAGAGCTAATGTCCACCGAGCATTTACCCTACGCTCCGCGAGGCTCAGCCCACTGAACCCGCACGGCAACCGGGCCAGGGGGTGGGCGCCACTGTCACCGAAGTCAAAGACTCACCAAGGCCACATAGGAGGGAGTGGGGAGGACATGAACCCCGCAGGCCACCCCCAGGACAGAGTGCCTGAGGGCGGAACAGAGAGGGAGGGGGAAAGGATGGGTCCCCCTGCGGCAGATGCCAGAGAGGCAACAGCAGGCAAAAGGCTTCCAGGAGGGAGTGTGTGCCCAGGCTGACCCCTCGGGGCCCTTGGTCAGGTGGGAGCAAGGGGCAAAGGCCGTGCGCACACTTCCTTCCTCCGGAGCCCGCCCCGGGTGGAGAACGAGGTATGTCGGGGGGAAGGGCTGAAAGCACCAAGGGGGAAGCAAACCGACAAGACGAAGCAGGGAGCCTGCACGGTGCCTGCCTACAAGACCCGCAGGGCACGGCACCTGGGTGTGGGCCCGAGGGCCCGGCTTGCCTTCACGCCCTTCTCCCCGAGACACGAGTGCTCGCACACGTGTGGGTGTGTGCGTGTCGCGTGCGCGTGCACACACAGCCTGCCATCTGGCAGTTACTTCTAGATGCTACAGCCGTTACGGTAACTGATGACGACGAGGTCGGCCTGACTCAGACCCCAGCCTCCGGCCTAAGCCCATCGCTGGCGGAGCCCACGTCAGGACGTGGGCCCGGGTCTCTCTTGCAGCGTCTGGTGACTTGGAAGAAGCACAGAAGCCCTGGGGGAGTCCCTTTCTACCTGTGAGTGGCTACGCGACAAGCAGCTGCCAGGCACCGTGTGCTATCTGGAGGCCTGGGCTCGCTGGGAAAGGGGAACCCAGGGCCCTGGGGAGCCTGGGGAGACGACCTCTAAACTCCCCGGGGGAGCGGCCCCGGAGGAAAAGCAGAGCTGGGCCAGCCACGCCCTCCAGCTGGGCCCCGGGCCCCAGGCCCCAGGAAGAGGCCCTCCTTCACCCTCTGTCTTCCAAGCAGATGGGTGGGTCTCATTAAAACGAGAGCCGGCTCCCTTGGGCTGGACGCCCACCATGTGCAGGCGCTGCACCCGAACAGCACACGGGCCGCACGCACACACACGCGCGCACACACGCACACACGCACGCACACGCATGCACACGAATGCACACACATGCACGTGTGCATGCATCACACACACCCGCCCTGCAAAGCCCCCGGGAGAACCAGCCGAGGGAGCCCTAGCCCGCAGGCTCTGCAACCACAGCCAGCGTCTCGCGGGGCAGGCTCCGGGCACAGGGCGGTCATTACTCTCTCGCCCCTCAAGGACGCTGGCCCTGCGAGGCTTATCGGCAGTCCGCCTTCAGGGGGGCGGGCACGAGGAGGCAGAGAGGGCGGCCTGCTGAGGACCCGGCCGGCGCTGGACCGTGCCCGTGAACCTGAGGTCCTCACAGCTGCCACGACGGGAGAAGCGGACGTCACCGACGCCCGTGCGAGGGCCGAGGTGCACGCCCAGTGCCACAGCCAGGGCCCGGCCGACGGCGAGGGAGGCCCACGCTCTTCCACGCCACCCCGCCACGGGGCCCGCGTCTCCCCGGCTGGAAGAGTCATGGGAAGACCCAAGACGAGCCCCAGAAACGTCTCCTGCTTCATGAGACGTCCCGGCTCTGGGAAGCCGGCACGGCCAGGGGGGCCAACCCGGAGCGTGGCAGCGCCGCGTGCAGCCATGGGCCACGGGCGACCGGGTGGGGCAAGCGACGGGAAAGGAAGCGGGTGCGGGTGCGGGGCGAGCCGACAGGAAGCGTGGGGCAGGCTGAGGCCGCGCGGCACCCGGCTTCTGCGTTCCCGGGTCTCCGAGGTGCGGGGAATCCGCTCGCCTCGGCGGGCAGCACGGCGCGCCCTTCCTCCTCGACAAAGCCCTTCCCCGGGGGCCCGGGCCACCCGGGCCTCGGAGAGGAACCGGACGCTGAGGCTCCTCGGCTCTGGGAACGCTCGTGGGAACCCCTGGCTCGAGGCCACGGTCTTGGACGTGGTAAAGGCTAAAGCTGGGGCAGGAAACCTCCAAGATGGAGGGGCGGATGGGCAGCGGCTGCCTCCAGGCCAACGTGCCAGTGCCCCCGAGCCCGCCGGCTCTGTGGAGGGGACAAGCCACGGATGCGGAGGGATGAGCGCCAGCCTGCCGCGCCCCGGCCTGCCTCCGTGCCACCTGCCACCAAGTCGTCACCCCCCTCCCCTCGGAGACTCCTCCCCCCGCCCGCACACGGCAGTCGTGGTCTCTGGCCGGCCCGCTCGGCAGGGTGCCACCAGACCTCACGAACAGCCGTCACGAGGCTTCAGGAGGGGGGACCCCCGGAACCCTAGCAGCAGAGCCCCCAACAAGCCTGAGAGGTTGAGTGACCTGCCCAAGGTCCCACGGCTGAGAGGCCCGCCACGGCCCCGCCTGCTCGGGGCTCCCTCCGCCCGCCAGCAGGCCCGGCGGGATTAACAGTCCGTGGGAAACTGCCCGGGAATCAGAAAGCCCCAGCCCAGCCCTGGGAGAATGTGCAGCGTCACCGGACAGACCAGCGCGAGAAGCACTTGCCGCAACAAGAGAGAGAGACGCTGGGAGGCTCGGGGCGAGGGCCGACGAGACGGGATGGGACCAGCGCGAGCTGACGGCCATGTCCTGCGGCTTGCGGGAACAGCTGCAGGCCCGCTGGGGACGGTGCCAGGGTGGGAAGGGCAGGCGACAGGAGGACCGGGGCTGGCTGCTGCTTTGCTCCCAACGGCCTCCCACGTCACCCTGGGGAGAGGCGCCCTCCCCTCTGCGCCTCAGTTTCCCCAGGTGCACAGTGACAGGACTGGAGTAATGTCCCTTCACGCTCTGAGACTTACGGGTCCCACCAGCTATAAGCCCTGCACCTCTGCACCCCCCACAGTGGGAGCGAGGAAACCGGCCCCGATCACCAGAAGTTTCTATGCTGCCTTCCTAGAGGAAAACACTGTTGTCTCAGCACTTGACCTTGGCAGAGGCCCCCGCTCTGTTCTCGGACCAGCTTGGCACCCTCTGACCAAGCAGGATGGAGGCTGGGTGGACAGGGTGCTGCCCTGCACGCTGGCCCGGCATCAAAGGCAGCGGTGGGAGGCAGAAGGCGCAGCCCTGGCCGGCCCGACCTCCACGTGAGTCAGCAGCTGTCTCTCCCCAGTTTTCCCCCACCGCGTGCCGTGGGGTGTTGCCAGCGTCCCGGCGGCTGCCAGAGGCCACGTTCACACAACTGTAAGAGGGACGCCTGCCACGAGTGGTGCCGGCTGGAGGATGCTGCCCGCCCCAGGGTGTGCTCTGGCAGTGTCCGGCCCCCCGCCCCCCGCGTGGGGAAGTGTCACTTCGTTCTTTCTATGCCTTCAGGCTCCAAAAGGAACTCACAACAACTGCGTGTGTATCTACCCCAGGAACTACGCCGGGTGTCTCTAGTCCCGGATGCTTCTAGGAGGCGGGTACGCCTAGCCCCATTTCTCAGGAGCAAAGCTAAACCCTGAGGCCCGGAGAAGTGGCCTGCCCAGGCTCCTGCAGCTCGTGAAGAGCAGAGGCGGGACTGACCCCAGGCTCTCTCGCCCCCGGCTCGCCCCCCCGCCGGACTGTGGGCTCTGATCCCCAGTCGCCCACTGAGATATTTATGGCACGAAGAGCTGAAGCCATAACAAGACGATCTGGAGACATGTGCAGACGACATCATTATCTACCCGACGACTTTCCTCCTCCCTGATGGAGCCAGGATATCTTATTCTTAGCAATGTAATTAGGTATGAGATAATTCTAAGATCCTGGAGGCTCTGCCGTGCTCCCGGAGCAAGCGCTAAGGAAGCGGCCGCTCACGCGGGGACCTCTCTCTCCAAGCAAGAACTTTCCACCCGTCAGAGGGGCCCAGGGTCCAAGAGCCTTCTCGACAGGGCACAACCCCCCAGGTCGCTGCGGTACCCGTGAGAGGACAGATTCCCTCCACCGTGATTCAGAGAGCCGGGCCTGAGGCGGGGTCTCCCAAGTGTCCTGTGTTGGACTCTCCACGCTCAGTGGTGACGATGGTGCTGATGATGGTAGAAAAGGCGGTGACGATGACGACGGTGGCGGTGGTGATGAAGGTGATGGTGAGATGACGGTGATGAATGTGATGAATGTGGTGGTGGCGATGAAGGTGATGGTGGTGGTGGTGATGGTGATGAAGGTGATGACTGTGGTGGTGGTGATGAAGGTGATGGCGGTGGTGATGATGGTGGTGATGACTATGGTGGTGGTGATGAATGTGGTGATGATGGAGGTGATGACGGTGATGAATGTGGTGGTGATGATGGTGGTGGTGATGAAGGTGATGGTGGTGGTGGTGGTGATGAAGGTGATGGTGGGATGACGGTGATGACTGTGGTGGTGATGATGATGATGGTGATGATGATGATGGTGGTGGTGATGAAGGTGATGGTGATGGTGGCTGCCATTTGCTGAGTGCCCACAGTGTGACCAGGACTGCTAGGTGCTTTATGCCCTTTGGCTTGTGTGACCTGCACGCCAGCCCTCTCACGTAAGTTATTAACCCCATTTTCCAAGTGAGGAAATTGGGGCTCAGAGGAGTTACCTGGTTAGAGAGGAAGGAGGCTGAGGTTCACACCCCGGCCCCCCGGACTCTACCTCACGCCTCCCCCGGTGACCCACACTCCGGGAGAGACTTTCCCCTGCCGATGCTCGGTTTCCAGACTATTTGCCCAGGACAAACGGCCCGCCCCCCGTGTCACGCCAGCCTCGCTCGGCTGCCGGCATTTGTTCTAGGAGGGAGCAGCTTGTGGGAAGGGAAACGGCGCCCCTGACGTGGGCGTCGTGTGCTCTGACTGCAGCGAGGCACACGAGGAGGGGGAAGGAACGGATGGGTGCTGGGGGCGGGGCATGCAGGGGTGCTGCTGGGCTTCATGCACCTTCCTCCGCCGAGGGCTCCCCAACCTCCCGTCGGGGGCTGCTTCCTGCCCAAGCCGCCACAAAGCCAAGCCACAGCAGCAAAGGTGGCAGCCAGGCAGGGCGGCGGCCAAGCAAACCCTGTTTGCCGGTCTCCGCTTTCGCCTCTGCACTACGTGACAGGGGACCAGGTCGCGTCTCAACCTCCCCTCGGGGCCTCCGATGGCCTTGCTGCCAGCCTGCTGCCACCAGGAGTCGAGGCCCTTGGCTCCCTGCGTTCCGTGTCCATCTGTCATGGAAAGGGTCCCCCTGGGCCTGCTCTGACCTCCGGGCTGCACGGGGCAGGCAGGGTGGTGGCTTGAGGGACCACTGAGGCAGAAGAGTGTCATCGTGGCCACGTCTCTCTCCTCGCCTGCCGGCACCACGACTGGAAGCCCAGCTGCTGGACGAAAGCCCACACACACGCAGGCCCCAGGGGCCCAGACCCAGCACCCCACTCTCCCGCCTCCTCCTCTGGCCCGCCTCCCCGGTGGCCGCCTCACTTCCTCTCGGGGCAGTGCCGTGCACAGGGTCAGCTGACTTCCTGCTGGGGCCTGACCACTCTGGAGGGGCAAGGCCGCAGAGCTGGCCGGTGAAGCAGCCCAGCACACACCCGGCGCCTGCCCCATGCTGGCAGCTGTCCCTGTAACCCCAGCACCAGCACGGTGCAGGGACGGCCGGGGTCTTCACACAGCCCCTGCTGGCCGAGCCGGGAGTGTCCACACCAGACCCAGTGTCCAGACAGCCTCAGCCCGAGGGCCTGTGCTCACCGGTTCCTTTATTCCTCACCTGCAAAGCACCCACTGTGCGCCCAGGGCTGTCCTGAGCTCCGTGGACAGGCCCCTCAGCATCCCCTGCCCTGTCCAGTTCCCAAGGGGAGAAGCCCGAGTCCCAACTCCCCCCATGCGGAGAGCAGCAACAGCTGCGGGGGACACTTCTGCCGCTGAAAAGAGTCACGTTCCTTCCAGCTGGAACTCTCAGGTCGCAGGCCCCTCCTACGTCCCCCCAGCCCACGGCTACACACAGGCACGGATGCCTACGGTGGCCTGCGCTCGTCCGACGCAACACGAGGGACCACAGACAAAAGGGCCCACCTTTGCTGGGGTGCCCAGTGCCTCGGCCACGAGGAGACCCTACTGCCAGGCCCAAGAGGAGGACCCACACGCCCATGATGCCAGGACAGCCCTTTCAACTGGGTCCCCAAGAACCCTACGGAGAACTCGGCCAAAGGAGCCTCAAGGAGGAGCCTGCGCCTCAAGTGCCCCCAACACACCGTCAGGGTCTTGCTCCTCAAAACCTATTCAGACTGAAGGCCTCATACCCCCCTTAGAGAATGGTGTGCCCAATCCAGCTCCCTGGAGGGAAGTCCACGGCGTTGATGAGCTTCGCTGACGAAGCTCATCTTCCAGATTCTGGGAAGAGCTGCGCCCGAAGCTGGGGCGACCACCTCCTCCACGCTGGCAAGCAGGGCTCCGCCTGGGGACTCTGAGGCTGATCCTACAGGGCAGCTAAGGAGCCAAGAACACCTGGGCACCCGGCAGCCAGGCCTCGCTCTCCATCCTCCATGTTCAAGTGACTCTGCCAGTAGCCAAGGCCGGATGGGCTAGGGGTCAGTCCCAAGCGTCCCACCGGCCTGGCAGCGTCGCGCTAGGAGCCGGACAGACCAGGGCACAAAGGCCTCTCTGCAGCTGCGTCCTCGCTGCATGGCCCGGGGCAGGCTCCCCACCCGTGAGCCTCGCCGTCCTCATGTGTGAGGTGGGCGAGCGGAGCCCATGCCAGAGGGTCCCGTGAGGAGGAGATAAAACGAGGTGCATGAACGTGCTTCATGATGCTAACGGGTCGGGCGGATGGGGGCGTCCATGCTGCGCCCGGTCTGGGACACCTGTCGTCCAGGCCAGGGCCGGCGCTGGTCGGGTTTTCTAGCTGAAGTGTTTACACTGACGGCAGGCACCAGCCAGAGGCTCGGCTGGCAAATCTCCCTTATTTGGAGAGAATACGGCCCTGGAAACTCTTGGGTGTTATCCTAAAGCAAAAGGTTCTTATCATCACCAAAGGAAATAATCACAAAGCGTTAAATGAGAAAACAGCGCGCCGCGAGCTAAACGCTGTGCCTGGCACGCACTAAGTACGCCTGTCACCTCCATGCAGCGCTGAGGTGGCTCAGGAAAGGACCTTAAAACAAAGGGCCCAAGCCCGGGCCGGGCCGGGCCTCCCAACCCTGGGCGTGAGCCGCGACGTCCTCTGCACGCCGGGCCAGAACGGGCCGCGCTGGGATGGGCGCTCCCGGGGACGGACGTCTGGTCCCCGGAGGCCTGCAGGCGTGAGCACGCAGCGGGGGCGGCAGGGCGGTGAGGGCTTATTTTCCACTCAGAGCAGAACAAACAGAAGTGAATTACTGGAAGGCGAATCCGCCTCTGATTCATCTCGCCCTCCCTGCCGGGCCCCGGGCAGTGTGGCACAGCAGCGGGCGGCCCAGGCAGAAGCCCGGGTCCCGTCCTGGGCGGGAACGGCTTCCTTCCAGCCCCACAACGGGCTCCGTGGGTCACCGGAGCGGCCAGGGCTGTAGAGCTGTGTGTTCTGGGCAGGGCTGCAGGTGGCTGGGCCTTCCTGCCCCGCCCTGGAGTTCCTGGGTCTGCAAGCCAGGGCCCTGCGGCAGAGCCCTGCTGTGACAGCTCACCCACCCCCCGCTGGCCCGAGGGGCTCAGAGGGTGGGTCCGCACCAGGTTATCCAGCTTCTTTTAAAAGCGAGACAGGCAGAAGGGCCTGGTGATCCCTTTGCCAACGGTCAAGACTGACATGAGCCACAGGTCCCAAAGCAGCCCCCAGTTACGTGAGCCCAAGGTACGCACAGGTCACAGGCGTCTGGGAAATCCTGTCTGAACTGAGGGTGACACGGAACGTGAGCTCCGGTGCCCAGGACTGCCCTCAGTCTAGAGGCCCAGGCGCAACTTCGTAAATGCCACACTGGACACTCCCGCCCGGACAGGTGGGCCCCCCACTATGTCCCGCCACGTCAGGTGACAAGGCTGCTAAGAAGCTCAAGGACATAGTCCCCCATCTCGACTCCACCCCAGGCCCACCCCCATGGTGATGCCCCCTTTTGCTAGACAGGCAGCCCCTTCAGAAGCTGGATGTTTCCATACGGGGTTTGTGTCGAGACCAGCTGGGCTGGGGAGGGGCCCCAAAGCCTCAGCCCCCTGGATGTCAACAGGAAAACAAAGGGCTCCTTCACCTTAACACCTTTCCCACCAAGACATTCCCTCCATGGACTTTCAGGCCTGTGCCGCAGGACACACCGGATGCGGAGGAAGTGGACCGGGGAGCACGGCCCAGCCCGGGGTTCTGGGGGACGGCCCTCCTGGGAGGAGCTACGCCACTCCAGGTGATAAACCGTCGCCATCCGGAGCATGGCTTGGTGTAAGGCTGAGCCGGGCCAGGTGCGAGTGCCCGAGCCTGTCCCCTGCCCAGGCCCCAGCCAGCTACTGCCAACACAGCCGGCCTGGGGGGCCACGCATGCCGTCCGCCCCGCAGAAAGTCCTTCTCCACCCACTGGCTCTCCCCGCCACACCTGAGTTTTAGGTCTTTGTGGCACTGACTCTGACCTGATCTTTGCTCCTGCTTCTCGTCTGTCTGCCCACACTCGGGGAAGCTTCCGGAGAGCAGGGCCCGGAGCATCCTGCTCCACACCGCACCTTCAGTGCCAAGAGCAACGCCTGCACGCAGTAGGTGCACACTGAGCGGCACTGGGCCAGACGAACGGCATCCCTCCGGAGGAGGCAACCGGGTCCCGCTTCTATTTTTCCTGCCCGGTGGCCACGGCTACGGTGCCCAGCACACAGCAGGCCCCCGGGGAGGGGTGCTGGGTTGAACAGGTGACAAGAGGGAGACCTGGACACGGGTCCTGCACGGGACGAAGGAAATTCAGCGTCTGCCCCTGGCGTGGGGCGAGGCCCGAGGATCTGGGAAGCAGCCTCTACGTGGGCGCACTCTGGATTTCCTCACGAGGATGCCCACCCTGGCTGTCAGGGGCCAGAGTGGCTGCACGACAGGCCCCCCAAACACGTGCGTCCTGAATGAGCGGGGGCCTCGGGCTGCGGGGCCCGAAACAGAGCGGCTTCCCGGACGCACGTGCACACGGCTCAGTCAGAGCAAAAGCAGAACAGCGCAGGGCCGGGCCTGCGGGCACCCGGCCCCACGCCCCAGGTTCGGGGCCGATGCCAGCACGCCTCTCCTGGGCTTCGAGGGCTGGAGACATCTGGCCGGCCCAGCTCCTGCACACCCGGGCCACAGCGAGCTCCCCGACTGGACCACACGAGGCCCGCTGTCCCAGCCGAGGCAGCGTGTCCTGTGACGTCGAGGGGGAACATCGCACTGCAAACTCGTGAGACGGGAGCTTCGACGCTGAGCCACCGGGCCTGGAGCGGCCGACAGGGACTCAGTTCGGTTTTGCCCGGGGCCAAGATCTCTGTGGCAGCTTTTTTTCCTTTAACTACGCGTCTGCTTGGCTCGTTGGGTGGGACGAGAAGCCATGCTCGGCTCATTCATTTTCTGTTTTCGTAAGTGGTGCTGCTTCCGTTTCTCTCTGTCAGAGGAACACTCTCTGATTTCCTGTCATCGCTCCAGACGCGGTCGACCTGAGGCTGTGGAAACAGTGAGCTCCGGGGGCGGGAGGGGCGGCGACAGTCTCCACTCAGTGTCTTTAGAGAAAGGACGGCACGGGCCTACCCCCCACATTCCAGTGGCTACCCACGGGAAGGCTTTCGGAGGCACGCCGCCGTTTCACAGTTCTGAATGCAGTGTTTCCACCTGTCACACGTGTGTATTAATTTGTACCAGGAAACAACAAACGTCAACGAGTCCGGCAGTCACCTCGGCTGACACACGAGCACGTGGCCCTATTCCGACGAGAATATCGCTGTGCGCCGTGAGTTGAGTGTTCTGTGCCACTGAGTCCTCAATGGGGGACAGACGTCAGTCCTCTCATTCAACCCCCCGTTATCACACCCATTTCGCAGATGAGGAAACCGAGGCTCCGGGTCCCACGGCTACATCCGCACCCAGCTCTGTCTGCTCCCAGAGGCCTTGCTCTCGGCCAGCCTGCTCCACAGCCTCCCGGCCAAGCTGCGGGCTCCTTTCTACCTGCCCCCTTGTCACTGGGCCGCGGAAAGCAGCTGTCATGCTAGCCACAAACCGTACCGAGGCCACAGAACGGGGTGGGCTTTCTGGAGGTGTCTGGGTCACGACTGGTGGCTTCTCTGCCACAGTCGAAGAACCAGGTCAGTTCCCAGCCTCACCCAGTGGCCTGTCCAGGACAGGAGCCTGGGAGGGGGCTTGGTTGGACATTAAACTGAAGAAAAGTCTGGTGTGTTTCGGGATGGGGACCCTACTGGGCAAATGAGGAGGCCTGACCATTTTCAGTGTGGCCCTACACCGTGCCCCCTGGGAGGTTTCAGGACGGAAGCCCTGGTCACCCCTGCAGGACTCCCAGGCCACAGACCCCAGGAAAGATCGTCAAGTGAGTCCCTTCCTGCCCACACATGTCCCAGAACGATGACCACATGGTAATGGTGTCCTCGAAGGCCACACCGCCCAGGGGCCAGCCCCCACACGGCGGGCGACAAGCTGCCTTCCCCACCCCTCAGGGACACACATGTGCGGCGTCTCTGAGAAGCATCGCCTTGCTGAGAACTGACTGTCCTGGACCTCTGAGAACCTTCTGTTCGAGCCTGGCAGAAAGAGGGGCCACAAAGCCCACCTCCGGAGTGGGCCAGGTGCTCTGACCATCTCAGTTTACCTTGCCTGGCAGCCCGGAGGCAGAGCCCGTGCAGGGAGGGGAGGGCACTGGCTGTCCACGGCAGGACCCCAGGGCTCCTGTTTCTCACCTCCCCTCCCCTCACCTCTGGGTCTCAGACCCTGCTCCCTGGGCCTCCTGAGTCTGCCATGCACACTCCTAGCCACACTGCCCAGGTTCAAGCCCCACAGCCACCAGAGACTGGCTCTGTGGCCTTGGGAAAGTGATTTAGCCGTCTCTGCTCCCGTGTCCTCAGCAGCATGACAGTAACAGTGTGTCTCAAGGGAGCGAAGCGAGCTCTGACACATGCAGAGCAGCGCCCGGCGCGCACCGGGTGTTAGGGGAGTGCCTGCAATTCCACGGTGCCACCTGGGCCTGCCCAGGGACCCAGAATGTTCCTGGGGCCTCAGTTTAGCACGGGCCTCCATCCAGCTAACTGCTTACGCGTCCGTCCGTGTCTCCCAGGTCAGTCCTGTGGCTGATGCGCCCCTCTCCCCAGCATCTCGCACGCAGTAGGAGCTTAGCGTAAGGTGACAGGGCTTGCAGAATTTGTACAGCCTGTGATGCTAAACACAGATTTTCCCTGTAAAACTGTGACGCGCACACACACACACACACACACACACGCACACACACACACACACACGTGTCTTTCTGCGTCTTGGCTACAGCCAGCCCTAAAGCCGGAGCCGAGTCCCCTCCTGCATAACCCCCGCGGGACAAGGCAGGAGCAAGGTCCTCGGGGGAGCACGCACATCTACTCATTGTCATCCTTCCCTCCCTCCCCACGACTCGTTCGCTCATGCTCGGCTTCACAGCAGGGCCTGCGCCAGCGGCAACGGTGGAAGCGGTTCTTGGTTGCACCGAGAACTCGGCCACCGCATTCCTCGGTGCCCACACGTGCTGCAGCCCAGGCCGCAGCCTCCTGGCCCTGGGCTGGCTGCTGCTGATTTCCCAGGCGCAGGGCGGCCGCAGCCCTGGGCAGGCCGGCCTCTGTGGACTGGGCTTGAGGTGGAGCCAGGATAAAAACCACAGCCTTCTGAGGCTTTGACATGCCAGAGCCAGCCATCCCACCCTTATTTTCACGATGCCGCTCCAACAGCACCGCGCCCGGCCCAGTCCTGTTTCCATAGAGTTAATATCCTCTGGCAACTTCCACCTGGCTGTCCACCCCGCGGGCCAGAGCACATCTGGTCAGCAGAGCAATCCCTAGGTCCCCAGACAGGGAGAACTTTCTAGGGGTTTGTCTTGAATGATGGAGAAACCCAGGGCCGTCCCTGATGTTTGCATCTGAGTTTTGAACGGACGGAACAGTCTCAGCCAAATCCTTCGAGGGACAGGACCACATGGAGGCGGCGAGTGAAAACGGAAGGAAGCGAACAAGCCCCACTGGCCCACGCTTCTCGGGCGTGGAAGCGACAGAGGCCAGCCTGGAGGCGGCGGCGGCACTGGGCCCGGACAGGCAACCCACCCGGCAAAGGCCTCCAGCGAAGTGTTCATTAAAAAAAAAAAAAACCTACTAAAATGTATCGTGCTTCAGGCGGGCCGCCTGACCTCACCCCACATTCCTGGGCGCCGGGGGGACTGTGCCGGCCCTTTCCAGGACTCGTTTGCAGGGAGAAACTGCCAAACGCATTCCGGTCGCCACCCAAATGAGGAAACTGAGGCACGGGGCCATCTCGGCCAGGGGCTGGTACGACCCTTAAAGGGCCAGAGACTAAATGTTCTAGGCTTTGCTGGCCCTCCGGTCCCTGCTGGAACAGGGGAGCAGCCACGGCAACAGTAAACAAACAGGTGGCTGGGTGCCAGTAAAACTTTATTTGCAAAAACGGGCAACAGCCTGTGTGCCGTGGTTTGCCAAACCCTGACCTAGACGGTTTGAGGAGACGAGTGTCACCACTCCTGGAAGACACAAGGCCGTGACTGTAGAGGACCACTGAACCCTGCTTAGGAGGTGCCAGGGGTCCCCTTGGTGGAGCTCCAGTTAGAATGTTAAATGTCACCATAAAACAGATCACGCCCCACTCGGAACTCAACAGATGCTGGGCCTCGGTCCTCCGAGGTCGTGCTGTGTGACGAGGGCAGTCCCACAGCACAGGCTCCAGGGCTGGGGGCTGGGGAGGCCCGGGCGGAGCGGGGCTCTGCCCCACAGAGAATCCCAGGGAGGAGAGGGCTCCAGCCGACTGGAACAGAGGCCAGTCCTGCCGCACTGGGCACCAGGCCTCCAAAGAGGATTCTGCACACGAGTTCCGAAGCCTGGGACGAGGACCACACCCCACCCTGTGCTTCCCCCTCCCCGATGGCAGGCTCTGGGACCAGCTGCACGGCCGGCACCCTGCCCTGGGGGCTCTCTCTAGGCAAGGCCCATGGAGAGTCAGGAAGGGGCCCCCTTCATTTTCTCCCCCACCCCCCGCAGCCACCACCTCATGCTGAGTCCCGGGTGCCGCTCCAGAAGCATGGCCCCAGGTCCCTGGCTTCATCGAGGCCACCATTAGTGCCCCCATTTGGGCGCTGCCCAGTGTCACCGCTTCCAACTGGAGTTTCAGACTCCGGTAATAATCCAATGTTAGCCTACTTCATCCAGGACGGTGACAACTGTCACCGCAGACCGTCTAGACAGCTCTGACAGCTGGCCCAGCAGGGGCCAGATCGAGCTCCCCTGGTGATGTCACGTGAGATCCCAGCTGCTGTCCTAGGACTGGGCCCTGACCCCTGAGCATAGCCACTTCGCTGTCCTCAAGCCAGACAGTTCCACGTGTCCAGGGTTGGTCTGTCCCCGCCAAGGGCCACCACAGCCGAGGAGAGAAGACCTGCTCCAGTCCCCCTCACTCCGGCCCCGCGTGGACACCTGAGATGGGATGGGTCTGGTCCCCTGAGCCCTCCTCAAGCCCCCTGATGGGACGTAAAACTAATGCGGACCTTGCAGCCAGCCATGCCTGGCCTTGCACACCTGGCCCTATGAGCTTGGCTGTTACTCTGAACCTCAGTCTCTTCCTCCACAATACAGGGACAGCAATCCCCACTTTCCAGGATTTTAATGAAGGCAACATGTGACTATTTGCACACGAGTTTCGTCCCTGGCCCACAGAGCACAGTGGAGCACAAGGACACACAGGCAAAGTGCAAGCACGCGAGAGCCACAGCGTTATCACTGCACGGTGACCAAAGTCTCAAGGGGTGGAGACCAGGCCGCACGAGGCATGGGGCTCTGGCTAAAGGTCCCTGACGTGAACCACACTGTCCTCGTTCCCAGAGAGAAGGGACAGTGTGGGCAGCAGGCTGACCAGGCAGGAGGCCCAAACCAAGGCAGAAGTCCCCATCGTCCCACTGCTCAGGAATGTCACCCTTCTCGGCTCCAGAGAGGAAAAGATGCCATTTCTTAGTTTGCCTCGTCCCCTCTTTCCCTGACGAACATCCCTGTCTGGTGCGGGAGGGAAAGAGCTCACCTGGGCGGCCTCTCAGAGGTCAACTCGGCCAGCAGACCCCCGTCCATCTGCACCAGGCCCTGCACCCTCGGGCCTATAGGAACCAGGCAAGGAATCCCTTGAAGGCCCCAGGCCCAAGCAGTTCGCCCTGCGTGGTGGGGCTTCCACAGCCCCCCTTCTCCACTGTGGGCACCAAGTACATTACGTGGGCACAGCCTGCTCTCTGCCCTGGGATGTGTTCCCCGCAAATCTGGGGTCCGAGACCCCAGGGACCCTGCGGTCCGCCCCGGCCACGTTCTAGCTGGACACGTTGGTTCCTGGTCTTCGCTACTCCTCTGTGCCATGTCCCTCCTCTCCACTCTAGCCAAGGCGCAGACCAGGCTACTGCTGGGCCGCCATGCCAGTGCCCACCAGAGAGCTTCTCTGCTCCCCTGAAAAGGAGCCGTGCCCTGCACACGACAGCACGTGCCCCTGGCCCCCACTGCTGGATCCCTGGAACACTCCCGTGAGGGCACTAAGTGATGAGAGAGAGCCCTGTGCGCATCGTCTTATTCGGTCTCAGTGACGGACGCTATGGGTCCTGCTGAAAGGCGAGGAGACCAAGGCTCAGGGCAGAGCGTCAGGCGCTGACCGGCTCTCTGAGTTTGTCAGCGACGACAGCGTGTTGGTGCCGTGACCTCCAGGAGGCCGGGGCTGACTGTTCTGCTGCTATATGGGGGGGGGGGGGGTGCTGACACACACCAGGGACTTGTGCCCAGAATTTGAATCTAGATCCTTGGAGAATACGACCACCTCGTCCGCTGCTCAGACACAGCTGCCCCCACCGCACCCCTCCGCAGCCTGCCGACTCCTGAAGGGAAGGATGGGGTCTCACGCACGCTGGTCCCCCTATGCCCCTGGCCCAGGCACCGGTACACCCTGGTGCTCAGTTCATGCACGCGGGTCTGAACAGCTCTCAGGGCTGTTGCTGCCTGGAGTCGGGGGGCCCAGAAGGTTCCCACGGTGGCAGGCCACGTGTGAGGCTCCGAGGCCACCGCAGCCACAGGCCCCACGTTCCTGCGGCCCTCTCGGCCGGGGTGCAAACTACAGCCACAAATGCAATTTTCTAGGAAAAGTCGATTACATTTTGAAATGAGAGCATTTGGATAAACTGGGTTAAAAATATATTCAATTAACTTCCTGTCTCTTATTTCTTTCCAACTGTGGCTATCAGAAAACTGAAAACTCTCTCACATTCTGCTTGTACTGGACAGAGCTGAGGTCAACCCTCTGAGATTCAGCTACCGCCCTCCAAATGGTCACAGGGCTATTTTTGAGGAGAAAACGTGACAGGTGAGTGTCTTCTGCAAATCTGCCCCCACCTCTATGCCGATGCTCAGCGGCCCCCCAGCTGCTGCCTCTCACTCCCCCTGTGCGGTCCATGCCTGCCCTGGGAACCCTCCTGCGTCCCCAGGGCTGGGTGGGCCGCCCAGGGAGCACCAGGCCCCCCTCCCCACCCTCCGTCTCCAGCCTCCCAGCCAGGGGCAGAGTGCTGCTTCCTGCACTGGCTGCCCATCCAGCTAGTGACAACAATGCCTCCGACAAAAATGTGTGAGAAACAGCCATCCTGCTTCAAGGTCACAAGCAATAACATGTCAGAGCAATGACGACAGCGGTGACAACACCGATCCCCGGGGCAACGCGTCCCGAGGGCGTACTGTGCCCCAGGCCCTTCCAGGTGCATCCCCAAGCTGGGCCCTCACACCCCTAGGAGGAGGTCACTGGGGCCCAGAGAGGGACTTGCCCGGGGCCACCTAGCTGGTAAGTGGCACCCCAAAACTGCACGCCAGGCCCATCAGGCCCTGGAGCCCAGACCCCTCCCGTGGGAACCCAGGCCAGGCCCTGCCCCCATTTCCTGCCGCCCTGGGTTTGGGGCAGACACTGGCACATGTACTTGCTCGTGGTCTCCCCGTGTGCATCATGCTCAAGCTCTGGTGTCTCTGCCGGGGGACGATTAACCTCACGCCATTTCCGATGCCATCTCCTGTCTCTCGCCAAATAGTTAATGCCACATAACCAGCCCACGGCTGCGGCAACGCCCCCGGGCGTGCCATGCCACGCCACTCCCGCTGAGCAGGCCGAGCTCAGCAGAAAGGGGCCTTCTCTGCTGCTGGCTCCCCGGCCTGCACGCTCGTTCCCACTTCTCATTTGCCATCAATTCTCGGAAAATTCCATTGACCAAGGCTGTTCCAGTTAAAGTGAGATGGAACGCCTCCAGGTGGATTAGGCCTGTTTCAAGCTGGTCCCAACTGTCAAGGGCTACAGGGTGGGGCGCCTGGCCAGAGTGGGTGCTGCTGGGAATGTCTGCATGACTGGACTGCAGCACTGAGCCCTGGGCAGGACCTGTCCTTCCACAGGGGACGGGTGACGCTGAGATGGAAAGACGTGATTCAAGAAAAAGGCCGAGATGACCCACAAGGCCCTCGCCTGGTCTCATTATGTTCCTGGGATACCCACATGAGAAAGAGGCAGACGAGAAGGTGGGGTAACAGGGCAAGAAGCAAGCCCTGCACAGGCAGGCCGGGGGTGGGGGCTGTGGGGGCTGCTCTGCCCCCCAGTGAGGGTGGGTACTGCCCAAACCTGGCCCAGCCTGGCCACCCACACAGAAAACCCTCAAAGCCACCCTGTACTTTCCTACCAAGGCAGCTCAGTGAGGGGTTTGCTGGGACTCCTTCTGGGACACAGAAGGCCACGTCCCTCCCATCCTCTTCTCCCTGTGTCCAGGAACACTCGTCACTTCAGAGGAAGAGCAGGACCCCAGGAGGGAAGGGAGAGCAATGCCCAGCTGCTGTGTCCAGAACAGTTTGGCTGGGGGGTCAGAGGAAAGGCTGGCCAGGCCCCGGGCTTGGGCACCTGCAGGGCTGGCTGGGGTCCCCTCCCCTGCCCATAAGGATGAGTCGCTTTGAGGACGGAAGGGAGGGCAGTGGCCCCAGCTCAGAGTTCTCCCACCAAGTCACAAAAACGAGTAACGAGGCTCTGCTTTGGGCATGGAGGGGGTTATCCCGGGTGGTGGCTCCGCCCACCTCGGGAGCACAGCCTGCATCTCCGTGGGCCCCGCACCCCCCAGCACAGCAGAGCTGGACTGCTGGGCCGTGCCCCGGCCCCGTACGGCAGGGGAGCCAGGACAGGACAGTGAAGCAGTGCTGTGGCCCCTGCCCTAAGGGTCTCCCTCACTCACTTTCTTACCACAGTGTCCCCAGGCGAGCTGAGGCCAAATCCCCGAGGCAGCTTATTCCGAGGGCCCCAGGCCCTGTGGATGACCTCAAACACCCCAACAGCTTCTCCCGGGATCAGTGCAAGCAAGGCCCACTGAGCTGGCCCTGCTGACCCCTGCAGCCCCTCACGAGCACCCCCTCACTCGGGACCCCGTCTGTCTCGGCAGCTTGCTTTGCCCTGAACTTGACAAGCCCACCCCTCTCCCACGTCTGTGCTCGCTCTTCCCTCTCTAGGATGCTCTCCCTCAGTCCCTTTTCCCGGCTAAATACATCCCATCATTTGGCCCTCGGAGCAAAAGGCACCTCCTCAGAGAGGCCACCTCTGCCCCTCCAGTCTAAAGCCGCCATTTCTGTCTCCTCTCACCCTGCCAGGCGTTCCAACCACCCTGGCCCGGTGTGAGCTCCTCAGCACCCATCACCACCTGAAACGACCGTGCCTGTGGTGTGCCTGCTTATTGTCTATCCCCCACCTAGAAAGGAGCTTACGGGAAAGTGGCAGTCGTGCGTTTGCAGCAATGTCCCCAGGGCCCACTCGAGTGCCCGGCCCCCAGCAGGAACCACTTCCAGTTCACACAAAAGCAACTTCCTCCGCCACCCCGGCTGGCTGGCACCCCGACTCGGGGGACGAGGCCGCCGCCCCAGGGCCTGAGGACGCCACGTGCGCGGAGCCACGTCGCCCCCTCTGCTGCCTCGGCCTGGGGTGGGGGCAGCTTCCCGCGGTCGCTTCTTCCACGATACCCAGCATCTCGTCTTGGCTTCTTGGGGCTCAGAAAACTCGCTATCGACTGTTCACAGTGACTCCTCGTGGGCACACGGCGTGGTTTCTGTCCCCGCTGCGAGGCCCTGGCTGACCCAGGCGGCCTGCCACACTCTCTCCGAGGACAGGACCCCAGCGAGAGGCAGCTGCGGCCCCCGCCCCACACTGGCGGACCCTGTGCCACTCACTGCAGGGAAGGGCCTGGGCGGGCGCCTGGTGGCCCTGGGTGACACGTGGCTGATGTGAGCTCACCACCGCTGCTCACAGATGAAGCTTCCAGGGGTTGCGTTATATTTTGGAACCAACCACTCCTTTTGTTCTCCAAGACAAGGAAAAAAAAAAAGACACCCATTCCCCTCCCCAAAAGGAATTCTCCAAGAGCTCTACTGTGCCTAACTTTCAAAGAAGGCATTGTGAGTCTTTTGGCCATAAATAGGCAATTAACACCCACTCTGAATCCAGCCGAACCAAGTTCCTGCCGGCCTGGGGACCGCAGCTCAGGGTCTGCGCTCCCGTGTGGCACTCGCCTGCTCTGGCTCTCCACTAGGGCCTAAAGCTGCAAGGAGGGGCAGTAGCCCAGGATGCCGACTGCAGACGGGTATAGAGACGAGGCTCCGGCCAACAGTGCAGGTTCTGTTGACACCAGGCCCGGCACCGTGGAGGGCTCTGTTGCAAAAGGCAAAACGGGCTAAATTAAAGGTTCGTCTGGGGCCGGTCCCCACGAAAGCCAGCAGCCTGTCCGGGGTAAAGGCACAGGCGGCGTCAGACATGTCGGTGCTGGGCCCGGCTCGTAACTCGTCACACGTCCATCTCGGTGACACTGGTCTCTGCTTCCCCGTCTCCAGCGCTCCCTGGGGCTCTCACAGGCCACAGGCTCGCCAGGGCTTGGAGCCATAAAGAAGTGAGGGTAGGACAGGCCCTAAGGCTCCTCCAGCCCGAGTCAGAATGGGGTGCCCAGTTTCAAGTGGCTGAGGACAGAGATCAACCGTGTGTGCTTCCACCAGGCGGGGAAGCACGGCCGGGGCTGGCAGAGCACGATGTGCGAGAGGACCCGGGGCGGGGGAGCCGTTTCTAGGGCGCCGCGGAAACGGAATGAACCGTGGTGACCCACCAGACCTCACTTCTACTGAGAAAGGACCGAGGAGAAGGACGGGCAGAGGGAGTGCCTCTCCTGCAGGCCCCCCTTCGACCCCCCATCCTGCCCCACTTGTATGGATGCTCCCGGTGGCTGATTTCCCTCACACGGGCCTTAATGCGCTATGTGAGAACACTCTGGAAGCCTGGCCTCTTTCAGATGCTACCAGGGACCCACGCTGCTCGGCGCACACAGCGTCTGGACAGCACACAACCAGCCACGTGGGGTCCTAGGTCATTCACTCTGCCGCCGAACATGAGACCTGGGACATGGAGCAGGACACGGAACTGCCGTTCCCAGCCCAGGCTAAGGCCTTGCCTCGGAAATGTCCAGCACTACGTGTCTGATGTCTTTCCAGACAGTCCCGAGGCAGCTGTGTCCCCAACTCAGCGTAAGTGAAGCCCAAACCCTCTCTGGTGCTCTGGAAGGTTCCCGAGCAGGCAGAGAAGCCGTGCCCAGCACTCAGCAGGTGCCCATCCCGGGGCAAGAGGCAGAGAACCGGGCTCTTGACTCGCTTGCCCCGGCCAGGCCTTTCCTAATCCAGGCTGACCCGAGACCTCCTGACCGAGAAGCCACAAGCCCAGTGCTGTCCCCCCGGGAGATGAGCCCGTCCCCAGCCTCTGCAGAGTCACTGCGCTGGGCCTGTGCCCACCCTGCTGCTCCCGAACCCCCACGCACCGGGGGAGCTTCCGAAACACGCCGGGACCAGGCCCAGACGCACGGACGCAGACTATGCGGGGAGGCCCAGGAAGCTGCCGGCTCGCAGTCGCACCAGGCAGAGGCGCACGAACCTTGTGCTCAGCAAAGCGGGACACTGGCTCCCGGTCACAGCCGGGACACAGCCGGGTCTCAAACAGGGTCTTCCGACTCCACGTGCAGCTCTGCTCCAGCAAGAGGCCACTCCGTCCCCCTTGTGATCCAGGGGGCATCGCCCTGTGGCCGGAGGGCAGACGCTGACCCTGGACGAGCCACACAGGCCTCGGGCCCCGGGGACACGTCTGCGACCTCGGAGCGGCAGAGACACAGATCCCCACAGTGAGGATCGCTCAGGCTCGGTAATCAGCCCGCCCTTCCTTCCTTCCTTCCTTCCTTCCTTCCTTCCTTCCTTCCTTCCTTCCGACAAACTTCTCTTCCTACGTCTAAAACGTCACGTCCGATCGTGCTGACGGCAGCTGACTCGCACCAAGTGCTGACCTGGGCCGACACGGTTCTGGGCTCATACAGATGACCTCCTTTAATGCTGTAAATGGGGAAACTGAGGTGCAGAGAGACCACAGGATGAGGGTCGAGCCCGTCCCACCGGTGTACGGCCCGCCCTCGGCCAGCACCCCGTCCACGCGTCTCAGCCCACACCCTGCTTCCCTCCTGGCAGGCTGGGAGTGACACCTGGGTCCCCTGAAGCCTGCCCCTGTGGGCGCTTGGAGTTGAGTTGGTCAGAGGCAAGGACCGACTCACCAGCCCTTCCTACTGTGGACTCCACGAAGCAGGACTGGAGATGTCCTCAGAGGCACCCCCCTCCTGCCCACAGGCTGTGGCCTCCTGAGGGCCAGGTCCCCACCGCCCAGGCCCCTGCGCCCCGCACCAGAGCAGGGCTGGCAAGCTGAGGGTGCGCCAAGCACACGCAGGCAGCTACGGGGGCTCCCGTCTGGGCAACTGGCTTACAAGGCAGAGGCCCCCTTCCGAAAAGGCCCAGGCCCCCAAGGGCTTCGTCACCTCACTTCTGAAACCCCCTTCAGCTCAGAAAGGCTCGCAACTAGACATGGAAAATCACCAAGTGGCATTAAAAGCTGTCTCCCTGGCATGTCCCCAGCTGAACTCCCATTTTTCTTTTCCCTGGGAGATCAAAGCTGTTGTGTCAACACTCTGCCCCAACCCAAGTGACCTTAAGCAGACCGCTTATGCAACCCGGCGGCTGCGACCGGGGACGGAGAGTGGTCCAGGTGTCTGAACGGGGCTTTCCTTGAATCAGGAGAACCCCGTGACAGGTGCTACGGGGGACACTTCTGAGAGGAGAGAGACCGCAGAGGACTGAAACTAGTCCCCTGGCTCCAGCCCCGACTCCACCGCTGGAGGGACCCGCCGGCTCCGACAGCACCTACGCCCAGTGGCAAGCCCAGCTGCGACAGGCCACGGGGTGCGGCTTTGTTGTTAAGCAGTGTCAACCCCCGGCGATCCGTTCTTCGTGACTCCTCACTCTCGTCCCACAGACAAGGAAACAAGTGGAGGCTGACAGAGGGTGACCTGCCTGAGGGCACACAGCTCAAAACTGCAGCCTGGGAACGAGCCCCTGTCCGACCCCAGAGCTCACACGTCCCCCCTCCACGCCCTCTGTGTCCTGTAAGTGTCGGCTGCTTGGAAAGGCCAACTGGCCGGTCCTTGCAGCCGGAGGAGCACTGAACCCGGAGTCAGGAGGCCCAGGTTCCGGCCCTCCCAGCCTCCGAGGCAACCACGTGGCTTTGGGCACATTCACTGCCTCTCCCTGGACTCTGGACGCCTCTGCCTCGAGTGCGATGGCAGACCAATTAGTCGTGGCTGCCAAGGTCGCTGAGGGGAGGACCCCAAGACTTCCTCTGAGCTCTGCCAGGGAGACGGCCACGATTGATTAGCGACGTCTGTCAAGAACGCAGGAGGAGGTGCACGGACCGGCGCCCGGAGCGGCCAGCCCGGCATCCGTACGCCCTGACGGTCCAGGCCCTGGCGGCTCCCTTCCTTTCCTCCAGCCTATCCTGACCAGACCCCGCTCAGAAGCAACCTCCCGCACGGGCCCACTTTTGCCTGTATTTTCATTTAGCGTCTATTTCCCTCTCCGTGTGATTCCAGGGCTTTCTGTAACCACCTTTGCCATCCGTACCTCGTGCCATCTGCACTCCGCGTCCTAAAGGGCGAGCCACCTCTGACTCCCTCTGCTTGCTGTCGCACACTCTCCGGGCCAGCAGGAGGGGTGCCGAGGGGCAAGGCAGAGGAAACCGAAACCGGCGAGGTGGCTGGCTTCTAGCAGAGTGGACACAAGGCCACAGGCCTGAGCCCAGGGACTGTACTGAGGAAAAGCACAGCTGGCCTGCAGCGAGGAGGTCGTGCGGCCGGCAGTGTGACAGGCCACCCCACACGGCAGCCCCGCGGGCACACAGGGTGGAGGGAGGAAGGTGCCCAGAGGGAGCCTCGCCCAGGGATGACCCCGCCAGCAGAGCCACGAGTCGTTGCTGAGAACCTGTGGCAACCGCTCTGATGACCTTCTCCGGCAGCCCTCGCCCACCGGAGTGCCCAGGGCCCAGGCAAGCTGCCCTCCTGCACCCTCGGCGGCGGCCCCCAGCTCTTGCCTCGGCCGGGCTGCCCCGGGCCAGCTTTCGCGGGCCGCGGACATCTGCTAACACACACTCGCGGCTGGTTCCGAGGCTGTCGGGGCGGCTGGGCCACGCGGCGTGTGGGCAGCTGCGACCGATCACACCTCTGTTCCCGCGCGCCCCTCCTCGCCCCTGCCTGAGCGTCTCGCTGCTGGTGGAAGCACTGCTGGGAAGCACAGTGTGTGGCTCTTTCAAGCTGACCAGCTTGGAGGTAAAAACACAGCAAGGACCGTGACAGCCAGGGGCACGCCACTCGGCGGGTCATCGTCGACCGCTGCTTTTTCTGACATCTTTGCGCGCGCGTGTACACACGCGCACACACACTCACGCACACACACACACACACAGTCCGTGTCTAAGCGGCCCTGCATAGCTCGGTCTCACCGGGCCAACCAGTGCTTGGTGGGCAGACCAGGCCTCAAAAGAGCAGTAACCCTTCGTGTCAGCAAGGTCCCGCTAACGCACGACTCCCGAGCTCAGGCTGGGCCCGGCCCTTGATGGCACACGTGGCCATTCTGCAAAAGGGAGGCTGTGGCTCCACGTCCAACACCGGGCAGAAGGAGACTCGGCAGAGCACATGGGGAAGGCCGTGTGGGGAGACCAGCAGACCCGGCAGCGCCGGGCAGCCTGAGCCCCTGGATACCTTCGAGCGGCCCGCTCTGTGCACTCAGTGGCTGCAGCGACAACTGCAGGAGGGCGGGCCTAGGTCCTGGAGTCACTTCTCGGGAGGCTCTCCTCACTAGCGTCACCCTCCCTTACTTGGGACCCACGTCTCTGCCTACAAGCTGGGCACCGGGGTTTTAAGACGTGAGCACAGCCAGTCTGAAAGCACTCTGTCCCCCTCCTGCCCCCCGCCACCACCCCACCCAGTACGCCGGCCTCACTGCTATGAGAGACAGAGCCGCTGCCGGCCAGCTGGGCAGTGTGCTCTGGGGATGAAGCTGGGGAGGGACAGGCATCCAGAGGGGCGTCCGGTGGACTCCCAGGGTCCTTTCCACCCTAGTTCCGTGGGTGACAATGCTCACACACAGCGGACTTCCTCTGGCAACGGCGGTTCCGACCCTGTCACCATTTCACAACCCTCGGCTCTGAGCGTGGAGCTCACCGCGGGCTGAGCCGAGCTGCAGGGCAGGCCTGTGGCCGGCAGGCCTTCTCCCCGTTTTTAAAAGAAAAGGACAAGGCGCGAAGAGGAACAAACAAGAAATAAACGGCAAGGACAGAAAAGGGAGGGTAAAACCAGAACAAAAAAGACGGACAAATAAAGAGGGCGTCCTTAGAATGGACTGAGAGTGCCTCCTGGGAGTGGCACCTTCCCGTCCCACTTCTGCCTCTGGGGTCACGGATCCCTGCCTTCCCTCCCAAGTCCTGCAACGGTGACAGGAACGAGTGTTTGTCGGCACTCACCGTGTGCCAGCCGCTGCACCCAGCGACGTGTGTGCAGACGGAGACACAGACGCACACGTGTTAATAGATGGATGCAGAATCACACACAGTTACACGTTCACCTACAAATACACACGCGCACGCGCACACGACGCATTAACGCATCACACACACGCGTGTGCACACGCTATTCCTTATTCCTCCCCACCGTCTTGGTGGCGGTGGTGATGGCATTTGCTGCACGAATACGCTAAGCAGTTCGCCCAGGCTGCCAGCCCCCTGCCCATCTCTGGAGGCCTGATTTGTCAATGTCCCTGTTACATGTGGATCATGTTCCAGAAAGGCCTGTTTCCTGGGGTGGGGGGGCTGAAATGGACAAGACCCAAGGTCACAGCTACCTCTGCAGCTAGCTCAGGGCCTGTACCTCAGAGCAGTGCCCCACCCCAGGACACCTGCTTCTGCTACGCTCGCCAGGGCATGCACGAGAGCAAGGCCTGGGACTTCAGAGTTGTCTGTCCTCCCCTGGTGGTCCGAGTCCCTTGGGTTCTCTCCCCGGTCCCTTTTCTGCTGACAATCTGGAGGGCTCTGGCTACTGTCGTCGCTCTGGGCCCTTCACCCCGGTCGCTCACACACATCCGGGCGGTCTGCTCTGGGCCCTGCAGGCCTGAGCCCATCAACACTGAAGGGTGTCGGCGTTTGTCACAATGCCCAGTCACTCCAAAGGTCTGAAAAGGCACTCTGTACCTTCAGCCTGAACCTCGCATGTTCCTAGTCCCAGAACCCCCCCACACAGGGGTCCTCTATAGAAACGCTCATTGGAACCCCCTCCCCGCAAATATACAAGTAAACCAAGGTCAGAAGACCGTGAGAGACAGCCAGGACACAGCCTGAGGAGCCGATGACAGGTCGCACAGACCTGCGCCTGCCCTCAGCACGAGCCTACCTTTCCAGGGACGGCCGACCCTGCTCACTTCCTGGCAGTCACGACAGTCAAGCACAGTCGCAGGCCCAGGAGGCGAGGGTCTGCATGCAATTACTGCCACATCAGCTGTCATCAAGCTGTGGGCAGGTCCCTGAACACCAGGAACACACCAGCTCACAGCGCCCCCCGCACAGGGCCCCACATACCCCAGGCTGGGTCCAGGCCTCTTCAAATGCACGGGAGCTGCTTGGGGCCTTGTTTTCAAGGCTCCTGGCAAAGCAAGGCCCATCTCCCCAGGCCATAAATCACCCGGTGGGGAGCCTGAGCAAGCAGGGCCCCGAGGGGAGGGCTGGCCAGGCCTAGAGCCTTGGTGGTGGGGCACTCATCAGGGTTCGTCCCCAGGGTGCTGCTGGCCGCCACTCTTGGAAACACATGCTTCCCAGAGGCCCGCCTAGACTCTGCCCTACCCCCGCCTCGGCCAGGGAAAGGCAGGCAGGGCCACGGCGGCCTCCTCAGGGCCTGGGAGGCCTGCCTGGAGCCAGTGAAGCCATCTATACATCTGGGCACAGCCCCGCCGAGCTGTATGTTTTCAAATGGTTTCTACCCAAGTGAGGACGGGAAGCGGCTCCGGTGATGCCAGCGGTCTTACTCCAGCTTGTGGCTAGTAAAATATAATAACACGTGTACGTTGTTTTTATTACCTATCTAGCTTATTAGCTAATAAAATAAGCTCAGCATTAAAAATTTAACTGACGCCGTTGATCACGCCCAGATCTCAGAGCTCTGGGTTTCCTTTAGAAGTCGCCCAAACCTGTCACCTTGCCAGCCTTTTCACCTATTTAAATGTCTCCAGAGAAGAAAAATTCCACCCGCGCGTCCAACGTAAATGAATGCGTTCAATCGTCGTCTAGCCGTAAAGTCCTCGGGAACAAGAAAGGGACACACCTGGAGCGGCGATGGAGGGAATGGAAACTGGAAAATGGGGGCGGGGGGGCAGAAGATGGAGGTGTGCCCGGTCCTCCCCTGGGCTCTCCCCTGAGTGAACTCCGCGGGCACGGGGAGGCGGGAGCACATCACGCGCCTACACTCTGCCACCCCAGGCTGGGGCCCGGGCGCTTGAGCAGGGGTGGCCGGAAAGTCTGGACCCTGTGTGCTCTCGACTGGAGATTCTGCACCTCTTTTTTTTGTGAGGTGGGGACCACAAGGCTGGTGGGGGGTGCGGGGGGAGAGAGAAGGAAATTACCTCAATGGAAACCCCATTTTCCTTCTGAAACAAAAGGCGGCCGGCCCAGCTGCAAAAGCAGCACCGGGCACCGCGGGAAGGCAGTCGTGCTGGCCCGAAAGGCAGTGGACGCGACGGGCCGGCCTGCCCAGATGTGGCGAGGCTCATCCCTCCCTCCAAGCGGGGTCTCCATCCCCCTCAAGACCAGCGAGGACCATCACTTACACACACAACACGACCAGAAAAGACGATGGCCACAGCCCGGCCCCACGGACTGAGGGCCACCTGGACGCAGAGCCACATCATTACATTCTACCCACTGTGTCCACCCTCCCTGAGGGGATGGGTCCCAAGGGCCAACCACCTGCTCCCTGGGCCCCACTGGCACCACCCATCCTGGCCTGCCCAGGAGGAGCCAGGCACAGGCAGCCCTTGGGCTCAGCCACCCTCCTGATGACGCTGTGCGAACGCCAAGGCCATGTCGTCCCAATCCACACCCGAGGTCAGCACCGGCCGGAGCAGGGCTCCGGGACACGGGGGACAGGGTGGAAGTGACAGGGACGAGCGACCGGCGCCGAGGACGGCCACAGAGGAGAGTGAGCGCAGTCTCTTCCTGACGGCCTCGCGTTTGGGGGGTTTAATCTAAAAAGCAGGTGCCTCCCCCATCTCCCTCTCCCTAAGACCATCACCACCAGTGACCCCGACCTCAGGGTCGGCCTGCTCCCAGCGACGCTGCAGGGCGGGACCCGGGGGGGCTCGGCCGGGCCGGGGGAGAGGACAAGGGGGGAGGGGCGCTGGCACGTGCCCGCGCCCCCTCCGACGCCGGTCCCGGCTCCGTGCTCACAGGGAGGGGGCGCTTCGGCCTTCACCTTCCTCTGACCGGGAATCAGAGACTCAGGGCAAGTACCCGCCGGTGGGGGGGAGCCCCCAGAAGCCCCCGCGGCACCCCACGTGGCCGGGCTCTGACCCGCGCCATCTTGGCGAGGTCGGGGACGGCCTCCGCGCCGGGGGGAAAGCTCCCAGGACCCCCTGCGGCACCGCCACGTGGCCGGGCTCTGCTCCGGCGCCCGTGCCCGCCGGGCGGAAAGCCCCCAGAAGCCCCCGCGGCGCCCGCACGGGGCCGGGCTCTTACCTGCGCCATCTTGGCGAGGTCCAGGGACGGCCTCGGCTCCTGCGCGTCCTCGGGGCGCCGCCGCTTGACGCCCACCTTCTTGTCGTTGAGCACGCAGGGCTGGGAGCGGCTGCGGGCGAGGCCGCCGGGGCGCCTGGCCAGCTCGGGCGTGGAGGCCGGGGTGCTGCTGGCCGAGGGCGCGCCGGACGCGGCGGAGGAGACGCGCTCGTGGGAGCAGGACAGGGAGCGCGGCAGGTGCAGCCGCGCGGCGGCGGGCGCGGCGGCGTCGGGGCTGCGGGCGGCGGCCGGCGGGGCGCGGGACGGCAGGCTGAAGCTGGAGCTGCGCGGCACGGCGCCCCCGCTGTGGCAGCGCCGCTTCTCCACCGGCGTCCACACGCGCGAGCCCAGCGGCCGCCAGCACGGGCGCCCGCCCGCCAGCCCGTCCGAGAAGGACAGCGAGCGGCACTGGCGCTTGCTGGGCGGGCCGCGGCCGCGGTCGCTGAGGCTCAGGCCCTGGATGAGGCTGGTGACGGCGCCGGCGCCCGGCGGCTCGGCGCGCTCGGGCGGGCGCTCCCACGCGCCGGCGCCCGGCTGGTCCACGCGCAGAGGGCCCGTCCTGTCCCGGTCGCGCCACCTGTCCGCGTCTGGGTCACAAACGACAGAGAGAGAGCGCGGTTGGAGGAGCCGTTCGCTCGCAGGGGGCGCGTTCCCACGCAGGAGGACCCCCCCCCATGGGAACCGTCCAGTGCGGCCCCGGGAGGGGACCACGTCCCGGGTGTGGACCCAGGCCCGGGGGGGGGGGAGGCCTGGAATCCGGGCGCCCCCGGTCTCCTTCCTGATGCGGTTCCCCTGCCGGCATGCCGTGCCGCCTCCCAGGAAAGCCCGCAGCAGTACCCGTCACCCCAGACGCTTCCTCATTCAGAGCTGGGGACCGACCTGCCCCACTCCACCCCCGCCCTGGCAGCAGGGGTTTGGGGCAGCATGTCCTCCCCCCATGTCCTGACTCCCTGCTCTGAGGCTCTTGGGCTGGGACCTGATGCCCAAGCAACAGGCCACGACCACAGATGTGTCTTTTGTCGCTTCAAAGGATGGAGCTCAGAGGGGACGAGGTGCTACTGCCAGGTTAGTGCGTCTGAACTCCATCTCTGGAACACTCGCGGGAAACAGAAACGATATTTTACTGGCTTACGGCCCCTTCCACCACCTTTAAAACGCTCCACAGCATCCACCACGACAGCTGCCAGTCTCTGAGCACTCCCCTTGTGTGCACATGATCTCATGCCGACATCAAGGATGTCTGAAGCGGTTAAAACCACCATAGAACCACGTCCTGGGCTGCACAGACGTAAGGGCACGGTTTAAACCTACGTGTCAGGTTGCCTCTTGCACACGTGAAGAAATAAGCTAACCCTGCTAGGAAATGCTGACTTTGCACGTGAACCTTTATTTTAGTGAAATATTCAAGAACTACTTGTTGTTTTCCTACCATGGAGTCGGGCACTGTGCTGAGAGTTTGAGGAGAACCAAGATGAGTCTGACACGGTCCTCTTTTCAAGTTCGTAACGCAAAACCCAAGAAAAGAACCACAAGGAACTGCCGGGGATGGACAGGCTGGACCGTTCCAGCGTTTCCTAATCTACATGGACTTATAAACTGCCCGGATGCGAGCACAGAGCCAACTCTGGCCTGAGTCAAGAAGTCAGAAGTAAAACCTGAGATGATAGTCGGTAGGTGCTTGATGCACTCCGATTCTCACAGCACTGCAATCAATTACTGAGCATCCCCCGTGGGTGGTGCAACCCACACAGAGAGAGCCCTGCTTACATATGGCTGTCGTTGCTGCCCAAATGGAGAGACCGAGGCTTGGGGGTACGTTGAGTACGTGGCTTAGGGCCACACAGCTAATAGGATGCAAATGGAGGCTGGCCCGTGCTCTCCTTTCACTACACTACAGCCCTAAGGGCAACTGCAGGGTAACCTGACATTGGCCCTGCCCTTCAGGACTTTGTGAGTTATACAAAATGGGCCATGTGCTAAGAAAATTGCACTCTGAGCTACGCCAGTATTCCAGGCAGCAAAGACTACACATCTATCTACTTCAGGGGCTACTTCTCCAAGGGCACTGAGAGACACCCAAGGGGCTGACCCCGTGCTGAGTGTCACGAGCAGCAGCTACTGGACAGGTTCAAATGGAATGACCAATGAGGCCCAAAAGAAGCTTCGTGAACCAAAGGTTAGGCCAAATCAGGGCTCAGTGTGGTTGTCCTTCACTAGGGCACTCTGCCATGTCACAAGTCACAGAGCCTAAGGGCCGGGGACCCTGGGCTGGGACATGATTCCTGACAGAGCCTCAGAAGCTGGAGATGCCAGAGAGAGATTTTCCTTAGGCCGAAGCAGGGCGGTGGCTAAACGTCCAGCTCGTCTCATCCCTGAATCGTCCTGGGCGCTGGTACACAGGTAAGTGTCGATACATGTTACTTTAACTGAGTCTGAAAAATCATGACCCAAAATTACCTTTTTGCAAGTAGCATTCAGTCTGTTTGACATATGTCTTAACTACTCACTACTCACCATTCTTTTGAAAGTTTTAATCTGCCGTGCCAGCTGTTGAAAGTTCAGCACACTAGTGCTAAAGTAAAATGAAAAGGCTCACGTTGACCGAGCCACGACCATCTGTTATCCGATTTAGAAGGACACTTATCAGGAAAAAAGCGGAGACTTAGGTGTGATGATGTCCTTCAAAATGATAGGAGTGACGACAGCACAATGGCAAACGCCACTAAGACGCCCGAGCTAGTTACATTATCCAGGGATGACACGCGGCATGAAGAAAGCAGCTTCCAAGAACAGTAACGACGCAGGGACATGTTAGTGACGTAACGCTAAGCACAGGGAAACGGCGTGAAACCGGGAGACAGCACGGTTCCTATTTAGTAACACGTATGTTCCGCAGGAAGATAAAAGTAAACCAAAGGTTCGCGGTCGGCCAGCAGACGGCTGGCTGGTTTGGATCTTCTGTTTTCCCGCCGTTTCTCTGTTTTATATGAGGACATGTTTCCAAACAGGTGAGGGATGGGACCAGCAGGCGCCCCGGGCCATGCCGGGGTCAGGGCCCGGGCTGCCATCCCGTCTGCCTCGGGGTTTGCTGCTTTGTCTTTCAGGAAGTTGCCGGAGACTAGCACTGGCCACCAAGTTCTCTCTGGGGACAGGCACTGGGGCGCCAGATGGGGCAGGAAGGTGGCCGGCTGAGGAAGGAACCAGTGGGCCCCGCCCCAGGGCAGTGAGGGCCCCAAGATGGCACCCCACATGGCCTCCTTAAGGAGCCAAAGGCACACTGCAGCACGCTCTCACCCAGGCCTTGGGGAACCCATGAATCTAACAGGGAGGGACCCCGTCCTCAGACGACACCGCTTTCTGTTGCATTTTTATTCACTGCCCTGGAATTTTCCCCATCTCTAGGGAAATCATGAGGAAAAAGGGGAACTGGGAGCCAGTTAAGCATGACCACTCTGCCTCTCATCTGGCCGTGCCATTCCCTTCCGTGGCCATCTCATGGTCTTGGTGCTTCGGGACTGGCCCCCTCTGCCTCCCTACCCAGTCCCGCCACCTCCCCGCCTCTGGAGAACCTGCTGAGGCCCACATCTGCTGTGCTGTGTCCATCTCCTGCAGCAGCTGCCCACTGCCTAGCAGAAAGAATGCCAATCCTTCAGCCTGGCACCCCCGCCCCTACCTACTCGTCTCTCCCCAGGAGACCCTTCACTCCAGGCACACCAAGCTTCCCGTGACATCAGAAGTCAGGCGAGAATCAGGGAGTGTCCGAATCATCCCTGAAAATCCCGGCCACAGCCCGTAAAGCACACTCCTCCTGGTTCTGTGCACACGACCCCCTGAAGAGTAATTCTCGTGCACCAAGAATTCTTTACGAAACTAAACTTGAAGAAATCACCACAGGAACAAGCACCTGGGCACCAGCAGCTTCTACATGCCGAGGGGTGGGCGTTCAATCTGCTTTGGGTTAACTATCAAACCCCCAGCGGGGACTAGGGTCAGGATGGCTAACTCCGAAGTCTTCTGGCTGGAACTCCTCCATTCTCACGGCGCTAGCCTCTCTGGCCTTAATGTGTGAGATTCCTCTGCTGCGTGGCGGATGGAGAGTCACTTCTCAGCCCAGTCCACTGGTCAGCTGCGAGTACAAGGTGACGGCAGTGGACCTGCAGCTCCTGCCAAACATAAGCTCCCGTCACACCTTTGCAGAGACGTGGAGATGCAAAGGCCTGGGATGTTCTCCTGCCTTTATCCTTCCTCCTACTCATCATTTAAGAGCCGACTCACACATCACCTCCGCTTCGAGGATGCCTTCCTCGTATCGGGCCTCGGGCACCGCAGTTTGTTGCCTAGACTTTGGATCACGTGGCTCGGGTAGATGTTAACCGCACGCACCTTGGTGATCTGTTTCCAGGTCTACTACTACTGAGCCATGAGCTCCGGAGCACAGTCCCAGCATGGCTCCCGGGCGTCCCGCAGGGCGCGTGGAGCACAGCAGAGGAGGAAGGAGTGACAACGAAGTACAGATAGAAGCACAGAGCACGCCCGGGCGTTCACTAGGTCTCACTGTCCTTTGTCCCTGACACAGGTAACCCTTCCTTGGCCGTGCAGGTGCAACCCGGGCTGTGTCTCGAACTCCCCGCCCCACTGGGGCCGAGGGTGGCTGCGTGAAAAGCAGCCGAGAGACCGGCTGGGGGAGTCGGTCTAACGCACTTGGAAAACGCACAGCCCTGCCTGCTCTTACTGGGTGTCCACGCCAGCCAGGTGGCTGCTTGTTCTGTCTGAGGGGCAGATGATAACTGAATTGTTTCTGTCGTTATCATCGTTATCGCTGGGAGAAGCATATTTAAGAAAAGTAAAAACAATCGAGGCTATGTTTAGCCCTGTGTTTTCCCCCTGAGCTCAGGGAACAGGGAGTGATTTGCTGGGTTGGGTCACCAGACACAGAAACAGGAAAAGCAAATTTTTTCATGGCAAAACGCCCTGAGCCTCAGGCCCCAGTGTCACCGCTGCACAAGGGAACCCCGTAGGGCTCCGGGCAGAGGCTACCGGGTGCCCCTGCCCTTCCATTCAGCGTCACTTCTGCACAAACAGCTGTAACCTCAAAAGTGACAGTGGCCGTGGAGGTGGGGAACCCACGGCGCAGCACCCCTGGGTCTGGCGGGAAGGGCGAGGGCCTGAGCTCTGCGGGTCAGCGAGTCTCTCAGAGCCTCAGTTTCCTCGTCTGTAAAATGAGGGACTCGGATGGCAACCACCTCCAGAGCGTTTATGAGGACTAAACGGTCCCCTTGTACAGTGCCTGCGAGGCCACAAAACAGGCTCCGAATGACCACGGCCGCTGTGAAGACGACGGCGACAGCGGAGAAGCGGGGTCAGCTCCTCCGTACCCGGGCACCGATCTCGGTGGGTTCTGGCTGGAACGGGAGCCTGTGTGCTCCACACTGGCCCTCTCAGAGTGCAGTTCTGGGACCACCACGGGAGCCTCCTTTGGGGTGTTTTCACAATGCAGATTCCCAGGCCCAGCTCCTGACTTGGCAGACAGACTCTGGAGGTAGAAACCTGCATTGTAATCAAGTCCCCCAGGCTGTTTTACTGTAAAATGGTGAGAACCACTGCTCTAGACCACGAGCTGCACAGGGGCCTGGGTCCTCGGACACCTCTGTCAGGATGGCAGCCAGTCACAGCAGTCACAGCACCCAGCCACACACACCCAGGAAGCTTCCGGAAGGTTGACGATTCCGGTCTCTATAAGTCTGGATCCAGAACATCACTGCAAGTTGGGAGTTCTGATGTTTGTTTTGGGCCAACAAGACGGCAGCACTATGGAGAAAAGTCACATCACCCTTCAAGTCCTCTGCGGCCCCTTTTTCACAGGAGGGGGTGGGGACCCCAGGTCACACTGCGTGTTCTGCAGGGAGGGCCACCGGAAAGGGCCTGAGAAGCCAATGACGCGTGTGAAGAGGAAGTGTCTGAGGCTTCCCGACTCCTCCCTGAGACACGATGTGGCTCCTCGGAGGCTTCTGCAGACGTGGGTGTGGCACGATGGCACACGGCCTGGGAGCACAGGCTCCAGCCACTTCCACGCCGTCCCCATCGCTGCGACCTCCAGGAGCACCCACAGTCTCCCTACTCGCCTGCTGGGCCTGTCTTCGCAGGACTGAGAGGAGGTCACAGGGGTGTGTGTACGTGTGCAGTGTGAACACACGCACAGCTTCGCCTACGGACGGGCAAACTACACAGACACACGCAAACACGCAAACCGTCCGGCTCTCTCACAGGTGGACTGACCAGGTGACCTCCAAGGAATCCTTCACAGCTGAGGCTCGGTGACCAAGCTGGAGGTTTCTGGAAGATTCCAGGAGCCTGGAAGGACTCAGCTACACGCATGGGGACAAGAACTCATGTCCCCCAACCGCACTCAAGGGTTTGGTCCATCGACCCCCCGACTAGGAGGGCAGAGGCTGCTGGGTGCACAGCTCTAGAGCTCAAAGAAAGAAAACGCTCAGAAACACAAATGGCATTCGGCCGCAAATGTTCTCGCTTCCATCTCTGCCCTGAACCTTGAAGGGAAACTCCCAGGGGCCTATCCTGTTCAGGCCCGCTTTCCGATGTTCAGAAGACAGAGGACACTCAGAGCGCTGGGTCTCTCCGGGCTGTGTTCCAGAGGCTGCCGTCCGGTGACATAACCACAGCAGAATGCGGTTTCTCTAAAAGGTTGAACACCTGAGGCACAGACCCCGGATTCTTGCAGCCTCCCAGGCCCGGGCGCAGGCCTGCACCAGAGCAAGACCGGCTGACTCATCCCTGGGTCTCACACCTGTCTGCTGAGTCTCTCGCCCCTGCCCTGAGGGCTGGGCCCTGCTGACGCGGTCTCAGGGCTGCAAGGATCCTGCCTGATTCGGGGGTCGCAGCTCACCACCCCTTCCGTGGGGGACTCCAGAGGACTGAGGCGTCTTTCTGAAGGCAGCCTGCTCTACGAAGCTGATCTTACGAAAAGCACACGGGTAAACACGCAGGTTGAGGACTTGGGCTACCCCACAGTGCAGTCCTCTATTTTCAAAAAAAACTAAATTTAGAGCCCCCAGACCCCTGGAGCACCCTGTGCCACCAGAATGGAGACTCAACTCAGAACCGTGTCAGGCTTTGCTGCCCGTGCCTCAGCCTCTGTGTGTCCTCTCTCCTGTGACGAATCATAAAATGTTAGCTGCATCTGGGGTTCAGGGACAGCAACACAGGACACCAAGGTCCTCGGCCGGGGCGCGAGGACAAGGTGATTAGAATGGCTGGAGAGAACGCGCCACCAGCCCCCGTCAAGGAAGGCAGGAAGGCTGGTGGCTTCGGAGTAGTTACAGTGCCCAGCCTGCGCCAGATGGGTGGGGGTGGCCCAGGGCACCTGTCACTGCTTCTGGGAAGTCTTTGCTGCTGCAAAAAGCAGCCCCGTGGGACCCCCAGGCAGTATAGACGACTAAAATACACACCAGACTGGGTGTTGGCAGCATGGGCTTCGGTCTCCCCATCTGTGTGAGGCAGGCCGGACTGGGGCCCGGGACAGCCCTCTGAGCTCTGAACCCACCTCCTCTCTACCCCCGCCCCACCGAGCTCCAGGGGCCTTTAGAAACACAAGGGAAAGCCCAGGTTTGCAGCAAAAACCCAAGGGACAGAAAGGTGAGTTTCATCATCTCCTCTGGACTCCCGTCCGGGGTATGCACAGAGCATGGAGCGTGGGCGGATGCTCGAGACTCATCTGCAGGCCGCTGCACAGGGCAAAGCCAGGCACCTTTACACAGGCGAGAGCGCTGGCTGGCAGCTGGGCGAGCCGTTCAGGAAACCGTCAGTGAACGCGCAGCAACCGTCAGTCAACCAGCACCACTTTGGGACCCTTGCTGAAGCCGAGCGTGAGCAGGTACCCCAAGCACAGGACCCATCTCGCAGGCGTCCCAGCTTAGCTGGGGGGGAGGGACTGAGCTTCAGAACCGTGCCACAGCTGGGCAAGGGACGTGCCGGCAGCCAGCGGCACAGAAAGCCACCCCGAGGCCGGGCTGCCTCCTGGCCCGACCATCTCCCTGTGACGGCACGCTGGCAACGCACTGGTGGGGGCTCCCAAAGCCAGTGCGGCAGCTGCCATTCCGTCCTCTGGCACCACCGAGGCCCCTCTCCACCAGTGCGGCAGCTGCCATTCCGTCCTCTGGCACCACCGAGGCCCCTCTCCACCCCAAGTCAGGGCAGCCCGGGAGGCCCCCTTTCCACCTGACACCGTAAACAGCTACCGCGCGCCAGCTAAGCCTAGCACCTACCTCCATTCTGAGCTTTATTCCAGAAACACCGAAATCAATAAATGGTACAAGGAAAAACTTCAAGCTGCCGCACGGACAAACCTTACACCGTTTTAGAGACTCGAAAATCACACACGTGAGCACAACGTGCACACTTGCACGTGCACGTACTTTCGACATGAAAACGAGGCTCGCTCTAGCTCATTTTGGTCGTTCGTCAGCTTCTCAGAGGGGGCCCTGGCCCCAGGATCACATTCGAAATGGCTGTCTCTGAGGAAGGGAGAGCGTGGCAGGGACCAGGACCTGGGCCTGACGGCTCCAGCTCTGTCACTGCCGCTGCCCGTGTGTTTCAGACACGTGCTGCTGCTAAAAGCCATCTGAAATGCTCGATCCCTGAATGCCAGTTTCGCACGAGGTGCAGTCAATCACATCCCACTTGCAACAACAAACAGCGGTGGGGTCAGAGGACCGCCGGCCCCCGGACCTCTCCGTGGAATCCTTCATCCCGCCCCCCTCCACGCAGCCAGCGGGTTTACCTGCGGAAGCTGACGGGGCGCGTGCCCCCGGGAACACCCCTTGTGTGTGCACAGCAGACCTAACAGCCACGCCTGAGACACGGGAAGCCAGGGCTTGGAGTTGGAACGCTGACAGACCTGAGCCGAGTGACACACGAACCCGACCGAGGGACACAAGTAGGGCTGCTGTGAGATTCGCACAACTCTTCTGCTCAAGTTTCCTCTACGTTCCTTGCCTGCGAGACAATCTACATTAATAAGTAATTTACTGCCATAACGCCTAAAGTAATCATGGGTTTCCATCCTTTTTTTTTTAGCACATGAATTGTTTTGTCCCCTGGCCACCGACTTGCATTTGCACGCCTTTTGCTAGTGGCCTTTCCGCAATAACTGGAACTGCATTCGCCGTCTCACTTGTCATTTGTCCCTAGGTCTTCCCGCCCGAGAGGTGAGGAAAACGGACTGTGCTGTGCCCACTGTCCCCGCAACACAGAACTCTTGTAATGGGTGCCAGTAGCCAAAGGTGGGGAATGGAGCCCGTTCTCACCCCACGTGCCTGTTTCACTAAAAAGGATGAAACGAAGACACGTGTGACGTGGGTCGGCATGAAGCAGCCCATGGCACATGATGGAGGCCTGGAGGGAGGCCTGGAGGGAGCCACGGGCAACCCCTGCCTCGCCCAGCGTTGGATGACTCTCCGGGGCGCAGCCGAGCCCCCTCCGCACCCACCAGGAATCACGGCCAGCAGCTGGCTCGCCTGCCACACCTGCTGACCAGTGGACGGGCACCCCCTATGAGGCTGCCGCCTGAGCAAGGCCTCCTGGGAACACAGCGACCAGCGCTGCACAGGACTCTTCCCCAGAGGAGCGCCCGCAGAGGAACCTGCAGCTCAGCACAGGAGGCAGGCGTGTCCGGGACCCTCTGGGGGGTGAGACGGGAAACCGAAGGAGCCCCGTGCTGCCGGGGCTGGCTGCACCCTGAGAAGCGCCCTGGGTCCCCGCACGGAGCAGGCTGGGCAGTCGCTGGGCTCCACTCTGCAGGCCTCTCCCTTCCACGCCTGGCCCGGTTCTGCTCTCCGCCCCCACTTTGGACAAGCACAGAACTACTTCTCTGTATCGAGGTTCCAAACTCGGAGGGAGGGGACACGGAGCTGGGGAGGGGCTGGACGCCGGCTCCCAGTAATGGAGAGTGAAGTGCTGAGGGGAGCCCCGGGTTATGTTCGTCAGGCGTTTCTACCTGGGTGGGCGCAGAGGGCGGCTTTTGAAGAGGAAGCAGAGGCCACTGCCCCTCCCACCCCCGTGCACTTGCCTGGGTTTCCTTAAGAACGTGTACGACACTCGGACTCATACTGGCTTCCAGTTAGGACCTTGCATGGTGGCTCAGGAGGGAAGTGACCGAGTCACAGGACCAAGCTGTCCCCAGCTCTCACAGGCGAATGCCACTGATCAGGGCCAGAACAGGAGACAGGCAGGGGGGTTGGTGATTAAAGTAATGGGACATTTTATCTTTGCCGAGCATGGTCTGGCCCTGGCAGGGCCCAAAACCCTCGTAAAAAGTCTGGCCGAGCCCACAGGGTGTTCTGCCGCGGAGAAGCAGGCACGCCTAAGATGAAATCTCACCGCCCGGGACGCCCTCCCAGTTCACGACACAGGGCGAGGCCACACTCAGATCACGGGGACAGTGGGCAGAGCAGTCACCTGAGCTTCCACCAGCGCACGGGCTTGCGAAGGCCTGGGGCGGCTGACATTCCCACCCTGGCAGGTGCCGGAAAGGATGGAGGCAGAGGCTCTGCCCCGGCAGCACCTGGGCGCTGCTGTCTCTCTAAATCCCACAAACACCTGCACGCTGCAAGAGGAAAGGCGGGCTGATGGGCCCACCGCTCCGAGGGCCCGATGTAAGCACACGGCTGAGCCATCTACCCCCGAGTCACTCCGCCGGACACACAGTAGGTACTCAACAAACACTACGAGAACAAGGCACTGAAATGAACAAGAGGCCTCGGTGACTTGTGCTGCGGATGAGCCAGGGGCTTCCTGAACCGAGGAGGGGCTGGGCAACACACAGATGAGAGGGGGAGAGATGCCGAGGAGAGGGCGAGGGGGCTCCGGAGCCCAGCCAGCACTGCTGCCCTCCCGGCTCCGCCGCCGCCACCCACAGTGTCCTGGGGCTGGCCTGCAAGGCAGGAGGGAGACAGGGCCCATGTATGACAGGCCCTGAAGAGCCACCCTGCAAGCCAGAGCCCGCAGCGGCGGTGGCAGCACAGGCCGCCCTGGAAATCCTGGGCCGCAGGCTCCGCAGGATCAGCCTGTTGAGTCTTTGCCCTGGTCTCTGAGCCTGAGGGTCTTTCCCCACGAGGGTGACTCCCTCACCTACACCTCCTCCCACAGGAAACCAAGCTGGTCCCCTTCTTGGGGCCTGGGGGGCTCTTGCAGGGAGCAGGACGCTCACCTTGGGTCGCAGCCCTCTTTCTCAGACGTCACTTACGGAGTGTGTACGCTGTGCCGATCTCCTTACAAACTGTCTCTCATGGTCCGCCCAGCAAACCCGGGAGGCAGCTGCCATCATCACAGCCCCTTTGCGATGAGGACACCGAGGCTGAGAAGATTAAGCAGCCCAGAGCCCCGGCGCTGCCCAGTACAGACCCACGAGAGGTCGACCTCGCCGTGACGCACTCAGCGCAAAGGCGTGGAAGCCCGAGCAGGATGGTCCGAAATGAAGATGGGCATCTCCACCACCCGGGTTACAGCGGAAGTCCAGACCGGGCTGACGGGCGGGATGTGCCCAGGAGTCCCTCTCCTCCCCGGCCGTGGCGAAGACAGGCAGCTGACTGTGGCTCTCCACTGTGGGTCTGGCCCGGGTGAGGCTTCTGGGCCACATGCCCAGGTCACTGAGGGGTCTGCTGAAAGCCGTTAACCACCACCGAGGTGTTCAATCGGGCCCCACGTGGGGACAGGCCTCAGAAGTGTGTCACGTGGGTAAACCAAGGCCAGGTGATCTCCGTTTCCACTGCCACTGGCGGCAGCATCAAGAGGACCTCCCAGGCTCCCGCGAGAGCTGTGGCTTGGGAGCAACAAGAGAACAGTCTTCTTCCTCCCTGACCTGGGTCCAACTCTGCCCACCAAGGACCTGGGAGGGCGCCTCGCTAGGCCTCGGTTCCCCCGTCTGTGAACGGAGTGCCCGGCCCGCCCCCGGAAGCTGTTGCTGAGTCGAGGAGACCCTGCGTGTCGGGAGTGTGTCCCAGCACCGTGCTCACTGTGACACGCCCCACCCTCCGCCAGCCTCGTCACCCCACCTCTGGGAACGGGGTCTAAAGAAGAGAAAGGAAGCGCTGTGCGCAGAGGGGACGGCTGAGGGAGGGCCGGGCGCACCGCACACAGCCCCGCGAAGGAAAACGAGACAGGAGAGCCCGCAGCAGCCACGCACCGCGGAGGCCCCGCTGCTGCCTCAACGCAGACGCAGCGGAAACTCACTGTCAAGGTGTCCCCAAAAGGGGCAGGGGTCCCGGAGAGACACACCAAGCAAGGAGAAACGGTGCCCGATCAGCTGGAGCGTGAGGAACCGACCCAGGCAAAGTCAGCCCCTCGCACGGAAGGGTAATTCACACGTGCGTGCGAGCGGGAGTCTGGGGCGCAGGCCGGCAGGGGAGGCAGGGGCCTGAGAAACGCTCCTGCCCGCCGGGGACGATCCTGAGGAACAGCCCGGAAAAGGATGCTTAGTCACTGCTCGTCGCCACGGCAAACGGAACGCCCTTCAACCCAACAACCAAGCAACAGTGAAATCCTCAAACGCTTTTTCACTCCGTACAGCACGACCCCCCACGCAATGGGCTGGGGGAAACGGTGGTGACGACTACGACTACGTGACAGAAGCAAGAGAAATACCTTTTGTGTGTGATTTCACATAATCACACATTCATCCTGGCTCTGGCTACACAAAACCCCCCCAAAACAGAAAAAACACACCGAAACCTGAACGGCAGTCATCCCTGGGGATGGAGCCATGAGAGACTGTCATGTCAGACTTTACCCTGCGGTGCCTTTTCCGAATTAAAAGAAAAAAGTCGACATGGTGACTCTGAAAGTCGGACAGGAACCCCCAGGGCTGCGGCTGGGATCACACGCGTGGAGCACGCACCGGAGCCTCGCCCAGCGGCCCTCTGCGCCAGCCCAGCACGGCCGGGACACACCACAGTCCCCAGGCACAGCAGAGCCGAGTCCCCGCGGCTGCGGCCTCCGTGCCTGTCCAGAAAGCGGCGTCTCACCTGGAGGACTCGGGCCCTGGTGGAGGACTAGGGGGACCGCTCACGGCCACCTCGGTTACTCACCCATAATTCCACAAGAGAAAAGTGTCGGTCCGTGACTCATCTTCTTTGGCGTGTGCTGAAAACAACCAGAAAAGCTATTCACTCTCCACGTCATGAGAAGCACGCCTGCACATGACCCTGCGCGGATCCCTCGCTAACGTCGCAATCGGAGGGGTGACTGCCTCTCGCCGACGCAGGGTTAGGGAAAGGAGAGAAAAGGACTCAAAGAGACGACGTCTGCCCATAATCGGGCCTGGACTCTGTCCGAAGTCGCCGCCGGTGAGTTGTGGTGTCCATCAAGGTAACGGGTTTCAGAAACCCACGACCTCTGACACCGGGGACTTTGCCACGGGAGTGACGGGGAGGAGGAAGTGGGGGGTGCCGTGCCCGGGTCACCGAGCTGGGCTGAAAAGAGGCCCCCCCAGAGCCCAGGCGGGGAGAGAAGGGGACCTCGCAGTGGCAGGAAGAGCCGCGGGCGAAGAGCCCCTGTGCCACCCCCAGGCCCCTCCCTCCGAGCCGGGAGGTGGGCTCTTCTCCGCGCAGAGGCACCGGGGAAGCACAGGAGGCCGCCCTCCCCCACCCTGCAGGCGGTCTGCCGCGGGCCTCGAGGCCCCCGGGCATCCTCTCTGAACTGAAACAGAAACCCAGGGTTCTAGTGGCTCTCAACCTGCAGCTGTGGCTTCCGAGCCCATGGCACCAGGTCTCCACAACGGTTTCCCTTCCACTGCGAACATCCCACAGCTCCCCGCAACCCGACCACGCCCAGCCGCGGGGGAGCGCCGTGGCCGCTGGTGGAACGCAGGCCGGGGGCCCAGGGGTGCCCCAGGTCCGGGCGCTTGCCCTGCAGCTACGTGGAGCCTGAGCACGGGACGTTCCGGGGTCCCTCGTGCTAGCTGGGGCCCCGGTCAAGAGACCTGGCCTGGCCCCTGCTGAGGAGGAGGCTGCCGACTGGTCCGAGGACAAAGGGTCTGCCTCAGGTGTCCCGAAGACTCGCTCACGCGTCCATCCATTCATTCGCTCATTCCACAAATCTGCCCTGGTCGTCATTTACGTGTGCGCTGTGCTAGGGGCTGGTCGCGTGACCGTGAAAGCCGGTCTCAGTCCCACAGGAGCGGTCACCGAGGGCTCTGACCTCTGAGCCCCAGGGACACGGACGCGCATGGCTTCCCTCACGCTTCCCGGCCGTCTGTCCGCAGGGTGGGCGGGAACCCAGGCCCTGGCTCTTAGAGCGAGGGAGGGATGAGGGTGGGGCTGGCTAGGAACACCTGGCCCACGCGGATAAGAGGGTGGCAAGCGCTGGCACCAGCTCCCGCCCCTGTCCCCAGCTGCCCGACTCGGGGACCTTTGCCCTCAAGATATGTGGTCATGGGATCAGGTTATCAAGGGTCCATCCTGACCAGCCTCGGGCCTCGGGAGGACACAGTCACACAGACAGACCATTACGGTACAGAGAGACAGGGACTGGCGGGGAGACGGCCCCGACTGGGTGCTGGCGGTCGGGTGCCGACTGGGTGGTGCGGGGGGCAGTGCTGGTGCTGGATGAGAAGGTGCTCACAGGGGTGAGGTGGGGCGGGCGGGCCCTGCCCAGACCCCTCCTCCATGCCAGCCCTTATCCTGTCGGGACAGGTGGCCCTGCTGGATTCCAGAGCCTCGGCCAGCCAGTCCACAGCCATCTGGGCAAAGAGCTGGCTCGGTTAACGCGGCAGGATGCTCACCGGAAGCTCTCACCAGAGTCACCAAATGGCAAGCGGGTGACGAACTCAAGAGCCCCGCCGGGTTCTGAGAGAGAGAAGCTGGGCTCGGCCAGCACCACGGCCGCGCCTGCTGCGAGACAGAGCCAACGCCACAGGAGCGCCCGCCCGGCACACGGCGAGCACCCCCTGGAAACCACAGCGGCCACCCCAGCCCCGTGCGGGGGTGCGCAGGCCGGAGCCCACAAAAACCAACGAGGACCGGGCCGCGGAAAGCAGAGGACGGCGGCCCGGGGTCCACAGACACGGGAGGCAAACAGTCGCCTGACGCGCTGGTGTGCCCTGCCCTCGGCCTTGTTCCCCCACGAGGCTGCGTGTTCAGCCTGGGGGCGCCTCCCGGGGACTGCGGACACGTGCGTGGGCACCGGAGCTGCTGGGTCTGCCCACGGCGGGGAGCCTGGGGCGCCCCAGGCCCTTGTTGGCTCGCTCTCCCGCCCGCTGGCTGCGCGTCTGCTGCGAACGCAGCTCCCGGGCTGGAGGACACACACGGGCGACGTCGGCGCTCCGCACTCCCTGCCGCCCGCTCCGAGCCGCCGCGCTGGCCCCCCACCCGTGCCTGGGCTCATCCTCCCCGTCCACCCAGACCCGGCAGAGGCCAGCCCACGTTGTTCCTCAGTTTGTCCCCTTCCAACGGCTTCCCACAGCGACCAGAATAAAATCCAGGCTGGCCCCTCTCCCCGCGGGCCACCAGGCCCACGAGAGCCAAGCCTGGCGCCCGCGACCTCCCTCACACAGCTCGGCGGGGCCCGCCAGCTCACCGCCACCCCAGGCCCCTTGTGGTGGGGTCTTTATGTGACGGACTCTGGGTCTCACTCCGGTCATGCGGCGTCCTCGGCCGCCTCCCCTGACCACCCAGCTCCAGGGCGCCTCCCCACCGTGCTGCTGTCCACACGGCCCTGTCTGCACCGCCTTATTTCCTGCCCCTCCTGAGACTGAAGGTTTGGGGCCGCTGTCTTGTCCACAACAGTCCCAGCACAAAGCAGGTGCCATGGGACGACCTGGGGACCAACTGCTGTGGCCGTCGGGCCAGCCTCTGGCTCCTGCTGCCACATGCACGACGGACACAGGCCCAACGGAAACTGATTTCCACTGGGCAGAGACTGCTGCCCCCCCCCCCAATGGCAGGGCTCACGCCAAATCAAATCTCAGCGGGCCAGGGGCGAAAGCAGCACGCAGACAGAGCTGGGGGTCAGGGTGGCGACGCCAGGCCCGCCCGGGCTCCTCACGCGGCCTCTGACTCTGCACCGAGGACACGGGGGGCCAACGGTCGCTCACACTGAGATTTACGACGTGAAGGAACCCCATCCCCAGGCCCCCTGCTCTACGGGAGCCTCACTCCGGGTCCCCTCAGGGAGCATGTGATCCGCACGTGAACTGGTGGCACAGCCCCCCCTTCTACTAACAGCCCCCCGATTCTGCTCTGGGCTCCGACCCTCCCTCCCGGGATAGTGCCACGGAGGGGCTGCGCCTCGATCTCCCCTGGCACAGGGCGGGCACAGGACTGGACGTGGCTGACCAGACACTCCTCGCGCCGAGGCTCTGACTCCTGGACCACAGTGGGTGCTGGAGCCGGTTCCCCTGGGGGGAGCCCTGAGCCCCACAGGAGCACCTGCTTCTAACATCCTCCAAGCTGCCCCACCTCCGCCCCCTCTGGGGCTTCGGTCACCAGCTCGCCCCTGCTCCGGTGACGTCTCCTTCCAGGCGCGTTAGCTGGAGACGGCTGGTCTCATGCCGGACTCCGAGGGGCTGACGGGGAGGTCAGTCACGGCTCGGAAACACCATGCAACCGCCGAACGCGATGCCCGGGCGGGGGTTTTCAGAACCACAGGGAAACTTTCGAAGTTGAACCTGCTTAACCGACAAGACGTTTACAGCGCAGTGCGGTATTTTGTTTTGGGGCTAATTTTTTTTCTTTAGTTTTGTGCTTTAACAAAATGCAGGTTTCTCCTCTTTCTTCTCCTTCATCCTCTCCAAAATGGTCAATTCAGTCAAACGGGTTTGTGTGTGCAGAGAATGTCTATCAAGGTCATTATGGGGAAGTGCTGGCAGGGCAGTGGCAGCTTTAAGGCCAACCATAAGGTCTGAAATAGCTGTGGGCTAATCGCTCACCCCTGAGCTTTCTGCCCCCCATTGGGGTCAAGAAAAAAGAATGAGGGGATCGGGGCCCCCATCTGGCTGAGCCCCACCCGAGGCTGGACCGGCGGTGGGCAGCCTGGAGATCCCGTACCCCACAGCTTCCCTGAGTGTGAGACCCCAGGACACCCTGACTCGGAGGTTCCCACTGCGGGGGTCCAGGCTGTCCGGAGTTGTCTAATTTCCAGTTTTCCCAGCACATGGTAACACTCCCACTGGTCTGGGCCGTTCTGCAGTCGGCCTCCCTAACCTTTCGCACCCCGTGCCCACCACAGGAAGGGGGAGCCGATCACGACGTGAGGAGGCCTGGAAGGCCCTGGGGTGGGGGACGCACCCTCTGAGGTTTCACAAGACACGCAGTGTGCACGTGCAGGCGCACGTGCGGACCTGTGCGCCCGGCCCTGGCTGGCGTCTGCAGGGACACAGGACAGTGAGCACGGCCCCCTCGGTATTTCTCCCACAGTGGAGCCTCTGCTCCCTAAGCCCCCCCCAGGGCAGGGCCCGGTCGCTGTGAGGTTCCTCAGATCAGGAGAGAAGGCTCTAGAATTGGATCTTCCACGGGAAAGGCGAAAGCTACCAATCAAAGTGAAGCTTCAGAGGCCCCGTCTCAGACTAAGGAAAGCCGCCCTGACTTAAACACACAACCTACGTCTTTTCTAAATGAGGAACTAACTCAGACAGAAAACGCCAAAGCCCGTCTCTGCCCACAACCACGTCGCTTCTCCTTCTCCCGCTGCAGCCTTGCAGGGAACCACGAGGCCACACGGACAAGCCCACGTTCACGCACCTGAGGGTAACAAGTGGAGCGGCCCAGCCTCCCGGACGGGACGTGGCGAGACCGTGGCCGTGGAAAACAGAAGGGAGAGCCGGGCCACAAAGAAGGGAAGCTGAGGTGTGGACGGCTTCCTGGGCGCCCCTGCTCGCCCTGCGAAAGGGCATCGGGCTGCCCTGGCCAGCCTGTGGGGGACGGGGAAGATGAAGACCCCGGGGCCCAGGCAGCTGGGTGTCAGGCCTGACCTGGCCGCTGGCTCTCCGGGCTGAGCAAGCTGCTCAGCCTGGGCGTCCCGATCCGACAATCCAGTGTCGCCCGCCGTGGGGAGCCACGGGCCGGAGCCACACTCCGCCCTCCGCCCTGGTCCCCAGACTCGAGAGAGGGGCCTGGGAGAGCTGCCGGGGGCAGGAGGCCGGGCCTGGCCGGGGTCACTCTGGCGAGGGGACGGGCCCTCGGCCTGAGCATGGGCGTGCGGGAAGCAGCAGGGGAAACGCTGCTCCGGGGTCAGATGTCCGGGCCGCCCGCCAGGAGCAGCGGCTAATGTTAGAACATGAGAAGGAAGCGCCGCTCGGCAGAGGACGGCGGCCGGCGGCGGAGTGGGGGAGAGGCGACCGAGCACAGTGACCGCCGGCCACTGCCAGCCCAGCCAGGCCGGGGGCTCTGCAAGGCCCGCGGCCGACTCTCCCCGAAGACACACACAGGGCCGAGCGCGCGTCGGCCCCCTTTCCTGTGTCCCTTCACCTCTCTGGGGAGGAGGGCAGTCACGTTGTCCGCCGCGCTTAGCTTTTAGAAAAAGGAGAACAAGAACCACGAACCGGCTCCCCAGAGGACAGGGAGGGGGCTGGCCAGGCCCCAGGGGAGCGTCTGCAGGCCTCTCCTCGCCCGCCCGGTGTTTACGCGGCCCTCCAGGTGGCCCCGGCGACTTTCGCCCGCGGATTTAGACTTTCTCTCCTCGCTGCTGTGCCCCGGAGACCCGCTCCCAGAATCCCAGAGTGACCTGTGCTGATTCCCATTTTGTTTGGTAACCTTAGACCCCCACTGCTGTTATCTTCTTCGCCCGATGAGCAAACAAAGGAGAAAGGCTTTTCCATCTTTCCTGTTGTTATCTTGACGGTATTTATATGAGGATGATGTTACCAGCTTAGGAAGCCGAAGCAAAACCCCCACTCACTTCCTCTCGAACTTGCTGGCTGCTCAGAGCAAACGCTAACGTCAGTTTATCTTACGTTCCATCTCATGGATGTCATCCCCAGACTGAGATTACTCGGGGTCTTGCTCCGCCTGTTTAGCCCGTGCCTCTCCCAAGGCCTAGCGGAGGCCTGAGAGACCACGGCCTCGGAAGCCACGCTGGGGTGTGCGTGAAGGTCGGGGTGCGGGAGACAAGGGCCTGGACCTGAGGGCTGCACCCTGGCACCCTGCTCCTCAGCTGCGTGGCCTGGACCCTGTGCCCTGGGCTCTCAGAAGCTGCAGTTTCCTGTCTGTATGACCGAGCAGAGACGGAGGTAGCGGGGTGCGGGGAGGTTCCAGGGGGACAGGGGGTGGCAGGACTTCTGCAAGCACCGCAGACCACACGTCCCCTCCCAGGAAGGACACTGGATGCAGCCACGCTCGTGCCGTCCCACCTGTCCACGCTCGTGCCTCCACTTGAAAGCCCCTCTCCAAAGGTGGCCGCTCCTCGCAGCTGACCTGCCCATCTGAGAGTTAAGGGGAAGTAAAGGGGAGAGGACCGATGGGCCCAAGCTCTGTGCTGGGTGGCTGGGGCCTGGAGCAGCCAATGACTTTCCGGGAAGGGGGAAAGGGACGCCTCAACGCCCCCAGCAGCAGGAAGCGTGCAGCGGAGCCCCTTGCCGTGGCCCATCTGCTTCCCCTCTTTCCTTCTCTTATCTGAGGAGATGAGTCTTCCCCCTCGGCCTAGGGCTGCGAGGCCAGACTCCTCCTGGCCTGGGCTCGGGCCATGTCTATTCAAAGGGTAGCTCGGCTGACCTCCGGCCCACGTGCCCTGGATCCAGCTCCATGGCCAAACCCGGCCAGGCCCTCCCTGAGACGGGACCAAGTTCAACGGCAGCTGCTGAGGCCAGCAGAGCAGCTGGAGTCAGGCAGGGATCCTCCCTTGGGACCTCCAGGAGGCCTTCACCCTGAAGGCCATTCCTTTCTGGTCTCAGCTCCTCCAGATGCGTTCTTCAGAGTCATCAGGAAAACACCCATGAGCAACAGAAACCAGAGCAACGTCAGCCACGAACCTGAGCAGGGCCACGGCGGGACAGGGACGAGGACGCGCTGAGAAGGAGGCGGGCGACGGGAAGCCACGTTCACTCGCCCTACAGACATCCCGGGCCAGGCCCCGGATTCAGCCCTGGGGCTCGCGATCGAGTGCGGGAGTCATTCGATGCACAAGGTCCAAATGGCAGAGAGCGGTGAGGGCCCCCGAGGGAAGAGACGGGGAGGGGCAGACAGGGGGTGCTGCAGGGAGGCAGGGGTGTTCGCAGGAGTAAAGTTCAGGCCGACTAGCCAGAGAAGGGAGGGGGAGAGAGAGAGGAGAGGGCATCCCGCCACGGGGGAGTGTCCGGGCCGCAGACAAAGCGCCAAGGCCCTGAGGCTGGTGCGTGGCACACTGGGTGAGGCCAGGACGGGAGCACAGTGACGTGGGGGTGCAGCAGAGACGGCAGGGTGGTCAGGGGGGCCAGAGCACGTGGAGCCTCACACACCCCGGAAGAGCTCTGCCGTTTGCTCGGCTCGAGATGGGAAGCCAGTGGCAGGTCCTGCGCAGAGGGACAGCTGTGACGTGTGTTCCCGCTGGCTGCTGGGTGCAGCACAGGCTAAAAGCGGCCAGAAGCAGGGGACCAGGTACCACGCGAATCCAGGTGAGACGGGACGGCGGCGGCGGGGACGGTGAGAGGGACTCTAACTACAGACGCGCATCGGGTGGGCAGCCCCGCCTCATCCCTGTTTGCAGAATTCCTCCAGCCCAGGGCCCGACACGCCCCGAGGTGCCCGGTGGGGCTGTGGCGTGGACACAGGTCCCCGAGGCCCTCGCAAGCTCTGCGGGCCGGAGACCCGCCTGCCGCTCCCGGCTGGGCTGCTGATGAGAGGTCGATGACAGGAGCCCAGGGGGAGCCGGTGTGGGGTCTCGTGAGGGGCTGCGAAGGGCGCCAGGACCCGGAGCCATGCCCCCTGCCAGCCACAGACGCTGCGGAGAGTCCTGGGGACTCACCCATTTATAAAACTCCTCCACGGGAGTGTCTGTGCCCGAGCAGGACCCCCATCCCTCCGATGGGGAGCAGCCCCGCTCGCTTCGGAGGGATCGGGGCAGCAGAGCAAGGAGGGGGCTGTTCTGTTCTCTGTCCGAGGAGGCCTGGGGTCTGCCTCTCTGGCCCGGCGCATCGGGCCACTTGTTCAGAGGACACCTTGGGCAGAGGGCGGCCGGAGGGCAGCTGTCACCGCGGCCCACCACGCTGGCCGCCAGCCTGTGCCTTCCTTCTCCACCGTCTCCCACTCTCAGCATTCCTGAGGAGCGGCCCCTGCCCGGCACGCCCCGTGGAGGCACGGCCTCGTCGGGGCCCCCACCGCCCCAACCGGGTGGAGACCCGAAGGAATGTCGGCCGCAGCCTGGCAGGGCGGCAGGACCGCGCTTGGAATTACTGACCAGGGTGCTGGCCTGCCCCCTCACTCACCAGACGCCTCCGGCCAGCGACTTCCTTCTTGCAAGTGCTTGGCCGGGCTCTGGGTTCCTGGGCCTCCACCCTCGCCCCGCCCCGGCCTGCGACGACTCAGAGCTCTGCTCCCGGGCACTTTGGACTCAGTCTGCAAGGCCTGCGCACTCAGTCCTCGGCCCCAGCTGGACACTGGGCCTCAGAAACGTCACCAGAGACACGAGGCCCACGAGGTCCTTACCAGCTCAGAGTTGAAGGTCCTGCATGCTATGGAGTCAGCGCGCTGCGTGTCGAGGCTTTCACTCAGGGTCATCACCATGGTAAGGACCTCAGGCACTGGGCTCTGTCCCAGGGCGGGCGCGAGCCATCTTCAGTTGGGCAGACTTGGGCAGAGGTGGCTTTCCTGGGCACCTCCCAGGTGACCAACGTCAGCAGGAACAGCTCCCCATCAGCCGCTCACCCTCGGTGGGGCTCTTGCAGGAAACGGCCGAGTGTGGTCGAGTCCCTGGAAAGACAAAAGGCAAGGGGACTCAGGACTGGGAAAGACCAGGGCCCCGAGAGAGCCGCCCACCCCGCTCCCGCCGGACGCCGGACGGGAACGGACCTGCCTCCGGCTGAAGGAGATGCACTCTGGGCGGGCCGAAGGCCAGAATCGCCCCTCAGAGGCCCCGCCACCCACGTCGGCCTCGGAGGGCCCCTAAAGCCAACGAGCACCACAGTGGGTACAACGGTGACTCTCAGTTCAGCCACGCTGTGCCTTTAACACATACCTCAGGGTCTGGGTTGCTGACAACCTGCTGTCCCTAAGGGTGCTCAAGTCACATGACATCCTCCACTGAGCTGGCTTTACTTCGGCTTCCGCGTCTGCCCACCCCAGGCTGAAGGGCACACATGCACCGACCCCAGAGTCGAAATCGAAGGGCTCGGCCCCTGACCAGCCAACTGGCAGCGGGGGCCACAGCTGGCCAGGCGGTTACACTTCCCCACCCAGTGATGAAAACCCGGAGGCTCCCTTTAAAGGCACAAAACTCCTATCCTTGGAAGTGCCACATGCCCACAATGACACATTGGCAACGGCGGGGGCCTCTGCAGCTTTGTCCTCTTCCCCGGAACGAGGCAAACCCAGCCAGAGCCCGTGCAGGGCCTGGCCACGCCGCCCCGAGCTCCCAGCAGTAAGGGAAACCCCTTCGTCTTCATCCTACACAGCCCGTCCCCGACCCGCCATCCTCCTTCTCCGAGCAAACGCCGATACAAGGAACCTGACGATGCCCATCGAGAAGTGAAAAACAGCGCCCACAGCAACGAGGAAACGGAACGCCGGCTCCGATCCGGAATCAGCCACGCGGCCCGGCGCAGGGAAACGGCCCGGAAGCTGCTGCTCTGCGTAAAAACTGACTGCTAGCCTGGTATTGACTCCCACCCCGACTGCAAATCATGTTTTCCTGTTCACTTCGATTAGGTTTTACAGTGGGCGCTATCGAAATTGCTCAGTGATGGGCCAGCTGGCGAGCCCAGGAAAATCACCTCCCACTGTTCTTCGAAAACAAGGTTCAACCAAAGTGCAGAAGCAGGGATGGGGAGGAGGAAAATCGATGCGCGTGGAAGGCCCGGCTGCCGGGGCCGGAGGCCCAGGGCAGCCCACAGGCTCCCGGCTCCACCACGTCCACCCAGAGGCGACGCGTTTGACCAGGAGTGACCTGCTCAAGGGACGAAGTTCAGACCGCTCCTCCGAGCTATGGCCGGACAGCTGAACCGGAGATGGCCACCAGCCCCTGGACCCTTGGCTTGGGAGCAGGCTGGGGCACGCCAGGCAGGAGAGTGCCTGGAGGGGGTGCTCGTGGACTGTCCCTTCAAAAGGACCCTTTGTGCCACCTCAGCGGTGGGGGCGAGGCCTGATGGTGGCATCTTCTTCCCGAGTGTGACCTCCATCCCGTTGTGAGGCAGCCAGCCGATGGCCCCAGGACTGGGTGGGTGACCGCCCTTCCCCATTGCCTTCTTCCCTAACCAGGCAGGGGGAGGGGGCTGGTGGTTACAAGCCTGGGTCAGAGTCAAGCACACCTGGGCTGGAATCCCAGCTCTTGAAATGTTCATCTGAGTGACCTGGGCCAAGTCACCTAGTCTCTGGGCCTCGGTTTCCCTCTCTGAAACAGGGACAGCAGTGGCTGACTCAGAAGGTCACTGTGTCACGTGAACACGTGCTCACGTCAGGACGTGCTCGGCGAACAGCAGCTACTGGCACGCGTTTGAGGGGGGAGTCTGCGGGGCCCAGTCCTTTCTCAGCACTGGACACCCAAGCATCTGTCCTCCTTAATGTCTTAAAAGGGAAATTTGTTCAAAAATTGTTGAAGCTAAATTTCATCAGGAGGGGACTGGCTAGGTCACGGCCCGTCCCTCTGGCGGAACGTAGGTGGCCAGTGAGAACGATTGCCATGGAAACACATTAGTGCACCTGATGCAGCCGCCAGGCACCCAGCCCGAAGGTGGACTGTGGTGTCCCGGCTCTCACAGCGCCGTCCCCACCGGAGCCCCTACAAGACACCAAGGCTCGTTCACAGGGGCAGCAGGGCGGTGAATCCCGGAGCAAACACGGCAGACGCTGAAAGGGTCCAGCATGGTCCCTGTGCGTAGGGGTCACGGGAAGACAATCTCGTGAACGCAGACACTACATCCACCAAGGAAGACAGGAGGGGCACAGGGGCCAGTGACGTGCAGCACCGCGTGCAAGAGCCCAGGAGTGGGGACAGCCCAGATGCCCGTCCACAGGGGGCGGGTTCCATAAGTCATGGAGCAGGAATAGCGTGTCCCCTTCACACTGACAACGAGGCCGTTCTAACGGCACAGATGTGAACGTTCTCCGAGACACAGCGAGCAGTGGACACAGCCAGAGACGGGGGCAGCGCGGTCCCAGGACCACGGCAGCCTCAGGGCAGGGGCTGTGGTTCTGGGGCAGGAGCAGGCGCTCGGATCGCTCGGCCTTATGTGCTGTTGGACTGGTTCATCCAGTGTCCACGAGGCCCCTCTTTTGATGAGAAAAAAAAAAAATGGAAAGATTTCAGCAGGAAGGGAAGAGGCACGTAGGCAGAGGTGAGCAAAGCACGGCGGCCTGCCCCATCCACGGGGAGTGGGCATGGCGCACACTGGTGGCTGGAGCACAGGGGATGTGGAGAGCGGGCAGCAGCAGGACAAGGACCTGGAGAGCCAGATTCAGGCCAGACCAAGGGTTCTGAACGCTGAGCTGAATGTCCACTTTATCAGGAGGCCACGGGGGCTCCCCCGGGGCTGGAGTTGGCTGCTTTGGTCTTGATTCTGTGACACCTGGACCTCGCACAGGTGTCTGGAGTTCGGTAAGAGCTCAATACACGATTCGGAAAGCAGGCTCGACCGCAGCAACATCTACAGTGGTCCGGCCCATGCTCAGACCCGGCGCGGCAAAGCGCGACCAGCAGAGCCTGCACAATCTGGAACTGGCTGCATTCCTTCGACCCGCGGCACGGGCCTGGCCAGGTTCGTGGGGCCTGCCGGTGCCCGTGGAGACTTGGAGCCCAGTCCGTAAACAGGGCCGGGGTCCGCACAGGAAGAAGCCAGGGGCTCAGCCTCTGAAGGGACAACTGGGTGCATGGCTCCGCCTGGGGCGAAAAGGAGGTGTCCCAGAGCCCACGGGTGGCAAGGTACAGGCTTCCCAAGGCCACCTTTGGGGCGCAGACCCTGTTCTGGCCTGGTGGGGTTTCTCTTAACCCATAGTAAGAGGAGCTTCTATCTGCTGAGCACCTACTGTGTACCAGGTGCTTTCTACACATCGGCTACAGGCCAGGCTCAATTACCCCCTTTATACAGTCGGAAGCAGCAACTCGCCCAGGGTATAAGGTGTGAGCTTGTGCCTGAACCCACGTGGACCAAGCCCCAGGCCAGTGCCTCCCACCAGCGTCCACCTGCAGCACGACCCCCGCCTCCGCGCCTGCCGCTCCATCCCGAACTCATCCTTCCAAAGCCCTCTCGAGCGACTACCACAGGACTTAGCAGGTGCACTCCCTGGATTTACCCCAGAGAAATGAAAACTTAGGTCTCAAAAAACCTGCTCCTGAACGTCCACAGCAGCTTCATTCATGACAGCCCGGACCAGGATCCCACCCGGATGTCCTTCGACGGGTGAATGGTTAAACCGGCCATGCTACGGCGTACCACGGAATATTACTCAGCCACGAAAAGGAACTGAGCCGAGTGAGAAAGCGCACTCACTCCCCACAGGCTAATAATGACTGCGTAAAGCCATTTACACGCCGTTCTTGATTGAAATGGCAAAATCCTAGCAATGAAGAGTAGAGGAGTGGTGGCCGGGGTTTTGAGATGGGGTTTTGGGATTGGGGTGGAGGTGTGGGAGGGAGGTGGGTGTGGTTTCGAGCAGCAACAGAAGGGATCCTTGTGGTGAGCGATGATGCGCTGTATCTTCACTGCATCGGTGTCCGTTTCCTGCTTGTGATACTGAACTTCGGTTTTGCAAGATGCTAGTTGCTCTTGGGGGAAACTGAGTAACTGGGTGCGCAGGATGTCTCTCTGACTTTACAACTACACGTGCATTTACAACGATTGCAAAACTTCAAACCGAAATTAGGAAGAACCACTCAGTCTATGCAAAATGCGTAAAACTAGACACCAAAAGAGTGAACTGTATCGTGTGTGATTTTTAAAAATAAAAATTTTTTAAAGAAGCCCATGTGGCCACTGCTGCCCGCACCAGGGACTGTGGAAGGCGGGGGGAGGACACGTGCTGTGGGACAGGGCAGGCCTGGCCATCACCTTCAGCGAGTGACTTGCCTTCTGTTTCCTCATCTTTAAAATGAAAGTGATAATACCTTTGCTCCAGAAGCTGCCGGGAAATTTAGATTAAAAACACCATGTGCAAGAATAGGGCACACAGACGGCCCCAGGCACTGGTGTCCCCTCCCTTTTGCACAAGCAGCCACTGCGGTTGGCACCTCTGTCGACACCCTCCTGGCCTGTCTTCTGCAGTCTCCTTGACCTATATGTAAATCTTGCATTGTCACGTCCCTGTCCCGTTTGCTCCCACCTTTCTGCCGAGCCTCCCAGACAGAGGGCCCCCCGTCCCGCCGCCCACACATCCGGTGCCTGCTGTCCACGGGAGGCGGCGGGGCGGATTGGTAAGGGTCTCCCCTCAGCAGGCGGCCAGCCCATTCTGGGGGACGCACGCTCTCTGGTTCCCACCCCAGAGCCTCCACTCACTGGCTTGCCTTCACCAGGATTTCCACTGAAGGAGCAAGAGGCAAGGTCAGACTTCCTGCTGACCCCTGAACCCACTTCCCTGGCCGCAGACATGGTGGCAGAGGGCCCTGCCACCCTGCAAGTGCAGCCCCGAGCTCGCCGGCACTGTGCCCCGAAAAGGTCTGCAGGGTGGGAGGGTACACACTGCCCGCAGTCAGCAAGAGGCCCTGGATCCAGCACCACGGCACCCAGCACCGTGGCACCCAGCACCAGAGCCGCCTCTGCCCCCACGTGCCCCGCACGGCACACTCCCGGCCTCCACCGCCCACCCCCGGGCACCAACCACGCGCAGGCTCTTCTCATTCAACGACCTCGCGTTCCTTATGCGCGGGCACTGCTGTCAGTGCTGTTCCCGCTTTCCGGACGAGAAGACCGAGGCCCCACGGAAATCAGGGAAGCATTTGCCCAAGATCCTAGGGCCGCCAGGGCCGAGGGCAAGACGTGAGCCCAGCTCAGCCTCCCCGGCCACTCCGGCACCACGGAGGACGGGCCCGGCTTTGCTCTCTCACACACGTCTTTCCTGACGGGACCTTTTCCGGCTTTTGTTCTGCAGTCGTCCATGTGCGACCCTTGAACCCAGCCGTCTGAGATCCCCGTGGTCAGAGCCTCGGCTTGTGGCAAAGGGAAACCCTGCCAGGTGCATTCCCACGTACAGAAATGTTCTGCCACTTCCAAAACTCTGCCTCACTCTCAGGTTTAGCCGAGGCTCCTGCGGGGCCTTTCTGAAGGGCTGTCCACCCCTTGAAAAGAAACGGCCGCACGGGAGATCTTCGAGGCAATGACACTTCTCCTTTTCGGAGCGATCGCCTGGGCTTGGCACTTGAGCAAACCGGTTTTACAGCAGAACATCTCAGCGCCCTGCACGCAGGACTCAGAGCAAAACCTGACGTGACCTTGGCCACCGACAGTGATGTTCCTGATGGCTCAAGCAAGGCATTCCTCCCAGAGCTTCCATTTCCCTCTCCCATTAGGCAAAGGAAATGGGAGGAAAACAGAAATCCTACAAGGTTTTCGGGAAGGCCGCGTGCACTTTTAAACTCTCCTAACTCCAGCTGGTGTGACAAAAGCAACCTGCAGGCAGGATCCAGAGCAAAGTCATGAACACGCGGGGAAGCGCACGTCTTGGAGGGCCGAGCGGCCTTCTGCCAGGCCCCGTCACCAGCCAACAGGCGGGTCGAGATGGGGGCTGAAGCCCGCGGTCGGCAGTCAGGTTCATCTCTGCCAGGAGAAGGGGACTTGACCTGCCTGGGGCAGCCTTTGCTTAGTTTTTATAACGAAGTCATCTGAGTTTAAAGGGTAAAAGTGAGAAGCTGCCTACGAACTTTGTCAAGGGCCCACACCTTCCCCGGCCGAGCTGATACTGCAACGAGAGTCCGGAGATTCGGGAGGAGGACGTGTCCACAGAAGGCGTGTTTCCCAGCCCGCAGTGGGACACTTAAACCCTCTCCCTCGGCCCAGGTTCCCGCGGAAAAACCGCTGCTGAAACACAGGCGTGCCTCCCCCACCTTCCGCACGGAGCCAGAGGAACGGGCACAGAAACCTCTTCGGTCGAAACTTGAAACACCAGCAACACGCTCAGCACCGACTCTATTGACTGAAGGAACCTGCACAACAGAGGCGCCACCCAGAAATATGCTGTTTGCCTCGCCTCCTCTTGGTTCGCATTTACAGAAATGCCAGGTGACGCGCGGCCTGCCTTTTAACGGGGCAGGATAAGGTGGCAACAGCCGAAGCTTCCAGCCCCAAGCTTAGGCACCTCAGGGCATCCCTACGCGCGGGCGCCACCGTTACCCCAGGTGACAGAGGGACAGTCTTGCCAGGCCCAAGGTCACCCAGTTGTAAAGGGTAAAGCAAGGACTCAGGCCACGGCTACCGAACGCCAACGTCTCTGTCTTAACCGCCCACCCTTCGGTTCCAGGATCCGCGATTTCGTCGTCGTTATCCTGCGTTTGACTTCTCAGCTCAGTCGCCTGAATGCTGAAGCGCAGATGCTGGGTCGCAACGTGCCCCTCTCGACAGCTCGTCCCGAGGCCGCCCAGGCCACACAGCGACCTTCTGGAACCTACCGCTGCAACGCAGCACTCGGGGTTCACTGCCGGCAGGGAGGAGGCAGGTGAGGGGGCATCTCGAGAGGGTGGGGTGCGACAGTCAACACTTTCCGTCCTTCACCACACGCGTGGGCAGCTGTGCCTCCCAGGGGGACAGGATGCTCCCAGCCTGGGGTGGGGGTTGTGCTGGCTTCTGGCTACACCAGCCCGATCTATGCCCCCCCCACCTCCCTGGGCCTCTGCTGCCTACCTGCCCTCTCTCCAAGTCCACTCCCAGGCTGTCCGTGGGGGACCCTGCACTCCACAGGGTTAGTCTGGGTATGGACCCGACTTTGTTGTCCCCTGGACTTAGCACAGAGCCTCCCCACAGCAGGAACCTGCTCCAAGTCTGTCTGCTGAGTCGACAACACAGCCGGGAAAGAGCACTGGACTCCGAGTCCGGAGGCTGCGGTCCCAGCCCCGGCCGGTCCTGGAGGAACTGGAGGGCCCGGCCGAGCCACACAGACTTGCTCAGCTCGCTCTCTCCCTTTGTAACGTGTAAGAAGTTACCCCTGTTCTGCCACCTCGGCGGAAGGTTAAGGAGCTCAAGGCTTTCTCGGGTGGGGACACCTGATGGGATGTCCCTAGATGTCCTGACGGGAACACAATTCCTCATGCGAGGCTTGTAAACTGCCTAATGAAGATCACGTCTTTGCAGCCACAGCCCGAGCTCCTGGGGGCAGGGGACATGCTGCGGATCTTCCACTACCCCACCCCAGGGACGGGCCTCTGGAAAGGACATTCAAATCCCACCCTGAGTCACACTCACTCGGGCTCCCATTTGCCTGGGACAGGTGAGGAAGCTGGGCTCAGAGAGGGCGAATGACCTGGCTAAGGCCACGGCTGGCCCGAGGCTGCGTCAGACCCTCAGGCATAGGCGATGCTTTGTTGCTACGGGAGTAAAGCACCTGCTTTGGAGCAGACGTGCTCACCTGTCCCTTAGGCCTCGACCCAGAGTAAGGTGTGTCCTCGAGGTGTTTTCTCCAGGAACTGGATGAACATCTATTCCCTGGCCTGGTCCTCCAGGTACTCGAAGGCCGCGGCGGGCCCACACGCGGGAAGAACTGGCAGTCACACTACCTGGCTAGAAGGGGGCCTACCCTGTGCCTTCGCTGACCAAAGTGGCCCCGACCCCTCACAAGACTCTCTTAACGGAGGGAAAAAGCAAAACAGTGAAATGCGCTGCAGCCCCCAATCGGGACTCTGTTCTCTGGGACTTTACAGTCGCTCCCACAGAGTCGTGGGGGGTTTTCTGATTTTTCTTTCTTTTTTTCTTTTTAAGATAATAACATTTCGAGAGGCAGGGGAGCAGCGCCATGACTCGGGGACGTGAAGGTGTTGCGATCCAGAGCCAAAACCAATCTGGACATGGGAACAAGACGGCCAGTGCTGTTTCTCGAGACCGAAGCCAAGCGGGAGGACACGAAGGACGGGAGACAGGAGGGGAGAAGCGGTACTCACGGACCGAGCACAGGGCTGCACCTGCCTCCTCCTGCAAGCCAGGTGGGGACAGAAGGGCAGAGAAAAGGACGGGGAGACACGGCCAGGGGCCCCAGGGATAATCTACTGAAATGGTAAGCCACTTAGCCTAAGATGACCATGACCCGTTCTCCAGTCAGACCTATTTTCTCCAGCCACGATTACAAACCAAAACAGGCGTGAGAAAAACACTATTTTTTTTTTTTTAACGAAAATGGAGGAGCCCGACCAGGAGGATGTGTGGCCGGTGTAAAGACAGAAGACGCAGGAAACACGGCTCCTGGCCCTGGCTCTGCCACTGGGCAGCTCTGCGGGGCAGACTCGTGGGCACAGACACGCCACTGTGGGGGTCAGCGGGGCGTTCTGCCTCTCCGGGCCCCCGTTGCCTCACCTGTGACACGCGAACAGGAGCCCCGCGGGAGCGGGAGACCCCACGGCAGATCTGAGGGGGCCGTGTGAGCGTGAGGGGGCAGGAGGGTGGGAGCTGATGGGCGCTCCTTCACTGCTCGGGCCGTGTGTGGGTGGCCTGCCTGGTCCTGCTCAGACCTGCCCCGTGGTGTCCTAGGTCTCAGGAAACCGACAACAGCTAAGGCCAGATCCCTTCCTTGCTGCCATCGAGAGCCTTGACTGTGACCTTCCACACAGCCGAGTGGGAGGCAGACGACGCGGGGGAGGCGAGGTGGGGACGCAGAACCAGCCCCCCGCGAACATATCTCTGGGGCGGGGATGGGCGTGTCTGCACCAGTCCATTTCCCGGGCTCGGTCCTGAAGGGCACAGGGCAGCTTGGTGTCTTCCGGCGACACTCACGAGCTTCTGCCTTCAGGAGCCTCTTGGAGGACCAGGCAGCGAGCCACTCACCCGTTTTCATGCGTTCATCTCCCACCGCCTGCACCAAGAATCTCCTCTTTCTTTCCAAACGTCTGCGGACTCTTGGGGCCCACAGACAGCTCCGTACCCAGACAGCAAAGACCACACCGAAACACTAGAGGTGACCCAGGAGCTCCTAAAAACCGTTGGGGCCAGGAGGGCCACAGTCTCCCACCTGCCACCCGCCCAGGGGTCACGGCCTGACCTCAGCTCCCACACCAGGCCTGGACGCTCCTGATCCGACCAAGTCACATCTACTAACCTCTTACAGGGTGTGGAGCAGAAATAGGTCGGTCGGGCTAACCAACCTGCTGCGAGCCTTCAGCCGCCGCCCTGGCCGCACCGCGAGCTCTGCCGCACGCTCCAAACGCCGACACCTGCCCAAGCACAGCCCCTCGGAGACTCGGCTGCCTGGCGGGTCTGTCACAAGGACAGGCACACCTGAACCCCGTCCTGGGGGTCCTGAAGGGCAGGACAAACTCTACTCAGATGGCTCTGGCCATGGGCTGCAGCACCTCGGAGGGGCAGCCACCAGGGGTAACGACAGCCACCTGTCTGCAGAAACGCGGAGAGCACAGACTGCGGCCTCTTTGGAGGGGTACGGGGCTCCTGCGAGAGGGGTCCCCGAGGTCCTAGGTCAACGCGAAGCCCAGGCATCCTGCCCCGAGTTACTTACGATCGGCCGCAGGGTGCATATGAGCAGCTCGGGGGAGCGGCTGCTTACCGGGCCTTGAGCTTTTTGATTCCTTGGCAGGGTGCGGGGGCGGGAGAAGTGGGGGCACCTCATTTGCAACCCGTCTCCACTTCCTTCTGCACGCTCTGGAAGTGACATGGGGCCTCCCGTGCTTAGAGCAAAGCCCTTGGGGGTTAAAGAGGAAATGACATGGCCGAGCAGACTCACCGGGTGCCTTACGAGCCCCGGTGGACTCTTCCAGAACCTTCTGCAGGCTCTTGGCAGATCTAGGTGAGACTCAAAAGGCCCTGAGTTAACCCACCTTCCCAAGACGGATCATCTTCCTCACCAGAAATGGCCCGGGCACCAGAGGAAGCAGATCCACTCCAGCACTCGTCCACGACACACCCCAAAGCGCCTGGAAAAACTGCCAAACGCCGCCAACTGTCATCGCCCCCCGGGGGGGCCACCAGAACCAGGGTTGGGTGCAGGCCCGCCTCGCTCTCAGGAAAATCGTTCCACGAAGTCAGCAGCAAGGCGCTGCAGCCAGGCCCCAGAGCACCTCCCAAAGCCAGCGAGAGGCCGGCCCTCATGTGCGTGCAGGCCCTGCCCTGGCCTGGAGCCTCCTCTGGAGATACTGCCAAACGAGCGAGAGCAGGAAGGCTGCACGGACACCCGGGAACGCGGGCCTCCCCCGCCAGCAGGCCAACTGGGGAGGCGGGCAGGGTCGTCAACATCCTCGGAGTTAAAAATAACAATAACTCAAAGTTAGAAAAAAAGAAAAAAAAAAAGATGCCAGACTGAAGAAGGGGACCGGGTCAGAGTGGGTGAAATCTCACGGGTACCGGGCAGAGGGCGGCATCTGGGCACCAAAACCAGGTCTCAGGTGCTCCGTGTGAAGTCGGCCGCGGGCTGTCACCCCTGAACGGACTCGTGGGGACAGAGCGGTAGTCTTCATTCAGTAAGCCCTCGGCCAGGGGTCACTCTGCGTCTGCGGGGTTGATGGGACGGGGTGGAGACATAACGCTCTGTGAGCCACAGGCCCTCCTCCCAAGGAGGCGAGGATTACCAGACTGATGCACGAGTGACACAAAAAGTGAAATAAAACGCAGTAAGAGGCAGGGCACGTTTTAAAGAACAACAACAACAACATAACTGTGCCTGCCTTCTAAGGTCTGAGCGCTGCACGACAACCTTCTTGGGGTGAGAGCAGCGCCACGGTGGCGTCTCCCCCGCCCAGAGCCTGGTGCCTCTCCACCCGGGCAGACTCTCACTCCCTTCACTTATCAATAAATCAACAAAACCTTTGCTAGAGCCTTGATCCCTGCAAAGTGCAAAGCTCAGTGAGCGCCCAGAGGTGGCATCGACGTCCCCGAGGCCCCAGCAGACAGGGCTGGGGAAGCAGCTCTGCAGGCAGCTCTCGGCCCCTGCCCGGCTTGCCCAGCCCTGTACTCTCAGGTGAGTCTGGCACAGGTGCCCGAGAAGCAGTCTCTCTGAGCAAGGCTGCGCACACCCCCGGGCCAGCCGCACTTCGTGAGCCCACAGTGGGTCCCCTTTCGCAGAGGGCTCACCGATGGGAGGCAACAGAGGAAGAAAAGTTTCCCCCAAACTCTCAGCAGAACCCAATTTAAAAGTCATTCGCCTTTCACAGAGACACGGGAGGCACCCCGAGGGGCTGCCAGGAGGGACCGGATCAGCGAGTGCCCAGACGACCATGCGGAGGCCTAAACAAGGCTGGCAGAGCCCTATCCGCACCCATGGGAAACCACCTTCGAGTCTGGGGTGACGTGGAAAAGCGAAGGCTGGGACAGGGCACACGGTCAGCTCCCGCGGGGTGAGAACTAAATGACAACACAGGCGTCTCTGGAAGGACGCGAGAGACATTCAACATGGGCGGCCTTCGGGAGTGCCAGGGGGTGGCTGAGGACAGAGGTGAGACGAAGGGCTTCGAGGAAAACCATCCTGTGCGTTCTGCAATGTACGGATGACCTCTGCAGGAACATACCTTTCTGAAAATCAAAACCATGCACAGGCGTGCGCGCACACACCTAGCTGTACAGGCCGCGCACACGCGCAACATCCCTGCGAGGACAAACAAGTGGCCGCATGGGTTTGTCCAGGCGGGGGAGGTGCGTGGCTGGGGGGAGAGACGGTTTTCACTGCTGTTTGTTCACGTGCGCATGCTGCCTCTCCCTAAAATCTCTCTCACACACACACACACACTGCTCCTCGGTTCCCAAACAGCTCGCACCATTCCACGCCTCCAGACCTTTGCTCACACTGGCCCCTCTGGCTCACGCTTACCCTCTGCCCATCCTATCCCCTTCCCGGCCTCCTCGGCCTCCAGCCATCTCTCAGACGCTGCTCTGGCGTCCCCTCCTCCAGGACGGCCTTGCCCACACCCGAGAGTGCAAATCACAAGAGTCCGATGAACCGGCGGTGCGTCTGTCCCCGCGCGGACTGCAAGCTTCTGGAGGCCACGAACCCAGCCGCCGGCCCGCGTCCCCAGCAGCCGGCAGCAGGCAGGCAGCTCAGGAAATGTCTGCTGAACCAAAACACACATCTGCTGCATTAAGTCGGGTCTCGGTGTCCCTGGGGCAAAACCTCCGAAGCCTGTCGGGCCGCGGGCTTCCCCACAGCTGCCACTCTGTGCCGTCCGCACCTCCCGGTCTACTCAGGGGCTGGGCTGGGGGCTGTCTGGGTTCCACGGACTGTGGGGGGCACGAAACCCCGCGTCGCTCACACCTCCTGGAAACCTGCGAACACGCATCAGGCCCTTCTCACACCAGGTCCCAGTGGAACCTCGGCCCGGTCCTCCTCTAGGGCTCTGTTTCCCGTGCTCTGCGTTCAGGAGGGAGCCTGGCTGCCGCCGGGCTTCTAGGAGGCCTGGCCTCTGCCGCACCCACCACGGGCCAGCGGCCCTTGGGAACGGGGAGACTGAGGTCCCAAGGGGAGGCCCGAGGTCCTGAGAGCCCGCACGGTGAACAAGGAGGGTCAAAGGGCAGGATGGGCTCAGAGAAGCCGGGCGTGCATGTGACGCTGCACGCCGAAAGGAAGGGCATTCTCCGAGGGACGTGGGTGGCACGGGCAGACCCTGGGCACGCCCTGCGCTGTTCTTCTGTCGTTACTGCCTCCTGGGATCAGAGTCCCGTCTTAAGTCCAACACTCCCCAGGCTGGCTGTGCCAGGCCCTGAGGGAGGAAGTTCCCCCTGGCCACCAAGTGTTCCGACAGGCACGCCGCATGGCACCACAAGTGCCAGAATGCCACGAATGCTACCGGATGGATGAGCTGTCATCCCAGGTCAGGGAGATGTAAAGAGACGTCCTCGAGGAGGCATCGTAAGTGAGGGGCCTTACGAACAGGTAGGGATTCAGAGGCAGCCAGAGAGAGGGTGAGGGCACCCCAGAGGAAGCCAAGAAGTGGCACGTCCAACAGCCAGCAAGCTGGGGGCTGGGCACTGAGGGGCCCCTTCCCGGCTCCTGCTGGAAGGAGCCCCATGCCTGGCCGGGGCCAGTGACCTTCCCAAGGCCCGGGAAGCGGGTGCTCTGCCATCCAGGGTGGCCTCGGGCTGCCCCCCGCCTCCCAGCTCTCGGGGGCCCCTGCAGACCCGTGCTGCTCTCCCTGTCCTGCAAGAGCACCACCCAAACAAGCCGAACCCCGAGGGGGCGGCTGGTGTCTACTTAGCTGAACAAAGTCGGGTGACCCAGGGAACCCTGCGAGGGTAACCCAGCGGACAGGTACAGAGCCACAAAGCAGTCATTTCCATCTCCAGCAGACCAGCGGCCCTGCTCCGACCCACGCGGCCGCGCCCGAAGGCCCGAGGACAATACTGTGATTGTGCTGTCTCTCGGGGAGGGGGCGTGGCCACGCACAGCCCCACATGAGAATGTCACGACCGTCCCGGGCTCCCCAGCTACAAATATGTGATCCAGGCCTGTGCTGAGCACGCGCTCACCACGTGTCTGCGCGGCTATGAAAGCACAAAAGCTCAAGGGCCCTCGGGCCTCAGCCGCCGGGGCCGGGGCCGGCGCAGGCCCGGGCCGAGGAGGGGGCCGCCGGAAAGGCCCAGAAACGCTTCATTCAAAACCATGACTGCGGTATTATCCCCGGGTTTTCAAGGAGCAGGGGCAGGAGGGGACACTCCTCCACGAAACAACGCTACGAAGCCAGCAACACGAGCGCCTGCCCGTCACCTCCCTCTATTCCGTCTCAGGCCTAAGACAGGAGGTGAGCGGTGACTCCAGAGTCACTCCGGGCAACTGAGAAAGTGAGAGGAAACCAGTCTCGACTGGCAGTCGACAACCGTGACCACTCGGGCCGCCCAACCGCCGGCTGGCTCTGTGTAAACTCACGCCCTGGCTCCGGGCCTCGGTTTCCCCAGCTGTCACGAGGTCTCTTCCAGAAGCCCAGGCCGGGCTCATGTGTCACTGGGAAAGAGGAAGAAGGAATACGACAGCTGGTTCTGGGCGTCCCAGCTCCCACCACTACCAGGAGGACACTGGTTTCAGGGCACCTGAGACAAAGGGCGCCGCAGCCTGAGGACTGACGCCTGGGAAGTCTTGGGAGGCACCTGGAGGGCATCGGGAGGGGACAGGCCGCCTGGCTGTGGCGGAGGCAGGGTGACCCAGAGGCTTCACGCGAGTTGTTAGCTCGACCCAATCGGGTTGAGAACGGGAGAAATAAACCTACGTGGGGAAAAGCCAAACCTCCAACTTCCAAACTCAAAATCACCAACGCTGCCTCCTTGGGCACCCAGGGTCCCAGATGAGGAAGGGAGGAGGGAGGGAGGGAGAGGCGGGCAGTGAGTGGCATTCTGTAGGAGAAAGGTTTCCCTAAGGACAGGGAGCAAACGTCTCTCCAACTATTACAGCGAGGATCGAAGACGAACGGCGTCCAGAGGAGAGGCTGGTGTCTTCCTCTGCGACAAAACATCACGCACTGGGGGGCGCGTAAACACACACATTTCTCTCTGGCAGGTCTGGAGCCCGGGAAGTCCGAGATCCTGGTGCCCACGGGTCAGGTGTCAGGTGAGGGCTCTGTTCCTCACCGACAGTCACCCTCTCTGTGGCCCCACGCGGGGGAAGGGGCGGGGCCCTCTCTGGAGTCTCCTCTGTAAAAAGCTCTAACCCCACGGACGAGGGCTCCACCCTCACAACCACCCCCCACGTTCCCCGCACCATCGCCTTGGGCACTAAGTCTCAACATACGAACTTGGGGGAGCGTCTGGTCCACAGAAACTGGAAAACAAAACCGTCTCTGGAAACCTAGGGTCAAGTCTCCCAGAAAATGAGAGGCAAAGTACAACTCTGTGAGCGTGTCCCTCGGCACAGTGGGAGAGGGAAAAGGGAGAGCGGGCTGGCAAGCAGGGCGGGCGTTCAGCTGCCGGCTGGGACCCACCGGGGACCCACACCTGTGCTGGGACAAACGTGGGGCCTGTTTTGACAATGGGCATTTGGCACGGTGGCTCTCAAAGTGTGGCCCCCGGGCCAGGAGCAGCAGCCTCCCCTGGGGCTCGTCAGAACTGCAGGTTCAGACCCCACCCCAGACCTGCTGAACCAGGAACTCGAGGTCTGGGGTCCGACGGTCTTAACAAGCCCTCCAGGTGACTCGGGTGCTCCCGGAAGTGTGAAAACTGGCATTTTAGTGGATTTGGTACCTAGCACCCTGGTCATTGGAGGACCATTTTGAAGATGAACCGACTGGGGTCCACTAAGGGTGAGTCTCTTGCAAAAGGCCATGAGGTCAGTAAGGGGTGGGAGGCTCAGGCCCTGGAAACCCAGACAAACATGACCTGGTGCTCGACCTTAGGGAGCTCCCGGCAGTCCCGGGAATGCACTCAAAAACACGGGCCCGGTCGGGACCTCTGGGCCCCTTCTCAGCAGATTCGGGAGCTGGATGAACCCCCAGGCACGGAATGGCCTGACCAGCAGAGGGGAGCAGATGAGGACAAGTCGTTTCTGCTGCAAGTCAAGGAAGGCTTTCAGGCAACGGACCTATGGCCCACATTTCTCAAATTCAGCAAACAACCCAGAACGAGACGAAGAAGCCCAAAGGCTGGCCCTGTAGTGAGATGTGAAATCAGAAGAAAATGTTCGCGGAACGTTTGCCCCAAGAGGAGGAGAAAAAAAAATGGGATTGAGCGAAAAAGGTAAATGAAAGGGGTATAACCAATATGAACTGTTTGGGGGGATATGAAGAGGGAAACTCAATTCTTGGAAAACTATAAATTGCCATTTGGAGAAATCTTTTCTTTACTTCCACTTGCTTTACCGAATCTCTTGTTGAAAAGAATAAGCTAGAAGACCCTGAGGCACATGTTTCCATTTACCCTAAGAAATTTTTCTCTTTCTACTCCCAGCAGAAGTTAGCGGCTTGATACAGGGCAACCAGACTGCCTGCCTGTCAGGAGAATTTAAAGATTAAATCTTTGTTTAAAAAAAAAAATCCTATAGCATCTGTTAAAATCAGGGAGGCACTTCGGGCCTAAAAAGATTAAAGTGGGTGAAGCGTCTCTGTGGCTTTATGGGGGTGTGAAGGGAAGACAGAAGGCACTCAGCACCAGGTGGAAGGGACCCTGAGCTGAGACCGGCTTTCCAGATGAAGGGACTCGTCTGCAGTGCTGCCCCGCCGGTCCCGCCCGCGGTTAGTGGGGAGCTGCAGAGTGACACGCGCTGAGGTGAATGGGGCATCTCCCCGTCTCTGAGCATCGGCTTACCTGTGCCGGTTTACTAGCGGGATTATGGAGGGCAGGACCTGGAGCCACGGGCATCTCCAGCGGCAACTGCCGTCCGCCCTGGCGCACACCCTGCACCAAATATTCGGGAGAAGCAGAAAACCTGAATCTGTCTTCTGAACGTCTTGCCCAGTCCGGGGACCTCAACCTCGAATGCCTTCCAGAGCCACCCGGGGAGCATACGGGAGTGAGTGCACTGGGTGGGACCTGCGAAGACGACCCAGAGAGCACGCCCAGAGACTGGAGCACAACTCAGCTGCGGCTGGGGTGGGGAAGAGGGCCCAGAGTAACACGAAAAAACCTGACTTGTCAAGAGCAGCTGAAAAGCCAGCCTTCTTCGTACGACCCCCTAATTCTTCCACATCCAGAAATGCTAAATTCATAAGGCATCACGGGGGCCAAACGAGTCATGTGTGGGGACGACGTGTGGGCCCCAGACCACACATGTGCATCCTCTGGTCTGACGGATGCTGACGGCTCCCGGCTCCGAAACTGCCGGACGAACAGCGTTTTCCTCTCGCAGAGCGGTGTGGACGCGCTGGGCCGCGGGGCCCCAAGGTCACACAGAGCCAGCCGCACCAGTCCTGGCTCACTGAGCCAGCCGCAGGCCTGAACCGAGCAGGAGGCGCAGAGATCCTGCACATGTCCAAGGACCACGAAGCCCCCGGTCCCCAGCGGCGGGGCCGGCCTTCCCACACCCACACTTGGAGAGGCAGTGGACCTGGTTCGATCCTCCGCCTGGCACCCATCCTACAGGGCAAGGGACAGCACTTTCGGGAGCAGAGGGGGGCCTGGGGGCCGCCCTGCCCTCCCCAGGAGAGCTCCCTCTGGCCTCTCCCACGACGACGTGGGCTTGGGGAAGGAAAGCGCTTCCCTGCCAAATGCGTTAAACAAATGCAAGTAAGCCGAGCAGATGGAACAGATGATTCTGGATCGCTGACGCCTACAGATGGCTGCCTTCAGTCGGGTCAGCGTGAACAGAACAGCTGCTTCCTCAATCACAACTCCTGCACAGAACACAGGATTCGGTGTGACGACTGCTCTGCAAGATACAGGAACGAGAGGTGGGTTTCCTGCCTTTTATTTCAAAATAGCCCAGACGCACGAAGACTTCTTGTACCGCAACAACACACTCAAAAGGAAAGTGCCATGAAGTGGGTTTTCTTAAATGTCAAGCCGCAGAGCAAGCTCCTTCTCTGCCCACGGGCCACGAGAAAAGTGTGGCGGGGGAGCCCACCCAGAGGGGCACGGCCAGGGACGGATCGCACTGGGCGCTGAGCAGAGACGGTTTTTGGAGCAGATGGTGCTTGTTGCTGCATTTGGTAAGGGTTTCGTCCTGCTGGAGGGGCGTGGGCACTGTCTGAGCTGAGGAGGTGCCGTGTAAGCCCAACAGGACTGGCCCAGTCATGCCCAAGAGGAGTGGGCCGGACCCCTGACCACACACAGCCCAGAGCGAGGGCAGCCCAGCGGCGAGCTCCGACAGATGGGGAGGCAGGACACGGTGCCGACCCCGGCACACGACGGCCGGCTCCTACGAACGGGTCAAACCCACGTCCTCCGGATGTGCCTTCCTACCTCCTAAGGGCCCTGCCCCAGCCGAGCCAGACAGAAACTACGGTGCGGCCCAGCCCCGGGCGGGCGGGCAACAGGCTGCCTCAGTCTAGTTGTAGCTGAGGCGTTTTAGGGAGAAAGCCCGTGATTTAGAACTCCCTAGCTCCTTTGAAGGAGCTGAACTCCCCTCAGGCTACACAGAAGCCCGTTCCAAAGGGATAAAACAGTTCCTTATCTGTTGCCCATGGAAAACAGGGCCAAGTCACCACAACAAAAATGTTCCCATCCCAGCACAGTGGGAACAATGGTATAATCCATCGGGTCCAGATGGTCCACAAAGAGCATGATCTAAACACTGGAAAATACGGTTTCTGTGATTTCCGCACGGCCCAGGGAGCAAACACGTACTTGGGGGAAGGGGTGCGGGGGACATAGCAGGGCTGATGAGGCCATGGGCCCAGGTGAGCCAGGAGCTGGGGTCACAGGCTGGAGACCAGCAGGGCTGAGGAGGTCCTCGCTGGTCACTTGCAGTCGGGAGCTGGGCCCTGGGCGGTTTGGCTGGCCTGCCCATGGCCACGCAGGTGGTCAGGGGACGGCGGTGGAGGGCAGCTCCTTCACTGCAGGCCAGGCTCCCTCTGTCACGGCACACGTTTCCCTGTCACCACTTCCAGTTGTGCTTCGGGGCCAGGAACACAGTTCCTTTCTGTCCTGGGAGGCCTCCTCTCAGACGCGGCCTCCCTGCGTGCGGGGGGACAGTGGGGCACAGGCCCGCTCCCTGGGACGTTCCGTGGTGATGGCGCCGCTCCAGATCGGTGCTGTCCGCCACGACTCGCTGTGGTGTCACGTAGCATTCAAGCGCCTGACATGTGGCCAGTGCATCTGAAGAACTGCACTTCTGATTCCACTTAGTTTTAATTAACTTAAATCACAGAACTTCATTTGACAGCTATACTTGAATAAAGCTGAAAAAAACTGAATAGCTCCGAGTGGCCGGCGGCGGCCACAGTGGACAGCACACGTCTAGAGCACAGAGCAAGAGTCGCACATTTTTTTTTTCTGTAAAGGGCCAGTCCATGTGGCCTCCGTCACCACGGCTCAGCTCCGCTGTTGTGGCACGAAGGCAGTCACAGACACAACGTGCACGAACGGCCACGGCTGTGTGCCAATAAAACTTTATTTACAAAAACAGGCCGGGGGCCAGATTAGGCCTGTGGGCTTAGTTTGCCAATCCCTGACAGGGCACAGCGCTGGGAGCTCACGTCCCGGGACGACTGACCCTCAGCCGGATGACCTGCACCTTTACCTTGGTAAACCTCAATTTCTTCGTCTATAAAAAGGGGGAAATTGTGGTACCCTCACCTCAAGGTGGCTAGTCCTAAGAATTAAATGGGACACCTGTAACACGGGATGCCAGCGCCGAGCGGGCATTCAGAAAGCCCTTGTGGGGAACCTGCGTGCGTGCTGGGCACCCCGACCTACGATATCCTGTCTCCTCCTCCCGTCCTGGGAAGTGGGCATCACCACTCCCGATCCACAGAGAAGTGGCTGGTTCAGTGTCAAATCCAACGACCCTGTGCAGAGACCTGGCAGGCCTGGGGGCTCCTCAGGGGGGCAGAGGGTAGACGCCACGCTGGCCACGCCCGCACGCGGCAGAGCGACACACAGGACGGGCTGCACGCCACATCCCAGAGCGGTGACGTCCTGGAGTCTGCTCCCTAGCACTCAAGGGACATGCCTGAACCTCACGCAGGTTCGAAGACTGATTTTTTCCAAGGCAAGTGGGAACCCATTCGCCTGTGGGCCATCCTGGAGTGGACACCACTCACCTCGGCCAGGCCCGACCTCTCTCGTACCTTCTTTCTAATGGGTGAGGGCATCCGCTAACCGCCCCGGGAATCAGACTGGGAAGCAGGGAACGGGGAGGCTCATTGCCAAAATGAGGACCGTGTGCAGCTAACTCAGGACTAAATGCTAAGAGCAAACCCTACAGGGCTCACCCAAGAGATGAAAACGACGGGCTGGCATCTGAGGGTGCACCAGGAGTCAGGTGACCCCGGTGGACCTTCTTGCGTGTCTGTGTCAGCAGCTCCCCGGCCCCGCGAAGGCCAAGTTCCTTCCCAGCCACACCGAGGCGGCTACTAGTTCTTCATTTAAGGGAAAAGCGGCGTCTGACGAAGGGTCAGACTTCTTGCCACTCGCACAATGCCAAGAGCCACCGGCCGGCAGCTCTGGGGGTGCTCGGGAACCCCCAGGGCCGCCGCCAAAAGCCAGAGCCTCGCCTCGAAATGGGACAAAGACCACATCCCTCTGGCCAAGTCGATGGCACTCGGTGAAAGCTCCGCGTGTCACGAAGCAGCCTCCAAGGAGGTGACTCCAAGGTCAAAACGACAAGGCCCCTGGGCCGCCTCCCCCGAGGTGGCCTCCAGTGGACCACTGGAGAGGGACATTCCCTATCCTCCTGCTTCCTCACCAGTGTCCAGCTGGTGACTGACCAGCTGCTACCCGCTTCGGCCCTCGCCTTGCCCTGGCTTGCTGTCTCTCTCCTAGGCCAGTCAGTGGCCTCCCAGACGTCCACTCCGACCCTGCTCTGCGCTGCCACTGCCCAAACACGGAACCAACGAAAACACACGGTCAGCAGACACAGGGCTCCTTTCGCTCCCAGCCCTTCAAGGTTAAGTCCAGACTCCTTCGCCCTGAACTCACTGCCGTCCTGACCTTGACCAGCGTAGCTCCCGCCCACTGGCCTCTTCTTGCCCAGGCGCCTGCGTTGTTCTCAACCGCGTGCTGTCCTCCCCAGATGCCCCCAGAGGTGGTCTCGTGCGGCACACACTGCCCCCTGGTCTGGAATGTGTCCCCCTCCCCATTCTCCATCTGCTCATTCTTCGAGACTCAGGACGCCCTTCTCCCTTCGGCTCATTTGAAATGACCTTCCTGTGACTCCCACAGGACTGTGGCCTCAGCAGTGCCTTGGGCACCCACATCTCCGTTACTGCACCGTGCCTGGCACGCAGGAAGAAGTGAAAGGAAACGACAGTCTGACTGTCCCCGACACGCACCTGTGCTCTCCTCCCAGACAGGGACGCGGCTCCCTCATCTCCGAGTCCTTCAGGGCCTGACACACACCGTTGGCGTTTGCCAGACGCTGACTGCACTGAGCCTGGGGACCACCAGCATGGCAGTGTTCTGTGGCCACCGCAGAAACAGTGACATGTCTGGAGAGGCAGGGAGGGCCAGGAAGATGAGTGCTGTCACGTCCACTGAGACCAGCAGCAGCCCAGATGCCTCTCTCAGACAGCCCCTCAGTCACACAGCTTCGTGATGACCAACAAGAGGGTCTGTATCAAGGCCACCCAAGCCCAACACCACGGTGGGTCCCTGATGATCAGCCCCAAGCACCCGTGCCAGTCTCTGAGAGGAGGGGGCTACTGCAGCCTGGAGTCGGGGCCCCCGGCCAGAACCCAGTAAATAATACTTCACACCCCACTGGCCTGCATCAAGGGAAGCCCAGCGACCACTAGGGAGGGTACCGGCCCTTCCTTCTGCTGTCCTAGTCATCAGCTAGTTTCAAAAGCTTGATGAGCTTTTAAGCTCATCAGATAACGCACTCCTATTCCTGGGGAGACCTCTGGTCACGTCCACGGGGTGGAGGGGTCAGACGCAGCCAAACCACACCCCAGGAGTCAACAAGAGGCAGCCAGGCTGGGGCGGGCACCCCAGTGGCAACCACATAACCTGCACCAAGAGGCTGCTGATGGAGCTGAGGAAGGCAGCCTGCCAACTGCAAAGGGGCGAAACCAAACAAGACACCAGCAGCAAAGGACCTAACAAGGTAGTGAGTGAACTCCCCGCCCCCCTCTCCAGAAAGGTGTGCAATCCCGGGGTTCCCAGAGGTTCATTCACACGCGTCGGCGAGAGCGGGGCCAAGATCTCGAGGCTGCCTCCTGACGCTTACACCCATTTCACATTCTGTGTTTAGGGCCAAATTAAGTCACTTTTGGTAAACAGAGATTTTGTTTCCTAGAGAGAAGGCTTAAAAGGCTTCGCCAGCGTTAATCTCGTTAAGAGACACACTGCAACTAAATTACAACACACGCTTTCGAGCCTTCCTACCCCCAGATCAAAGGTCATTGCAGAGCGGAGACGGCTGGGCGAGGAAGGGCTCTCCCTGCCCGGTCTGACCTGTCCGGCGAGCCCGGCTCAAATTTAAGTCCCCTCTGGCTCTGTCGCTCGTCCTGTCGCTCGCCGGACCATGCGGACAACCACCCTTGTCCTTCCCTTTGTCTTTCCAGTCCTCCATCTGTCCTCCCAGTAGCACATGCCTGCCACAGGCGGCACGGGATGCTCACTAACGTTCACTGGACCCCAAGTGTCCCCAGCCATGGTCTCACTCAGTGCCCCCAACCCATGGGCTGGGTGCCGTCGGCACGGCCATAGTCCGCATGGGGGTGGGGGGTGTCCAGGCTGGGAGACAGTCACCTGCCCAAGGGCAAACGGTCAGCAAAGGGCAGACCTGGGATCTGAATCCAGGCAGATCCCAGAGCCCAAGACCGTGCTCGCCCTAAACGACGCAGACAGAGGGCTGCACCGACACGCCACCCAGCGTCCTCTGCGGGTCTCCCCTTTCTGGTTTGCAGCCTGCCCTCCCTGGATCTCACGCCAGGACCCCTGCCCGCCCCCCCTCCCCGGAGTCAGACTCCCACCTCCCACCTCTCACTACTCCGCCTGGCACCACGCCCTGCACAAGGGCTCCTCAGACAGGCTCTCAACCAGTCCCCAAAACTGGGGGGGGGGGACACCCACAACCGGCAAGACGCAAACCCAAGACCGAGAGGTTCACATAGCAAATCAGGTCCAGCCGCGTGCCGGCACCTTCCCCGGGGAAATGCAATCACCTCACGGCCAGAGGGGCTGCACAGGAGGGTGGGCCCGGCCCGGCCACACAGGGGCCCTCCTGCATCCCACGCCCCCCACGGAGTGGCGCAGCCACGGGCACCCCCTGCCCCGGCCCCTCCTCACCCGGAGCATGGAGGCGCCGGCTGCAGAGGACGTTGTCTTTCCACCTCCGAACAGGCAGAGAGGCGGCTCGCGCCAGCAGATGGAACCTCCCTCGGCTCCCAGGCCGCTGGCCAAAGTGAATGCCAGAGCAAGGGGAATTCCAGGCGCGGCCGAAGCCTCGCCCAGCTGGGCCTTGTCCGTCAGGGCACTTCATCCAAAGGGCAGCTGAGAACGAGGGTGGCCTCCCCGGGGGGGTGGGGGAGAAGGGCAGGCGGCAGCTCTAGAGCCCACAGGGGCCACCTCCTCTACCCAGGGCACCGCTCCACTGGCGGGACCCACACGGGCCCCAGACAGGCCCTGCTCTCCGGGAGCCTGCAGGCCACCCAGCAAGCTCTGCCACAAGGCCACCCAGCCCCTCCTGGAAGGAGCAGCGTGGGGCCCAGGCAGTCGTGGCCGGGACCACCCCTGGATGACAAGCCCTGCTCACAGCCGGGACTGAGCCTCCTCTGCAGGGGCGGGCGCTGGCGGAAGAGGAAGTACAGGGTGGCGGAGGGAACGCGAGACTGAGGCCACCAGCCAGCACGCGCTGCTGACACCACTGTCCCTGCCACCCCGAGCGAGTCGGTCTTCTGAGCGGCAGTGTTTTCAGCAGTAGAGGGACCGGGTCCTCGGACACAGACTGCTGAGGAGTAAATGAAGTCACAAAGTGCGGTGCGCAGCTCCACGAGGCGCGCTCAGCAGGTGGCCGGTCCACGCCGGCTCACCGGATGCAGGACTAAGAGGCAGGAGGACCACATCTCCCCACCGCGTCAGGCCTAAACCCAGCCCAGCAGAGACAGAGCTCATTCACTGCCACCACCGACGTGCAGAGAGAGGATGATGAACCCTTGCCAAGGTGACCAGGACCCTTTTCATCAAGCTCAAGGTTTCAGCAGGGTCCAGCAAGACTCAGTTTCCCCCTCCTGGAGGTTGAGTGGCCACCTGAGAGATCCCTGCTGAGCAGGCGTAAGGGAGGAGGTAAAAAATGGGGTGGACTGGCAAAGTTGACCGACCGAGAGCCACAGTGGCAGGTTCCGCGGGGCCACGTGCCCACAGTGCTGCACGACAGCACGCCGTCCTGCCAGCTAGACTGGGTCTCACGTCTCACAGGAGAGAGCACGGTGCTCGAGCAGGGGACCCCGGAGATGCAGCTTCTAGTCCCTCCGTGCACTGGCTACATGACCTCAAGAAAGTCCCTGCCCCTCTGGAGGCCAGATTTCTCCTCCAGGGGATTACACCAGCAGCCCAGAAAAGCTCTCACTCCCCCAAGCCCTGGGCACCCTGAACAGAACTCGATGGAGTGAAATCCCAAGTGTGCCCACCAGCAGGACAGGTGCTGAGCACTCAGGTACAGCCAGGTGGCTGATGGTGTGACAGTCACTGCCAAGTGAGGTGGAAAGGACCAGCTAATCCCTGAGAGCCGCCGAGGTACACCCGAGACCCAACTGCATCTTCCCTCCTGTGAGCCCCAGAGGGGTACCGTTTGCCAAACGTCCACACGGGACAAGAAGGTGAAGACACAAGCAGGATGGTGGGGGCCCTCGTCCCTATGACAACCACCCTGAAACAACAGGCTGAATGAAGCCACCCTCTTCGTTCCAGAAGGAAGGGGACTCAGAGCAGCTGCGCCGAGTCCTGTGTGGAGAGAAACACCCAAGACCCGGCAGAAACGGGGGCTACCTGGATGCCGTCTACAGGGGTGCTTCGCCCAGGCGCAGGTACCCTCCCGGTCCTCCATCACTGAGACGTGGCAGCGATGGAAACTTCCAGCAGGTTCATTCCACTCCGCATCCCCTGCTAAGGGTAGCGGGGGTGCATGGGGTCCATTCCAGCCCTCGTTCCTCGGGCTTGAGTGCACAACAAAATCAACTCAGAAGCTTTAGGAACACCAGTGTTGAGTCCCACCCCTTCTTTCTAAGATTCTGATGCAATTGGTCCTGGATGCAGCCTGGGCAACCGTTTTTTGTTTTTAAAAAACCTCCCCAGATGATTCTAATGTGCAGTCAGTGGTGAGAACCACTGCTTTAGACTCCAGAAACTCAGCACCCAGTGGGCCCAGCCCTGTCCCACGAACTCTGCAGGGGCAGAAAGGGCAGCAGAGCCAGCCAGGCAGGCCTGGCCGGAGATGGGGATCCCCACCCTACCCCCACACAAACCAGGATCAACCCGTAAAGAGCCACCTGTCCGAGACAACACAGGGCCCCTGCCGGCCGGCGTACGGAGTCCCCACACGCTGGAGGATGTGCGATTGCTGTTTAGTGACTTGATTATTTAGGCATGTAAACAAAACGTGGTAGTGTGTGAACCTGGGGTGGCGAGCCCAACGAAATGATTTACTTTGAGACATCTGAGTTACAAATGGAAAAAAAAAATCCTGGAAACCCTTTTCAACCATCCGAATAAAGGGTGAGGCTTCTAGTGGGCTGCCAGATTTATTTCCCATTTCCCCCAGAAGGTCACTGGGAATAATTATACTTTTTATGAATCTTGTCTTTTGTAAGGATGAAGCAAAACACTTCAGTCTTCCCAACTGAGGCATCTGCCTTTGGTGCCATGGAAGATGTAGGAACCGATCGCTCCTTTAAAATGAAAACAATGCTGCAGCAAGGAGAGAGAGGAGCAAGGGAAAGAGGCAGTTAAAATGTCTAAGTTTCTCTGTGGTGTTACGCTAACAAGACTAAACAAAATTTATGTTCTGAGATAAAACAGAGCCTGTGCCTCTGTCTCAGGAACACGCCGACTGATAGCATGGCGGATGGAAAGCAAGCAGGTTCGGAGCCAGACAAACTCCCAGCTTCTCGGCCTTCCGGCTGTGTGGCCTGGGGCCGGTTGCTTAGCCTCTCTGAGCCTCCGGGGACCTCAGCTGTAACTAAGGATTGCTCTGAGAAGTAGAGAGTGTGCAAAGCCCCTGGCCCAGGGCGGGCCTTCGACAACCAGCAGGCGCAGCTGCAGTTCTCTGAACACTCCACACCCATTTCGGCGGAATCCCGCTGCCCCCAACTTTTCATGGTCCTGAATCCTGGAACTTGAGAACCACAGTACACACCCGTGCAGTAGGAGACTCCGTCTCTTTGTTTCCTGGGAGAAGGGGCAAAAGAGCGAGCGCAGTCCAGAGTCGGCCTGCCCCTGCATGCTGGGGTCAAATGCGCTGTTTGCCAGCATGATCTGCTTTCACCTCCCTAGAGTGGCCCCGCGGAAAAAGACCGTCCAGGGACCACGGATGCCGCAGAGGCGCTCTTTCCAGGATATTCCTGCGCCGTCTGGCCAAGCCGCCCCCAACCCCCTTCCGAAGGCAGATTCCCGCGCGGCCCCCACAGCAGGAGAGGAGGAGAACCGTTAAAAAAGCGGGGGTGCCTGTCACACTTCTCCGTAACCCCTGACGTGATGTGAAATTCTACAAGGTAGACCCTTTGAAATGCAAAATCTTCCTGAGTCCTTCAAATGTGTTTTTATTTTCTCGGGTTCCTAAGGCTGCTTTCAGACCCACCCATCAGCATTTCCCCTCTCAATCAACCCACATTTAACAAAAAAAGAAGAGGAAAAAGGAGGAGGAGGAGGAGGAGGCGGCGGCGGCAGCAAAGACGTCTCTGTTTTTTGAAAAAGCTCAAGTATCTCTAGTCGCTACAAGAGGGAAAAAAAAATCTTGTCCTCAGCTCCAGCCTCTGTGCATCCCCTCCTCCAAGACACCCCGAAGCCAAGCCTCCTCTGCAAGAGTCCCTCCCACCCCAACACTCGGCACCAACTCGGGATCCACAAGAACTTTCCCGAGACTTTGCCCTCTGACCCGAGTTCGGGAAGGTTGAGACGGGCACCCCCAAAACCCCAACCCACAATGTTCGAGGCCCCAACCTTGATCCCAAACTGTGCGCACAGGAGGTTTGGATTAAACATCAAAGAAGAAGTTACCTTGACGCTAAGTTGTGTGGCGAAGAAAATGACTTCGCCAGGAGAAGAACCCTAGGGGACGCTAAATTGCTTTTGAATATAGTCTCCGCAGTGGCTCGCTCATTAATCATGTGAATGTAAACTGCGCTAAAACACAACTTTTCGAGCAAGTCTCGGGCACATCAGCATATGTGAGCCTCTGGCTTTGCTTCTAAAGGCTCACATCCCTGCACGCACTGAAGCTGCTGTTAATGGGGTCAGCTATTACAGTGCAGTCCCCGACCTTGGGCCATAATAAAGGTGACTCAGCCGTGGAGAAAGAACCCTCATAAAGTCAGGCAGGAAACACACACAGAAATTAATTGGACACGAAGAGTCAATGATTTTGGAAAGAGTATTCATTGGGCAAGTTTAAACAGCATCTCTCCCAGGATGATCAGATGTTTTAGAGAGGAGAGGGAGAACAGTCATTCCTCCCGGCACCCAAGTCCCTCGGCCAGGCCCTGGGTTGCGGGGTGGGGGGCAGGGCGGCAGCGGGACCGGGCGAGGAGCAGAGCGGAGCCCGGCGGAGTTAAACTGTGCTGAGCCGGCCAGACCCGGCCATGTGCGTGGTGCTGGCAGACACACCAGTTCTTTCAAGAGAGGGAGAGTCTGACAAGAAGGACAGCTGCAGTGGAGAGAGACGCCAGGAGGCCAAAAACCTCGAAAAAGTCCGGGGTTTGGGATTCTCCCCTCCAGTTTCCAAAAAGCAAAGTCACCTCTGGGGTCTGCGAGGACTAATCTATTAAAGGGTGCCCCTTGCTGGATCAATTAAAGAGAGCCCCTCCACATCTGGTTTCCATCTAGGAATGAAACTTGTATTATCAGCATATTACATAACAAATGATGCCTGCAGGTTTCTTTTATTACACATCAGAGAGGTGTGTGTGGGGCTGGTGATGGTGGGGGTTGTGCTGGTCTGCGTATTTGCTGATTTTGGTCTTTTTTTAATTTTTATCTTTTTTTTTTTAGGACGAGAACAAAGTTTTCCACCCAGAATGCAATTCAAACAAGTCACACTCCCTGGATAAAGCATCAAGTGAACAACCTGACAGCAGGTCCAGCACCCAGGGCCCACTGCATCAAGCAGTGGGTGAGAAGGGTGTGTGTGCCCTTCCAAAGAGCAATGCAAAGACACGCCAAATTGCTCCAAGGCGTCCTCTGCTGCCAGCTCTTTTTACACAGGCTCCCTCCTCTCCAGCCTCCTGCAGGGGAGGAGAGCTGGCTGGCCTTTTCTGTGCTTGGATCACCGGTCAGGCGCCTGCTCCCGGAGCCCACTTAAAGGACACCAGCCCACTAAGCTCCTGCAGAACTGAGGAGACAGTGAGTCCAGGGGATGGTAACGGAAGCAACAAGGGGATAAAGACTAGACGGTGCGGGCAGAAAGAGCCTAAGAAATAGCAACAAGGGTTCCCATAAAATGTCAACTAAGTGCAGCCACCACGATGACAATAAGGCACCGGAAAGGTCTTCCCAGAACTTCATGAATTTCCAGAACGCTACTTACTCGTGACATCCTCTATCCACCCAGCGCAGGCTCTCCGCCGCCTGCGGCTTCGGAACACTCGACTCCATTTCTGCAGCAGTGGCGCTGCCAGCTTTCGTTCAGAACTTGTCCTGGGCGTTAAAGTGACTGCACCGTCACCATCACTTTCTCAGGGGAAAGAAGTCCTCGGCAGTTACCCGAACCGGTCTTAAAGCCACCTCGCCCTCCGGAGGGGGCACTGGGGAGAAACAGCTGCCCCAGCCTCCCCTCCGCGTCTGGGCTGGCTGGGCAGCGCCAGGTTTGCCCCGTCCCCACCCTAGCCAGGTGCACACGGGAGGTCAAGGGCTGCGAAGCCTGAACTGACCACCCGAACCCTGCCCCTGACGCGGGCCTGCGGACGGGTCCCAGGGCGGGAGGGAGAGCCGCCCTCCTGCCCAGACCGGCACCTCGCCTCACGCTGCAGCTGAGACGAAGGTGCTGCTAAGTGGGAAAATCAAAGCGAAAGCAAGCGCCCGCCGGTCGCACCGGTGCGGTTCACCCTGGGGTGGGGGTGGGAGGGACCCCATTCCTTCCCACGTCCTCAAACCCGTGGCATCTCCGGACCTGGGGTCCGGGGAGGAAGGGCCCCCTCGGGGGCGGCGGGCACTACTGGGTCCTCAGGACGCCGCGGGCTCCCCAGGCCCCAGGCCAGCGCCCCCGCAGCCCCCGCAGCCCCCGCGGCGGCCGGTGCGCGGACAGCGGCCCTGGTGGGCAGCCCCCCGCGGCCCGTGCGCGTCTGCCCCTGCGGGGCGACCGTCCGCCCGGGACCCTCTGCGCCGGGCACCCTCGGGCGCAGGGCGCAGGGTCCCGGCAGGGAGGGGACAGCCCGGGGCGCCGGGAAGGCCGGCGAGTGGACCACGGGAGGCCGGACCCACGCACCAGGCGGCCGGGGCCGTCCTTTGTTCGCCGTCGTGGGGAGGCCGGGACGCGCTCCGACCCGGCGGGCGGGCGGGGGGCGCCCGGCTTGGGGGGGCGCCCGGGTGCGCGGGCCTCGCCGCTGCTCTGCTCGGCGCCCCGAGCATCGTCCCCGGAGTCGGTGGCGGGGCCGAGGGAGCGGAAGGGGGCGCCGGGGGCTCCCCGGACCGCGGCGTCCTCGCCCCCTCCGCCCCCGCCCCGGCACACGGCACCCCGGGGCGCGCTCGCCGAGCACGGGCCACGGCGCGCCCCGCGCCATGTGCGCAGCCACGCCGGGGCCGGGGCCGGGGGGAGGAGGGGGACCCCCGCGCCCGCGCCCCGCAGCCCGGGCCGGCGCGGCCAGCGTCCGGGACAAAAGAGGCGTCCGCGGGGGCTGCGCCGACTCCGGGGCGCGTGGGGCCCGGGCCGGCGGCGGCGACACCCAGCCCCGGGGGCGCCCCCGGCCCCCGCACGAGCGCGCGGCACGGGGCGGAGGGCGCCGGCCGCGGGAAAGCGGGAAAGCACGGACAGAGGGGCCCGACCGCGCGCGGCACGAACCCCGCTCGCCCCGACCCGGCCCGGCCCGACCCGCTTACCGTGCGCGGCGCCGCCGCCGAGGGCTCCGGCCCCGCCGCGCGCTGCGCGCCCCGCGGCCCCGGCGACCAGGCCGACTTGTCACTTCCTGACCGCGCGGCTCGTCCCCGCCGCCGCTCCCCCCGCACCCCCGCACCCCGGGCCGGGCCGCGCGGAGCCGGGGGGCGGGGGGCGGTGCGCGCGGCCGCGCTGGGCGGGGAGTGGGGGGCGGGGGCGGGGGGGCGCGCGGCGGGGCCACGGGGCGAACTGCGGGTCCGGCCCCGGGACGAGGGACGCGCCCCGCACCCCGCGCCCCGCGCGCACGGCGGCTGCCGGGTCCCCCCCCCCAGGCCCCGGCCGCGTGCGCCGCAGACGCCCGGCTTCCGGGCCGCCGCGCCGGGAGGCCAGGGCCACGGCCGGGCCGGGCCGGGGGCGGGGCCCGCGGCCAAGCGTCCCCCCGCGCCAGCGCGGGGCCCGGCCCTGACCGAGCGAAACCGGGACCCGGCGCCTGGGGGCCGCCTCCGGACCGCGGCGGCGGCGGCGAGGCCGCGCGGTTGCTAAGCAGGGGCCGAGCATGCTGCGCCTGTGACTTCGGATGTTGACTTAAGTTCAGGAATGCAAGCCCCACAGCAGCAGCAGGATTTTCATTGTGCGCCTCACCTGGGGGAGGGGACCGTCCTCGCGAGGGAAGCCCCAGAGTCCCCATTACTGCTTCCTGCGCTGCAGGTTATTTTATTGACCTTGAATCCAAAAAGATTTTTAAGGTGTTTTCTTTTTTTTCAAAGGTCTCCCTATGCCGGTTTGTGTTCTCCTTTGCCAAAAAAACAAAACACCTCATTCCTTTACATGGATTGTGTCTGCGCCATTTGAATGGTTCTATTCATAAATCAGGAAACTTTTTCTGTTGCTTCTAGGAACATTTAATTGGTTTTAATCCAACGTTTCAATCCCAGTATCAAACAGAAATGAACACATTAACTTTTCGAGCTCATGGCTACCACTGAAATGTTTCAGTTTCTCATCACACCGGGCCCATTCTTTTTCAGAAAACCTTGAGCTAACATCTTTCACGCTAATTCCGGTGGTTTCTGCTGCAAAATTAGGTCAAACGACAGTCAGGAGAAAATGTGTCTGCTCACTCAAGTAGATGATGTGAGATATAATCAATTCACCCTAAGAAAGCCAAAAAGAGCTAATATGCAGACTACTAAAATACTGATATCCTAATCCATAAACACTGCATTAAAACATTCTTATCTAGGGCCCATTTTGAAAGGAGAGAGAACCAAGTCTTTCTAGGTTGAACAAAGAAAAGCACAGGGATAATCTTGACAATGCTGGTACATCTCCCCAATGCCACCTTATCACGGTGTGCTCAGGCTTTGAGAGCTTTAAGAATAGTTTAATTTACTTTTTATTAGGAGGCCTAGAGTGACTCCTGCTGGCAAACATTCAGTTTATTCCTGCAATTACTAGTTCATTGGGTCAACTTAAAAAACAAAATGCAGGGGTCTCAAGCCTGGAAGCAATTATTGCAACCATTATTCTTGTTGCTTTCAGGGCGATTTTAGTCACAAAATTCCTAAGATTGTGGTTATGGCAAGCTCCTTTGCTGTAAAAAGCCTCCCTTCCAACCTAAAGCAGCCCGTTTTACTGGTTCTGAGATTTCTTGACAGTATACAGAACTGAAATACCTGTTTAAGGAGCTATGCTACTATCCAATGAATAGCCACTTCTCATTTATTTGACGCTCCAGATGCTAAAAATATATACATTAAAGCCTGTGTCATTTAACCTTCCATACTATACACTCTTACCACATTATGTAGTTCTATAGATATAACATGACCTGACTCTCTAGGGCTGTACTACATAGTTCTTTACGTTAAAAAATCCTATCCAAAAGGCTGTATATTAGAGTTTAGCTCAATTCAGAAGAGTAAATATAAACTCAATTGAACTCTGGATTTAAAACAATGTAAATGGCGAATGGGAGAAGGGAGGTAAACTGTCTACCTTTGCTCAATCCTAAAAGATCAAAACCAAATCAAAACCTGATTTACAGCACAACTAGACACCTAAACAAATTCACAGGCCTACTTAAGAATAAATTCATAAGTAATCCAAAAATGATCACTTGTAACTTTTCCATTACTATTGACTAACACTAATCTGGTTAAGCCACAGAACACCCTGGGAAACATGAAATGTAGGGATTACGTAGTCTCACTCCAAGGCCAATTATAAAACCCAGGGATAAAACACAGCAATTCTCCCTCCTCGCTCTCCTGGAAGCAGAACTACCAAATGAAGGAATGCTCGTGTGCATGGTATGCATCACATGTCCACTCAAACTGCCTGGGATTTAAACAGTATCATTCTATAAAAAGAGCTCTCCTCTTCCAAGTTTAAAGCTCTTAAGCAACAGGAGACAAAAAGGGTGTATTTTATTAAGAAAGGGTGTGACCAACTATAACTTGTATCAACAAGCTAATAAAAGTATTCACCTAAGCACATTTGTGCAGAGGAGGGTAAAGGTTGGGTTGTGATATGCACTAAGGCGTGGCCTAGGTAGTTAATGGGTGTTTTATTTTTGTGCCTTTAGAACCAGATAAATGGTTCAAACAAGGAGCTAAGCTTTGAAGTTGCAGGAAAGACCAGTCAATGGGTTGTTTTTCCCATCAAATCTATCTGTGCCTAAGGTTCAAAAAAGAGCTCACCACTAAAAAATGATAAGCTAGTTCGTCTCTGAGAATAACATTATTCTTTTTAGACTAACAAAGTGAAACAAACATCAAATGTGTTCTACATTGAACCCGAAGCAGGATGCAGATGTGTGTGTATTAAGTCCCTTGTTCAGCCTCCAAAAGGCACTGCTTCTTTGTCACAACTATTGTATTAAAAGCCAGTCATTCACATTTCACACTATTCTTTCTACATCTGAAAAGATCTTTTTTAAAAAACAGAACCTTTTTAAATTTCTTATAATAGGTGACAGGAAGACAGACAACACCAAGATCACCTGAAGCATTTTCAAAGAGACTGGCTACTGAAAACAAGTTGGCAAAGTACACTTTGGAAACTATGGAAAGTTTTGATTACAGACGGAAGGCAAAAATCAGAACTTACTATGGGGGCAATTTTCTTACTTGGACCTTGTTAAAAACAAATAAGTTCTGTAATTGTTCCCACATCGGTGATCCAGGTACAACTAACAGCCCCACGTACATAAACATATTATAACACACTAATCCTTCTTGTTTTTTCCCTGTTCTAAAACCTTTCCACTGATGCAAATGAGCTATATCTATCTGGCTGGAATCTATCTATCTATCTAGTCTCCATATCCCATATCTATACATACACACATTTCATAAGAGGTACTTTGGTTCTTGAAGACAAAGTTACTGTTTGATTCAAGAACTAAATAAAACAAATTTATTTCATTGAAAAATCACCACCACAGTGAATTTAATGATACCAATCTAACTCCTTCAATACAGAGTGAGAGTCGAAGTGGCTTGGAGGGGAATGCCTATGGAAATCAGCGCCTGTGAATCGGCACAGCTTTGTAACCAAACGTCTAGCATCACCGAGGTACGGAGCCCGCCAGCTGGGGCGGCATTGTGCACCACAAAGTCGGGGCTGTAAGCCTGCGTCTCGAGCACAAACCCTGGTTCCCAAGTTGGCAGGTGCTGAAAACACAGCAAATGTCACGCTTGCAACTCACTGGATGGAAGAGCTCTGGGTAAAGTAAGCTAAAAAGAACAGAGCAACAGTTAAGACTTAGTTCAGTATAACTTTTTTTTATTGCAAAGTTAATAGTAGCCATTGGTGTTAGATGCTACAAGGAAACACAGGCCATAAAAAAACCGACACTAAGAAGTTTATGCATAAATAAGCAAAAATAACTATAATGAAGGCTTCTCGTTATCTACATTCAAAGTTACCGGCATATGTAAAACTTATCCAACCTATACTATTTTAAAACTAAGATTCCAAAGCATAATTAATTCCTGGCCTTTCCCTGATCTTTTATGATCCTGGCTGCAGTAGACTCTAATTAGTATCACTATAACACGGTTACTCACCCATAACTTAGTTTGCCTCAGTTACTCCACCAAAAATATAACTAAAAACAAGTTAAAATATTTTCATATTTCTATACATTGAATTTAATCTAGAAAACATTTCAACAGCACACCCAGACTGAATGTGGTATTATCTTCAAATGAAAACAATTTCCATTTTTTCTTAATATTCTTCAACAGAATTCAGATTTAGTTATTTGAGATACAAGCCCAAAATTTAATTTTTCTCTTCTGTCAACTATCTGCCATATAAGTCACTGCCTCAAGAAAAAAATCTATTTTTAACTTGTCCCTAGTGATATGCTCAAAGCTACTGCTATCCTGCCTATCGCCATAAAAATGAAATCAAATGAATTTCATTTTCATTAGGTAGTGAGGAAACTGTCAAACTACATACAGTTTATGATTTCTCAGTTTAAAACAGTCTGGAGACTGAATCTTTTGAATTTGAAATATCAAGGAAAAAAACTAGTCTCGGGCTCCGATGGGTAGAAGGCTCCTGGGTGCTCCTGGGTGCGGTATGAAAAGCACAGGTGCCCTACATACTACATTAGCCTGCGAGTGTCTTACCTCCCCTCAGCAGTTTGTCAACCTTCAACATTAACCAACAGCAGAGATGTCTCATACCCATTACAGCTCTCAGAGGGAGGAGCCTGTTGGTATTGCATGTGCATACCCTGCAGCTAACCTGAGACCAAAAAGGATTAATATAAAGGAGAAGCTGGCTTTTTATTTTAAATACTATTTTACAGCTCCTCTTGGAACAAAAAAGTAACAAAAAACTTGATCAAACCATGTTATTTAATCACTGTACTGTTAAACTACCTAATTTAAAGTAGTGAAGCTTCGATTATGTTCTGTCGTGACAACATACATTATCGTATTGACCTCATCTCACCCGCAGAAACTTTCTTAAAATGATTCAAAGACTTAAGCGTCTGAGGTCAGCCAGCATTCCTACAGTCATACTAAGCACTCCAGGAATTGAGATATTACCACTTAACCACCAATAAAAAGGTTAAATAAACAAATCTGAAAACCAAATGTTTTCTAGACTATCATAAACAACTGATTCACTGTGCTTTCCATGCTAGATTGTCAGTTCCAGTATAAATGAAGGTCAAATCAGATAAACTATGTAAAGTATTACCCAACATCAAATTTTAAAATGCCATTGTGAATGACACTGTTACCATGACTTAGAGCAAGGAAAATAAACAGGACTCACTGATCAAAGAAATCAAATCTAGATAATACAAGGTGGAAATCAGCGATAAAATCTTAGCCCACGGATTCCTAAATCAGTAAACAATCCAAACCCAACTCCACAACTTTCATTAAACCTGATGCCAGTCATGTGGGGGACTTGAGTTCAGTTTCCTCGTTAGACATCACTAGAAATGCCCTGACATTTAGACTTAATAAAGAAAGGTGGACCAGAGCCTTGGCATTTGTTTTCAATTCAAACGCACCCACATTTAATATTTTCCCCATCACACCTCTCTTTACTACAAAATAATTACCAGACGATGATCTTAGATTTGTGGAGAATCTTAGAGTCTGCTGAAATGCAGCATAAAGGGCAATTCATGAAAATGTGGCATTGTGATTTCTGGTTCATTTCCTAAACAGAAAGGTGCTTCAGGAACAGTCTGATTTAGAGACTAAAGAAGAAGCTACACAGGACTTTTTTAAGAAGTTCTGAAAGGCCCCCTATTCTAAACTCCCCTCTCACTCATCCAGCACTCCTCTCTTCACTCATCTCATCACTCCTGGAATATACATGCCTTACATGGAAACAAAATGCATTAACTTGGTGACACTGAGGGTTAAAGTCCTGAACAATTCAATGTATTAGCTCCAATGGGAAGAAGGGTCCTTGGAGAAAAGAATATTTGTTTGGCTTTAGTGTGTTAGGTATCCTGCTAAGCCGCTTTACATTTATTTTTCTTATTTAATATTCACCCTATTACACAGAGTCTACACAACTGCTTCTACCTCCATGATATCAAACCGCTTCAAATAAAAGTACTGAAGGGAAAGCAAGTTTAAATAAGTTTCTACCACACATGAGGCACTTTGCTAGCACCTTTACTATACTTCAGCTTCGCCGAGATAAGCAGGATAGGACAGAGAGGTACCAGGCTCAAGAGGGCAGACCCAGGAACGAAACTCAGCATGGGTCTCCATGCAACTCAAGAAGGTAAAAGTCTCAAGGCACTGGAACATCAGTGTGGTAAATCAGGTCACCTGTGAGTGAGTGTGCAGTCTGTGTGTGTAGGAGAGAATCAAATTTGGGCGACCCTTCAGATCATCACAATTTTGCTTAGGCCCAATGTTGATCTCAATCTTTCTAAACATAAAGTAGAAATTGACTTAACAGTTACATGTAAATTTCTGAGTTTCTTGGATAAAACATCTCTATAGTCAAAAGAATACCAACTGAATTATCAAATATGGATCAATACTCAAATCTAAAGTTTACCAATGCATGGCATTTTTAGATCGAAAAATACTCACATGATTGTTCCAGGTGTTTTATTATACGTGCATGCATTTTTTCATAAACATAGACACCTTGGTTTAAAAGAACCATGACGTGACCTAACAACTGATATTTGGCTATTGGAGTATGTATACTCCCCACATATAAGGAAACCTATTTTGGAGACTTTTCTCTACACCTCAGATCAATTTCAGCAGTTATTACAGACTAAATGAGTCCCCTCATATTCGTATGTTCAGGCCCTAAGCCCCAATGCGGTGGTGTGTGAAGACAGGGCTTTGGGAGGAGGTCGGGGTTAGGTGGGATGGTGAGGATAGCGGCCTGCCGGAGTGCTCATTCTCCCTGAGGACCCACATGAAGGGATCATGTGAACACAGAGACAGCAGCGACCTACAAGCCAAGAGAAGAGGCCATGGACCAGAACTTACCTCGCTGGCACCTTAACCTCCAGACTTTAAAAAATAGATTTCTACAATTTAAGCCACCCAGTCTACCGACCCCCGGTTGACTAATCCATGAGTAGAGAAGAACTTGAACTATCAGCTACTGCGCTCGCTGCAGCAGCACATACACTGTTCCACCTACTGAATACCCTTGTTTTAGAGCAAAAAACTAAAGCCAGAAAAGGAAAGTGACTTGCCCAAGTTCCAATCACCTTTTTCTCCAAAATTTAGTATTTAAAAAGTACAATTTCTCTTTGGTATTTATTCTGTTACTTAACAGAGTCAAATAATATCTGTTACTATAAAATAAAAAGAACCAAAATAAATTTCATGCTGAGAAAACAGTCTGATATTGTATTTGCTGAAAATTAAATCATTAAGCAAATGGACTTCATAGCAAAACAATCTTACTTCTGGATCGATTAAGTCTATCATCCAGGCAGAACCAGAGGAAGCCTCAGCTCACTAAAGGAACGAATCTCTGGAGAAGGCAGGCTTATTTCGCAGTGAGGTCCGGTATACGGAATTCCCCTCTCAGTTTAATCCAGTTAATTATTTCTTAATTAAAATAATAACCACAACAATTGGCACTTCCATCTACAAAGCCCTATGGAAATTCTGTCCTCTCTCTCGTACAAATTATATTTTCAGTGATTGGACCTGACTGGCTCTCTTGAAGGAACTTTCCTTGCAGACCTGTTAGTCATTTCCAGACAGAATCAACTGCCTTGTGTGCCTTGCTTTCGACTGCTTCTCGGAAATCAGCAAATACTATTCTCATTGGAAACAACAGGAGTTTCACAATAAAAGCAGTTTCACTGGATCACAACATGTAGTAACAAATAACACAACATGTAGTTTTCACTCACAATGTCACGCCTTTCTGCCAGAACTTGCATACAGCTCTTTAATTCAGCCCGGTTTATTTTATTAAATGCCATATTATGATGTGGCCCATTCAGATTCCAACGAGGCTTCTTGTTGAGGACAAGGGAGGACAACCGAATTATTGCTGCTCCAGTGCATCTAAATTTACTTCGTGAGCAAAGTCAACAGAGTCGGGCTGGATGCTGAGGCAGGAAGGCCGGACGCGGGATGTAAACCGCTTTCCTCCACTTTCCCCCTCCTGCCCCCCTCCAAGTCCCCGGGTTGGAAATCATCCCAACGTTTTACATCCTAACATTTTTTTTTTTAGGCCAGGATGTACTAAAATTAGATGGGAACAAAGGACTGACATTTTCATATTAGAGGAGGGGTGAGGAGGAAAATGCGAAGCGGCAGCACCCACTCGCTTCCCCATTTAGCCTGCTCCCCAGTCTCGGGAGCTGTGAGAAAGGCGACAGCAGGGGAGCGCCAGCCTCCCTGTCCCACCTGCGCTGTGTCGGCCCCACTCACGATGATAACAAACTGCTTCATCTGTGAGTATGCTAATGAAGAGCGAGAAACACAGTTCGGGGGCCCCCTTATGCAACCAGAGTACTTTCTTATTTCTTTCTAAGCTCCTCAGATTATATCCAGGATAGGCTGACAGCTGGTTTCACGTAGAAATTTTCAGGTATTTGGGAAAACAAATGTATTAGACTAGCTTTTCCTAAAAAGCTCTTCACCAGCTAGATCACTCGGTATCATACTTATCATTTCCTGATGTCGTATCAACAATACGTTTAAAAATAGAAATACATGTTTAAAAATAAACAGGAGAATTTATCATTTCTTCAGAATGGGCCATGTGAAAAATGAAAAAAGTCGATTTGGGTTTTTTTATATCTTGCTCTAATGAACTAGGCCAGAAATCTGTGACTATTTCGAGGCCCAGCAGATCACTTGAGTGTCCTGCAGCGGTATGGGCACGAGACTGTGCCCTCTGCAGCTTCTACACCCCAGCTGTTGAAGTTCTCCCCCAAATCAGGATGGTGATACACTCACGTCTTGGGAATTAGTCCTACCTTTTTAATTTGGTTTCTCTGGACCTAACTACAGGGCCACACAGTGACAGCTCCAGACTCGGTCTGAGAAGCCCTTTCAACGAGTAGTCAGTCTAACGTGCTGTGTTGTAAAGGTTTTGAAAACTCAGTAAGTAGCGACTCAAGCTCTTTTTTTCTGGTTGCTGGAGCCCATCTTGACATCTAAGCTGGAAAAGAATGATCTTTCAACAACTCTCCAGGGAATTTGCTAAGGTCATATTCAATCATTCATTAGGCTTCTTACCCCTCACTTTTCAGAGTCCCATTGCAGAGTTCGTTTTATTCAGCATTTACGTAGCCTGTGGGCTTGGGTATTTGTCTGCTTAACGTTGAGTTTCATTTCTATGCCCCTAACATAGAAATCCATCAAACAACAAAGAATTTCAAACTATTCTTTTACTTTTCAAACAAACTGCATGGTGCGTATGAAGAATAAATTAGCATTAATTTTCTTGAATTAACTGTTAATAAAACATGCTCGTGTGCTCCCCTTCTTCTAAGGACATCTCTGTCTCCTGCCTAACCGAGAGAAACGACAAGAGTTTCCTAATTTTTTCCCACTATGCAATTGTCCTTCAATCTGCCATGCTCCTTGTCCCCCACAGTCAAGCCCTAGGTAACGGGCAGCCTCCTTCCAGTGAAGTGTCCTAGACAAGGCGCCTTTCAGAGACCATCGGCAAGCCCCGCACACAATGAGCTGAAGAGGTCACTACGGTGGGACACATGACGCTTGGCCTCTTGCTCTCACAGAAAGCTGTCTCTGGAGCGCACACTCTCCAGCTCACAGTGCCTGACACAGGAAATCAAACCCAGGTCTCCCCGCAGCAGCAGGATGCCAGCCTGGAGAACAACTGACTTTTCACATTTGTGCATTTTTTCTTTGCAGGCTACCAGACACCGGCACACAAACATAAATATACAAAATAAAACTACTTAAGAGAACATGAGTCAAAATCCATTAACATAAGCAGGGATACTCGATTTCTTTGCATGTTAATTTGAGAAAAATTATTTCAAAGCCATATAAAACTTAATTCCTAATACAGATTCCTTAAAAATTATGGTTCCTATTACACTCTGGATGAATATGAATTAAGGGAAACGTATAGCACTGCATTACAGTATCACAGACATCTAAAAATAAGTGAATTCAAACACACTATTCATGTAAAGACTAAAAATCGTTTATATATGTTTACCTCCTTCCCAATCCCACCAAATAAATGGAAGATTGCATGCACATCACAGATGAAGAAGAAAGGCAAACTCCCTGCTACTACAATGGGAGAAAATTCATTAAAGGACAGTTTGTGCTTATTTTAAAATGGCTTTGGTCAAGCTGCCAAGAGTAGTGTCAGGTTTGATGCTCATATGCATAAATGCCAGCCCCAAAAAGCAACTCTAACTTGTGCATCTGGCTTAAAACAAAATGTTCGAAAAACTTTCTATTTGTTAATTGATGTAACCGCCCATTCAGGCCTCAAGTCCCTTTGGACTTGCCTACATACTTCCTACCAACAGAAGTGGCCTGCTATGCAGTAATAACATCATAATGAAAAGCAACAATTCTGTGCAAGCTCCAAAGAGAAATCTCGTTTGCATTTCAAACAAGTTCCCCTAAAATAAGAGTGTCTTTTGGTGAAATAAAATTACAATCCCAACTTATCCAGAGAAAACAGCACTCACTACATAACTTGCTGCTCTTTTATAACTGCATAATTTCTTTCACACATATTCCTGTGATTTAAGAAAACTAAGTTTAACAATAACGTATTTATGACTCGCTTCAGTGACTTGGGGCATTTACTCGCCTGGTTTTTAAAGCAGGGTATTATTTGAATATACTAATTTATTGTTAGCACTTAAGGACCTTCCATTTGTTCTGATTTCAACCTCCCAAAGGCTGGCTACCAGCAAGATTAAACTGATAAGAAGAGATGACAACTCCCTTTCACCGACCTTATCAACAGCTCCAGGATTACTTAAAAAAAATTTTTTTAAATCCTTCCTCTTTACAAACTGATCAAACATACCCACGTGACAGTCGTGACAGTGTGACAGTCGGTGACCCGAGGAGGGTCTTGACAAAGCCAATTCCAAGCTATCAGTGAATCGAACCCAATGTCTCAGTTGTTAGCCTGGTGCTTTTACACAGCACATGCCTAACAACTCGCGATCCAACAGAGCACTCACTCACTAGTAGCAGATTCAAATTCAAGAGGACTGTGGAAAACAAGACCAGAAAACCATTTCTGTTTCCATGGCGTAAGATTCCATGGCTAGTTTGTAAAGTCAACACAATATTTTAAGAAGTTTAATGACATATTTTTTACTTTCTCACTTTTTACATGTTAAAAATTAAAGTTTTTCTAAAATGCTGTGTTGAAAGTTGATATAAATGTCTTCAGTTATTTTGTGCAAGGCAGGCAGTAATCTTAATGGCTGATTAACGTCGATCTAAATCGAATCATCCTCCCTGCCCCCGCTATGGGGCAAAAATGAAAATAAAAGCATGCCATGCCACACTTATTATTTGAGTACATTTGTCAAATGGAAATTCTGTTCATTCAGTAACCCAACACGCCTAAAAGTTAAAAATCATCAAAAAATATATATCACTTTTTTAAACACTCATATTGTGACTCCAGTATTCTTAACCAAATACAAAATAGCATTAAATATTAATATACCTTATCTTTTCAAAAACATTAAAAACTGTTTTTCTCTTACTAATTAGCTCCTAACTAGAACATTTTGTCCCCATATCCCTTGGGGCTCACAAAGATATATACAGGTATAGCTATAGATATAACTTACATATAACCCTTTCACAGAAGAATAAGACAATTCAGTTCCAGATTAGACAAGTCTTCTAAGACACGCAGGGAGATGGTTAAAGAACGTAGGGTGGCCCACTGTTCTCACAGTCCACAGATCAACACCATCGCAAGCAGCTGCAGTGCTCCCAACGACTGCCCCACTTCTCTACCAGGATTTCCTAAATGCCAGTTGTAGTTCTCCGATTGAACTATAAATGTCATAAATGCAGACTTAGCATCTGGGAGGCAGAACATCTAGGGGAAGAGACTGTGCTTTTGAGTCAGACCCAGAGATAAATCCTGGTTTCATCCTGTCCTAGCTGTATGATACATAGAAACAGGAATAAGACATGCACAACTAGAGAAGATACTGGGAGGATCAGTAAGACAGTGTCACTGAACATAATGCTAACGTTAACAGTACCTCTCTGTCGTCTTTCCTTCTACTTTATTTATCCTCATGGTGTGTAAAATGACATCAGCCACAAAATACAAACTCAATTATTTGTCAACTGATATATTTATCTGATTTTGTGTAATTATACATGAAGATTGGAGGATTTTCTCCGATATTAATTTTTTTAAATAAGCACCATTGAACCAAATATAGCATGCATGTTATGTTTCATAAATGCTCTAATGAAAACCTAAGAAAGTCGTTTTGCTTATTATTCTGGCCCTGGAATAGTTTGGTCAAATCTTAATAAAGAGCTATATCCAATTCAATTTTACCAAGGCACAAAAACGAAGAAATACATGCATTCCGTAAATTCATTTACTGCTTTAAAGTTTTCCACTGTTCAGCAATTACAGAAAATTTTTTAACCAAAAAGAAAAATATTTACATTTCAATACAAAAGAAATTTTAAATTACTCCTGGCTGATCTCTCAACCCCACCACTTACATACTCGCGACTTTTTTTACCAGCCCTTTATGTCTCAACACGTGCTTCCTGTGTACTTACTAAGCATTTATTTGCACTTGCATTTTCTGTGTCAGGTGCACTTTGATGTAGAGCTGCTTTACAGAGCTAACTGAATTTGTCCAAGGAGAAGCCTCACGTTTTCTGGAAAACCAACGCCGCCACACTGCTCCCAGATCCACCTCCGAAGTTGAAAGTAGGTGTCGGCAGCTCTTCAAGAAGTTCAAATCCTGTCAGACAGAATTAAAATACTCTTACTAGACATTAGATCTCACCGCTAAGAGACGTTGTATTAATTAATATACTTTTGAACCCCTTATAAAACTATGTGATTCCAAACTCTGATTTGTGACTGAATTTTATGATTTTTCAATTCTACTGTACTTGCACATAATGTGTGTGTACACCCCAAAACACTTGGAACTGAGCAAGGAACAGACAAGACCAAAAACGAACTGCAGAAAAGAGGCCTTCTCTCCATCCATGCCCCGTTTCCTCCCCGCCCCATTGACCACCTCTGCACCCCTGCAGCTCCTGTGGTCTCTTCCACCAGCCTGCTGGTGGGAAGCGGCCACCATGTTCCCACCAGGCACCATGTTCCCACCAGGTACCAGGCACCAGGTACCAGGCACTGCTTTGTATGCAGCAATGCCGCTGACCCCATCACATGTGAAACCACTTAATACAGAAAAGTTAATGACACAGAAGTAATAAACCTGTAAAATGAAAAGTTCTGGAGATGGCTGGTGGTGATGGTTGCACAACAATGTGAATGTATTTAAAGCCACAGAACTGTGCACTAAAAAATGGTTAAATGCAAAATCTGATGTTATGTATATTTTACCACAATAAAAGAATTTATAACCAAAGAGCAGAACCCAAACTGAACTAATGAAGGATCTGGGAAGACAAGGAACTAGTATAGTAACCTTCAAAGTAAAACAGTGTGGTTGAAACATAAATAAGTAACTTGTATTAAAAGTCCTGGGTTCAATTCCCAGCTCTACCACTTACTAGGTGAAAGATATGCCAGTCAAGAGACCTTTAGCAGGATCCTCAGTTCCTACATAAGGATGCTACAGATACCAATGCCCCATCTAACTTACAGTGATTCTGTAAAGATCAAAATGAAATAATGTGCCATTTTCCTAAACTATAAAATAAAATGAAAATTTAACATTTTGTTAAAAAATAAAACAAGGCCGGAAGGTCACTGTTATTAACTCTGTTTCCCACAGCAATGGACTTTAAGTTTTGGAATTTTTTTTTTTCCCTTTAGGGGGTGTCTACATTTTCTAAGTTTCTATGCTTGAGCTTAAGGCTCAAATAGCTCTTGTAAACAGAGAAAAATGTTAAAAGGGATATATATTATTTCATCACTTGGTCTTTTATACTTTCATTACACATTCTAATTCATATTCTTAATCAAACCACTAAATTTTAACAAATAACTAAATGCTAAAATGCTCATTAAAAACTAATCATAGAAAAGTTTTCCAAAGACAGACGACAGGTCTTTTAATAACACAATATATTTTAACACTAAAAAGTGAAGCCACTGTGGTGGGTACATGAGTACACACCCATATTTGTTTCTACAATTTTACTTATGCTTAAAATATTTCATAGTAAACATTTTTAAGAAAAAATGTGAATTTTCCACTACTAATTTTTTAACTCCCTGGACTAACTCTACAGAACTGAAATTATTATATTTCAACAGATAATACACTAAGATATTAAAAATGGTTGTATTCCAGAGATAGATACCAAATGATTTTAATTATTATAATCTCTATACTTATGTGTTGGGGTTGACATTTTTCAATATTTTTTATAATGAATCTGGATTACTTTTGCAGTAAAATAGAATTTAGCGGTTCAATTCAGTATTCATAAGAAAGTCAAGTTCCTTGGACAGCAAATGAGAACACCCTAATATCTGGCAAATGTTTCAAGTAATCCTCACCAAAACATGTGACAACACAAAATGTTTATACAAAGGGCTCTAAAAGAAAAGTGCAAACTTCATTTCAACAGTTTTATGAACATTTATGTTTCAAACAAGGAAAGAAGCAAAGAACCCCAACAGATTGGTGAAGTGACCTTTATTCTATGCAAAAGAGACCGTGGAAGCCAATCTGGAGACGTTAGTGACAAGACCCTCAGCAGTGATGCGTGGCAGCATATGCTGACAGTGTCCTGTACCTAACTCCAAAACCACTCTGAGAGAGGCATGCCGCAAAGTATTCTAGTGTATGTAATTATTTCTTTAACATTCCTTGTCGTAACATTTCACTTATTTAAATTCTGTTTTAAGCCCTAAAACTGAACACGAGTCAAAGCATTTACTCAGTAGTTCTCAGACACAGACACGTTTCTAAGCACTCTTTACCAGGCTAAAGTCTGTTCCTCATTATCAAAGACAGACAAATATGTTTTTGTCTGGTGGTTCCAGGAGTAAGAGAGAACACCTGTATTTAAAAACCAGGAAAGGAACTTGCTCTACGCCGTGTAACTGAGCATTTATTAAAAGTGTCAAGCTTCAGGAAGAAGGAAAGACTATTGACACGGGGCCTCGACAGTTCTAAAGGAAACAAATTTAACATGGAAGATAATAAAATTAATGGCATGAAATAAAAGACAATAAATCACATATAATTCTAGTTTTCCAGAGGCAACAGTAATGAAGCCCCAGGCTCCCATTTCAAGCCTCAGACCCTTCGGCTTTTACGTTCTGTAACCTGCCAAAGCCACTGCATGCACACAAAAGGGCGTGTGTTAAGGGTTTTCCCTCCAACTGCCTGGTCCCTTATTACCAGCAAGAAAACAAACTAAGATGTAACACATGCAGTATGGTTATAAATTCAATCCCCATTAGCTTGTGACAAGTGAAGTTCAAAATTTAACCACAAATTTAGTACCATATCATTTATCAATACTCCACCCTAAAAATTCCTCTCAGTCCTTTAAATAACTTAATCCTAATCTGAAAAGGATTCTAAGGAAAAAACAAGCAAATATCTAGTTATAAATTCTCAAAATACTTTCCCAGAAACGCCTGTGCACTGCACAAATAAACTGGCAGGTAAAATGTTCCTTAAGACATGCAAGGAACAGTGTGGCAAAGAACTCAAACTATTTGTGTACAGATTATCAGTTCTTGATTCTCACCAAATCCTCACTGCGTAGACACAGCACCTATTATATTTTACTCATGGCACAGAAAAGGATTCTGTCTTGGCATCAGAAATCTTGAAAAAGGCAGAGATTTCCTCAAGAATAGTATTTCTATTATCAGGCCCCTACATTTTGTTTTTGTGCAGTGAATCGTTCCACATGCACTTTAAAGACAAATCCTAAACATCTAAATGACCATTAGCAAGACGAAATATCTATAAAATTTAAATTCTCAGGGATGGCTCCATAGTGTAGTGGTTAGCACTACACTACATGCAGGTCCTGGGTTCGTGCCCCAGGTGCGCCAGGCCCCGCAAGTGCGCCGGGTGCATACCACAAGCATGTGGGGGTAGAAGCCCGTCTTCAGAGACCCAGCTCTTAAAAAAATGAGAGACAGCGACATCCATAGGTCATGGGTTGGAAGGCGGGGGTGGGGAGGATTAAAGGGGGAGGGAATTAAAATTCTCATCCTATAAGACTTTAAAAAATACTACTTCCTTCTGCATTATTACTGCTCAATACTATTATTGATTACTAGTATACACTGTGCACTAAAGTCAGAAGCACAATATGTGCACTTAGATTCTCTAATAGATTATACAGTTTATATGAAGTTAATTTTTATAGACTCATAAATTTTAGTACTTAACTGCCAGGATTTCTTGGAAATTTTTAAAAAGGAATCTAGATCTCAATCATAAATTTTAGTACTTAACTGCCAGGATTTCTTGGAAATTTTTAAAAAGGAATCTAGATCTCAATCATAAATTTTAGTACTTAACTGCCAGGATTTCTTGGAAATTTTTAAAAAAGAATCTAGATCTCAACCAAGATTATTTCTTTATGCTTTGCATATACAGTAAAAAGTATTACAAAGGACATTAATAGACATGAAAAGCAGACAATTTCCACAAACAAAAAAGTAAAACGCTACACAACACCAAGAAAAAAAATACCTACTTAAGTGCATTAAATCTGAGGTAGGCGCACATTTAAACAACACATAGCCAGTTACCTTCTCTGAATTCATCTAGCAACTCCTCCTTGGTCCAATTACATGAGGTGATTAGAAAAAAGCCTTTCACATTCAACGCCCTGGAGAGAGATTTCACATACTGCTTCCTCTTCTCAGCTGCCCCGTCAGGATTAAGGCTTATGGCATCAAATGTCCCTTTGTCAATGCAAACATGAAATCCAGACAGCTTTGTGGAAAGATTCAAAAAGTCTTCTACCTATATTAAAAATCAATGTCTATGTGAGAACAATTAACACACGATCTTTACTGAATTTAAGTGACAATCTGTAAAAAGTTATAGATAAAAGGACCCATTCATTACGATGGTATTTTACATGTAATAAACATATTTTCAACTTTATAGCTAACTTTTATGTGCTTCATTCCAAGATCATTAAAGCTAAGATTAGTAAGACTGACAGAGTTTCCTGGACATTCCAAATCTCTACAAATTTGGAAGCAAATCAAAGCCAGGTGTGCTGCCTAACAATACCAGCAACAGAGCTCACGGGCCTGGCTTATGAAAAAAGTTATTTCTGTCAAAAAGTAGAGTATTTGTCTTATTGTTAAAAATGGCAAAAATTATCTGGAACGCAAACAGGTCACTGGAAAGTAGTTGATTTGCACCGGACATTACTCGTTGTATGATCTAAAATAAACGAGGTAGATAAAAGTTCTTTTGCCTTGACTCACAAAGCTGCTGATATGATGAATAAAAAATCAAAGGACTGTTTAAACTCTAATTACTTAACTCTATAAACATCATTCACTTTAGAATTTAGAAAGTCAGACCTCAGCATCTCATTCTTTTCTCATTCATTTTCAATAACCTATAACAATGTGAAATAGTTTGCTGCCTCAGTTTCATAAAATATTCAAAATAATTTGTCAATAATGTTCTGAAAAGCTACCTTGAGAAAGTACACAATTAGCTGATGATTAGTCACACAAACTTAATAAAGTAATAATAAACAGTGTTATTATCTGAAAATCCCTCGATGACGTGACTCTCATATTCACATGGAACATGCATTTCCCCTCCCCCGCACCCAAGTACTCATTACACCAGAAGTCAATCATGCCTACCACTCTCAAGAGCAGAGTTTGGAGGAGTTCCTATCCTAAAAGCCTGTGTGAAAGTATACATTTATTCAACAAATATTTTGTAGACACCAATTATATGCAAGGACTTTTCAGGTTCCAGGAATATAACAACAATATAACAATTGTATCTTAAATTCTCTAAAGAGAGAAGCAAATAGTAAATCAGCTAAACAAATCATTCCAGGTAAAGTGCTATGAAGAAAATAAAAACAGAATAATGAAGACAGTGACTGGGAAAAGTCTTAGAAAAGGTAGTCGAAAAAGGCCTGAGACAGTAACATCTGAACAGAGATCTGAAAGATGAAGATGGCCAAATAAGCTAAGATCTGAGGCAAGACTGACTGCTCTATGCTGAGAACAGCACAGAGACTGGAGAACAACAGGCTTGACGTGTGTCAGGAACAGAAAGCAAGCCAGTGTGACTGCAGCTTCGTGACAGAGGGGGCAAGAGGAAACCAACGAGGGCTCTGTAAAGCTGGGCGGGTTCAGATTCCACTCTGGATGCAGTGAGGAAGCCCTTGGAGGCAGGTGAGCAAGGAAGTCCCAGGAGCTGATTCACATTTTGAAAGAGAAGTCTGACTGTCCTGTGGCAATGGACGTGGGAGTGGCAAGAATGGAAATGGGAAGTCAAGTAAGAGGCTACAGCAGTTGTCTGCAGGAAATGATGGTGGCTTGGACTTGGGAGGTAGTGATACCAAGGAATGATCATGTTCCCCATATGCTTTCAAAATAAAACCAACACATGGATATAAGATTTAAAGGAAAGACAAGGGTCAAGGATGACTTCTTGGGTTTGGGTGAACGTAACTGGTGAATGAATGGGGATCTCATTAATAGACATGGGGAGTAGGTAGAAGATGCGGGTTTAAGGAGGAAAACGGGAGCTTAATTTTGGATTGAGAGATCTATCTAAGGGGAAATGTAGAATATAGTTTTTATATAAATCTAAAGGAGGAGAAGCCTAAGCTAGAAATATAAATGCAAGAGACATCATCATCTCACAGATCACAAAAATAAACTAATTTATCACTTCAGGCATTTACAACTTTTTGATCTAGTTAACCCAAAGTTAGCTATTATTTGTATCCCTCTGCAATCACCAGAGGCAGGGGGAGGGGATGAACACACTTGCACAAGCGTAAGAAGAAAAAATAACTTCTCCAAGCTGACAAGACTCAAAATTTTAAGTTACCTAAAAATGTTTCATTTTGGATTACTTATGATTGATTTAGTTTGTATAAGTTCAGATATCAGCAAATTAACATACTTTAGAAACATTTAAACTTTATAACATTTTATTAGAAATAAAAATAAGTTATAGTAATGTAAAGAAGTTACCTTCAACTTAATGTTAGATAAACCTTCTTTCTCTATAATACTTCCAGAAAGCTGTATTGCAGAAGGAGAGTAATCGATTCCAGTAATATTAGAAAAACCAAATTTTGCCTAGAGACAGAGAATTTTATATTAGTTTTAATATAATGTTTTGCCTATGAAATAAAATATCCCTTTAGGACTGGGGCTGTTTTATTTTTTTTTAATAGATCAAGTAACCTATACCATCCAATAACCACAAGCTTAAATTTTATTGCAGAATCAAAATAGAAACTAAAAGTTTAAATTTATATAATGTGACAATTCATTGCTTTTATAACATTTGATTTTTTTCAAAAGGAAATTCATTTTCTCAGATAATGAGAATACTTGCATGCACAGTATTTCTGCCCTCAAGCAGAAAAATGTAGTATTAACTTGATGTTGATATGCTAATTCACACAAAAATCTGTCATAAATTTTACTTAACACAATTAAGTTATATGAATAAATTAAATGTATGTATAATAAGTTCCTGATTTAACATTTTTCCTTAATAATGCATCTCTCCAACAGCCATGATTATCAATCACCTTACATATGCATAGTATTTTTGTTTTTGAAGTAATTTCATACATTCCAACAGATATTTAAAAATAAAACCTGTGAGGTAGGTTAAGCAGGTATTAATGCCCCTAAAGGGTTAAAGGAAGCTCACTGGACTTAAGACCTTTGAGGCTGAAACTGTAGTCCCAGCCATTCACTAGCCATGGGAACCTAAGGGTGTGTGGTTCCTGTGGCAAAGCATGATGGCTTCTGCTCTTCACCCTCAACCCCCTATGCCGAATATCTCAGATGAATTAGGCTAAAGTTAATCTCAAAAGAAGTCTAAAGAAAAAAAGAAGTTGCAAGGCACAGCTAGCCTGAAATTCTCTTCCTGCTCTTTACGACTTACTTAATTACTTCCTTCAAAACAACTTACTCAGACCCCACCAAGACTTACCCAGACTTTTCAGCCCTGTGACTGACTCCTAATCTAAAATCGAGTAACATACCAATTATTTCCATAAAGCATTTTGTTCCCTTTGATTATCTGTAATCTTAAGGTCTAATATCTCTTCTTTGCTGTTTCCATACACTCTGAGGTCTTCATTTTTTCACCTTTTTCCCTCACTTCAAATATAATAATATAGGCAGGTTGAAAGTAAAAAATGGGAAAAGATATACAAAAACTAATACAGAAATTGAACTTTACCCCTACTTGGATGGCTGTAATAAAAAAGACAGATAATGAAAAGTGTTGGTAAGATTTCCAGTTTCTCTATAGTTCTTACCAACACTTTTCATTATCTGTCTTTTTTATTACAGCCATCCAAGTAGGGGTAAAGTTCACTGGTGGAAATGTATGATGGTACAGCCACCGTGAAAACAGCCTAGCAATTCCTCAAATATTAAACGTAGGCAACCATATGACCTGAGGTACGTACCCAAGAGAAATGAAAACATAAGTCCACACAAAACCTTGTATACGAATTTTCACAGCAGCATTTTTCGTAACAGCCAAAAAGTAGAAAACTAAATGTCCACTGATGAACAGATAAACAAAATGCAGTATAGCTATATAATGCAATATTTGACCAAAAAAAGGTATGAAGTTCTTGTTACCTGCTATAACATGGATAAACTTTGAGAACATTATGTTAAGTGAAGGAAGCCAGACATGAGCGGCTACTTATTGTATGATTCTATTTATATGAAATGTTCAGAAGAGAGAGTACAATGAAGGAAAACTGCAGACCAATATGCCCCAAGAACATTGCTATTAGAAGTTCTCAACGAAATGTTAACAAAGTGAATCCAGCAATGTATAAAAAGACCAAATGGAGCTGATTCCAGGAATGCTGGCTCAATAACTAAAAATCAATCTATATAACCTACCATACTGATACAAAAACAGAAAAAGTTCATGATTATATTCCTTGATGTAAAAACATTTTTTTTAAATTACAAAATTCAACATCCATTTTAGAAATAGAAGGGAAATACTTCAACCTGATAAAGGGGATCTAAAAAATCCCACAACTAACATCATACTTCAATGGTGAAAAATTGAAGTTATCCCCTAAACTCAGAAGGGAGGAATGTTCTGTCATCACTCCTAGTCAAACACTGTATTGGAAGACCTAGTTTAATTAGACGAGAAATAAAAGGCATACAAATTGGAAAAGAAGAAACAAAATTGCCCTTATTCACAAATGATGTTTATATAAGGAAATTCACCGAAACACTCATAGAAGTAACAGAACAGGATACAAAGTCAACACACAAAAAGCAACTATATTTCTAGCAATAAGCAATTAAAAATCAAACTTCAATTCACAAAGCAATACCAATTAAAATACTACCAACCCCAAATTTGTATGTATACATATGTAATATATATGTATACATTACAGATATACTACAAATTGATTCTAGAATTTATTTGAAAAAAAAATGAAGGAAATAGAAAACCCAAAGCAACATTTGTAAAAGAATAAAATTGGAAGAATCACACTACCTTAACTTTAAGATTCACTAAAAAGCTAGCTACATCAGTCAAAACATCGTGATGTTGGCAAAGGGACATCAATAAAACAGAACAGTGTCCAGAAATAGATACACACAAATATGGCCAACTGATTTTTGACAAAGGTGAAAAGGCAATTCAATGAAAAAAGGACAGTCTTTTCAATAAATGGTACTGGAACAAATGGACATCCATATGCAAAAAATAATAATAATCTCCACCTAAACCTCTTATCTTATACAAAAATTAATTCAAAAAGAATCATAAATCCAAATTTAAAAAGTAAAACTTTCAAACTCAGGCGGAAAAAAAAGAAAAGGGATAAGACAAGCTATTAGACATAACACCAAAAGCACAATACATAAAAGAAAAACTCAATAAGCTGGACTTCATCAAAATGATAAACTTTTCTCTAAACTTTACTTTTCATTTGTTAAGAGGATGAAAAGAAGCTTCAGACTGAGAGAAAACGTTAGCAATCACACATCAGAGAAAGATCTGTATTCAAGAAATATAAAGAACATTCAAAATTCAATAGTAACAAAACAATTCAATCCAAAAATAAGCAAAAGACAAACAGAAATTTCACCAAAGATCTGAGTAGCAAGTAAGTACATGAAAATACATTCAACATCATTAGCCAGAAGTAAAACACAAAAACCATGATTAGATGCCATTATTTACATATTAGAAAAATACTGACAATTCCAAGTGTCAGCAAGCATACAGACCAACTAGAGCTACCATATACATTGCTCATGTATGTAAAATGGTGCATCCGTTCAGAAAAATGGCTGGAAAGTTTTTAATAAAGTTAAAAATATATTTACACTAGAGAACCATGTTCACACAAAAAAAACCGTTGTGAATATGATTATAGCAGCTTTATTCAAAACTGCCAAAACAACCCAATGTCTTTCAACAAGAAATGAATAAACAAACTGATAGAGCCATACAGCAAAATGCTTCTCAGCAATGAAAAGGAACGGCTATTAATACAAGCAAAAATATGGATGAATCACAAAAACCATATGCTGAGCAAAAGCAGGCAGTCTCAAAAGGCTATGTACTGCATGATCCTGTTTTATATAATAGTCTCAAAAACACAAAACTAATAACTGAACGATGGCTACCTAGTGGAAAAGGTGTGGCCATAGAGAATGGCATAAGAGAGTTTTCCAGATGGAATTATTCTACATCTTGTGATGATGATTATATGAATGTCAGCATGTGTTAAAATTCATAAAACTGTAAAAAAAAGAGTCAATTTTACATGTTAATTTTTGAAAGCTAAACAAAAAATTATGAAGAACTTCATACCAATAAAATGGACAAATTTCTTAAAAAACACAAAACTGACTAAAACCTTACAAAAACATCTCCACATCCAGAGGCTATCACCATGAATTCTTCCAAACATTTAAGGAAGAAACAAAGGCAACTTACACAAATTCTCCCAAAGAATAAAAAAAGACACACTTCCCATATCATTATATGAGGCCAGCATAACCTTTATGTGAAATCCTTACATGAAAATTGCAAGAAAGGAAAATTACTGGCAAATCTCTCATGAAGCTATACAAATCCTAAGAAAATATTATCAACTCAAGTCCAACAATACATGTAAAAGATAATATACCACAATCAAATTTGGTTTACTTCAGGAATGGAAACTGGTTTTAACATTGAACAATCAATCACTAAAATTATCTCAATAAAAATGCCAACTAAAAAAATGTAAGTCTGTGGCCATGCTAACCCCAATCCCATCTGATCTCAGAAGCTAAGCAGGGTTGGGTCTGGTTAGTACTTGGATGGGAGACCACCTAGGAAGACCAGGTGGTACATGCGTAAAAAAGAAAAAAATATGAGATTGTAAGATGACAAGGTCCTTGCAATCTGTGAGGTCAACCAAGGGTTGCCTCTCCTAAAAAAAAAAAAAAAAAGAAAAACAAAAAAATTTAGATGCCCTCAAAATCAATCAATTCAACAATAACAGAATCAAGGAGAAAAATCATCTGATCATCTCAATGGATATCAAAGAAAGCAACAAATCAAATTCCACACCCATTTATGATTAAAACCTCAACTAGGAATACAAAGGAACAAAATCTGATAGACTATAAACCTACAGCTTACATAATATTTAATGGTGAAATATTAATAGCTTTTCTAGGCAATGTTACAAGGCTATTAGCCTTCATAATTTCTATTCAACATTGTACACAGCATTTTAAGAAATAGGATATTGAGATTAGAATAGAAGAAATAAAATTATTTACAAATGGCATTACAGAATACACTAAAAAAAACCCAAAAAATCTATACTTTATTAGAATATGTGAATTACTAGACATAAGATCATTATAAAAATCTGTTGTACTTCTATATACTAGCAGTAAACTACTAGAAAATGAAATTTTAAAAGCATAACAATAACATTATAATAACAAAAATACAAACATCTGGGAATAAATCTACGAAAAGATATAACATCTCTACAGAGGAAATTACAAAATATTACTGAGAGAAAATAAAGATAACACATCACATTCATGAATTCAGACTCAATACTGTAAAGATGTAAATCCTCATCAAATTGATTTGTAAATTCAATGCATTCCTAATCAAAATCCCAGGAGTTTTTTTCCTAAAAAGTGATAGGATTCTAAAATTCAAGTAAGTACACAAAGAGCTAAATGACACTACCAAGTAAGCAGTGGAAAATATCAAAGTTGGAAAACTTACGTTAACCAAAAAAGAAAACTTATGAAGCTGCAGTAATTAGGACAATATGGCACTGATGTAAGGTTAAAAAAAAAAAAAAAAACACCAAAAGAACAAAATAGCAGATCCAGAAACAAACCTGAACATACACTATTACTTGACATGACAGAGGTGCAATGAGGGGAAATGATATTTCAATAGATGGTGTTGGGTTATCTGGATATTCATAGGGAAAAAATAAATATCAACCTCTATCACACAACACACAACAATTAATTGGGTCCTAAATGTGAAAAGGAAAACAATAAAGCTTCTAGAACACATAGGAAAATATCTGTATAACTCTGGGGAGGCAGAGATACTCAAAAAGCACTAATAATTTTTTTTAAAATATGTTAAACTTTAGTAAAATTGAAAACTTCTATTAATCAAAAGATCACATTACAAAAGTGAAAAGGCAAGCCACAGACTAGATCAAGGTATTTGCAATTAAAAGACCATATATACGGAAATGTAAAAAACTACTATTAACCAGTAAAAAAAAGACAACCCAATTTTTTCAACGGGCAAAAAAACTTAAACACTTCACCAAAAAGAACAGTCAAGTAGCCAAAAAACATATGACAACGTGCTCAAGATCTTCAGTCACCAAAGAAATGAGAATAAAACCACTAGACACTCCTGCACACCTACCGAAATCACTGCAACTGCATATACTGAAAAGACCAGGTGCTGGCAAGGACGTAGAGCAACTGGAATTCTCACACACTGTCAGTAGGAGTGCAAACTAGCAGAACCGTTTTTGGAAAACTGTTAGGCGATATTCCAGTACTGGAAACAGCCCAAAGATCCATCAACAGGAGAATAAATGAATGTATGAGTGAATAACTAAATAAATAAGAAAATTATGGTTATTTTCACATAGTATGATACTATTCCACAATTAAATGAAACAATCTAGTGCCATGCACAACATGAATAACATGAATAAACCTCACAAATCCACGTTCACCCAAAGAAGCCAGATGGAAGAGAAAAAGTGCATGCCCAAGATACCATGATACCATTTACATCAAGCCAAAAACAGGCAAAACTCAACCTAATGGAGAAAAGATAATCTTTTCAACAAATGACAAATGGAACAATTTGACATTTATATGCAAAAAAAAGAAAGAAAAAAAGAACTCAACCAGTATGTAAAACCTTACACAAAAATTCAGAACAAATTATAGATCTAAATATCAAAAGTAAAACTAAAACTTTCAAAGAGAACACAGAAGATCTATGTGACCCTGGGTTAGGCAAAGAGTTCTTTACTATAACAACAAAAGCACAATCTCTATGTGAAAAAATTCATGAGTTCGACTTCATCAAAATCAAGAACTGCTCTTCAGAAGACATTGTTGAATGAAATAATAAGGCAAAGGATAGGAGAAAACATTTACAAAATCACATACCTAACGAAGGACTTACACCCAGAATACAGAAAGAATCCTCCTATCTTAACAATAATAAACAACCCAATCTAAAAATAGGCAAAAGATTTGAATACACATTTCCCAAAAGATATATAGATGACAAGTAAGCACGTGAAAAGTGCTCAACATCATTAGTAATCAGGGAAATGTTAATTAAAACCACAATAGAAATAAGTACAGCCAGTATCAAAAACAGCTTAACATACGATGAGAGAAGTCGTAACAGTGGCTACCTTTAAAGCGAAGGAGTGGCAGAGGGCACGAAGGGACTTCTGTGGTGCTAACGATGTGCTCTTTTTTGATCAGGTTGATGAGTGACACAGGTGTTCGTCTGTGACAGCTATGTATACACTTATGACCTGCTCACTTCTCAACATGTATGTTATACTTCATTTAATAAGTTCATGTTAAAAAAGAGAAAAAATTCCCACAAGCAACTCCACATCTAGGTGGCTTCACCAGTGAATTCTACCAAACATTTAAGGAAAAAAAAAACAAAAATACAACAATCGTCAATAAACTTTCAAAAAACAGGTTCTCATTTAATGATGTCAGCATAACCTGATATCAAAACTTCACAAGGCCACTACAAGAAAGAAAAAATGAGGTATGATCTCTCATGGACAAAGTTGCAAAATTCCTCCACAAAATATTAACAAACTGAATCCAGTAATATACATGTTGGGTTTATCCAAGGATATACTTAACCTTGAAAATGATCAATGTAATTCACCAATGTGAACAGACTAAATGAGAAATTCATATAATTATCTTGATTAAAAAAAATTTGATAACAAGAGTCATGAGGCATGCACACACACGCACTTAGCAAAGAAGAAACAGGAAGAAACTTCCTTAACCTAATGACAGAGTAATCCACAAAACAAACAAATTTACAAGCTAACATCACACCTAACACTGCAACGTTGAAAGCATTCTCTGAAAGGGGGAAAAAGACAACAGTGCCTGCTGGCCCCACTTCTTTTCAGCACTCTATGGGAGGTCCTAGGCAGTGTAACAAGGGTGGGGGAAAGTAATGAAGGATTGGAAAGGAAGAAATAAAACTATCATTTTGCAGTGTGCATATAAATAGATGTAAAAAATCTAAAAGAATCCAGTTAAACTACATCTCAAAGGATAAATTATCATTAGCCTCTACAAGAAAACTATTAAAATGCAAAAGAATCTACGGATAAAAAGTAGAATAAATAAAAACTGCGGTATAATCGTATTAAGGAACTTATACAGCAGTGAATGAACTACTGCAACAACTTGAGCAAATCTCACAGAGTACTGAGTGAAAAACACTAAAAGAACACAGTGAAGACTTCCACTTACATGTTCAAAAACAGATAAATCTATATTAAAATTCCCTGTGGTTACCACCTTTAGTGACCACCTTTAGAGAGGACAGAGGGAGTCATTTAGAGAGAATTGGTAGAGTTCAAGCGGAGCTTTAAGAATCTGTAATTTTCCTCTTGACCAATTATACATAGGTGTGTTCACTCTGATAACTGGGCCACACTCTTGATCTGCTCACTTTAATATACATATGCTATATACCTCCGTGTTTCAAAAAGTTTATTACACATTTTTCTAATCTTATTCCACTGCTTGACACCTTTTCATGGCTCCCCATGGCCTAAAAGTAACATCATCAATTCTAAGGCATGGCATACTATGACGTAGCTTCTACCTTTAAGCTAATCCTCGCCTGTCTACTCCACACATGTACTTTACATTCTAATTTACCAAAGAATTCACAGGCCCGGCACATGCCATCCCACTTCAAACCTTCACACCTTCACGTAGTTTCCATCATCTGAAAATCTCTCTCTCTTCACACTACCCCCCACACTCACCACATTCTGCTCCTGCAATTTCCACCTAACTTGGATATTAGCACCTTTCACTCTTCCCCAAAGTTAATGAATCACTGACTTCTGTAACCAAATACATCTATTATTGTACATATCAAGCTATGCCATTAATTGCTTATTTATCTGTCAGTCCATCCTCTTATACTATGAACGACTCAAGCACAAGGTCTCAATTTTCATGTTACCAGTGCCTAGCATGAGGCTTGGCACATGATAGTCATTTGATAAGTTTTACTATTATGAAAATATACTCATAAATTAAGAAAATAAAGCCATCTAGGATGAAGCCAAAGTCTCATACTTCCTACACAGCACATAGCACAGCAATAAACACATTACAGGCACAACAGTGATGGTATAGCCAATAACAGAACCATACCAAAACTCAGCTCCATGGGTAAAATGCTCTTTTCAAATCATCTAATCACCTAAGGTACATATGCCCTACTGGAAGTGCAAAAATCATTTTCCTTTTAAACACATAGATTTCTGGAGCTTTGAGCTAGAAGAAATCAATAAAAATTACCTAGCCAAAATCTTTAGGAAAGAACTGAAGCCCAGAAAAATTAAATCGTTTGCTCAAGGTGAAGGCTATAGCAGGAAGGCCGAGACTAGGACTCAGATCCCCTGGCCTCTCACTTAGTTTTTTCTCACAATCCATGCAGCCTCCCTTTCATACCATGTGATTTTTCAAAGAAAGTGGTAGGGCAGCTTTACTACTTTAGATGGTTAGTAAACACAATTGCAAATTTTTTAAATTTCATTTTAAATCTGGTTTTAACACATGAATAGTAAAAGTACCAACAAGTTCAACCAGGAAAACACCATTTCCAGTTCCAATATCAAGCACTGAAGCATCCAACGGAATCTTGTGTTTCTGCATCCACCTTATTACACGATTCATACTCTCTTCTCCAAACCTATTAAAAACAAAGAATCAGTCAATCAAGTAACAGAGCAAAGGTTACAGCTATATTCCTTTTAAGATTATTCAATATGCTCAATTAAATCTTTTTTGAAAGTAAGAATATCTGAGTGCTTAAGCTTCATCTCTACTACTATTTAGGAAAAAACATACCCCAAAATAAAATGAATAGATAAGGGTGGCATCAGCATTAACACTTATACATATTGCAGACTCAAAATTTTACTGCTTATTAAAATTTTTTTAATTTTTTAAAAGTCACAGGATGAAACTAATTTTCCAACACAATCATCAAATTTAAATCTGGGTCATTAAAAAACAAAAAAGAGATTCTTTAACTCTACCCACGAAAGCCAGAATTAATCCAAGGTTCTCAAGATGTTCAGGCCATCTTTCTCTGGGATGAGCACTTAAGAGACACGCAGACACACACACAATATTCTGAATCATAATTCCAACATTTTGTGTAACTCACCAGATTTCTCCTCTATCTCCATATTCCTGGAAAGTGCGCAGTTCTCTCTCGTAGACAGCATCCCAACTACATAAATGATCAAATGCAAACAAGATTTTTGAATTAAAGTGTCTTATGAATTAAATGTATGTTTCTAATGTTAATGATATTTATGACAAACGTTTAAAACATTAGTGTTATCAATAAGTGCACATAGCTCAATCTCTTTTAACAGCCTGTGTTAAAAAAAATGAAAAACAGACAAGCAGAACGTACATGTATAAAGCACTTAGAACAACACCTGACACCTATAAATGCTACATTTTAGCTTAAAAGTTACAAAGGAGTTGTGTTCAAGTATTCCTTGGTTCAAAGCACAAGTCTAAAACCTGAGTGTACAGGCATAGCGTAATGCAGCACTTTTCAGCTGAAAATGTGCAGAAACAAGGATTTCCTAGGAACACAGTGGCTACCGACAACGGAACTCCCCAGAGACAAGCGCTGATTTAAGGTCACGTTCTAAAACCTTCTCCTTTTACACCGGCTTCCCCCATCACTTGCCTTCTCTTCATCTTCATCTGCCACTTCACCTCCCTGGAATCCCTGCGCCCTCTCACCCGGCCGGGCTCCCTCTCACCCTCTCCTTTCCCCACGTCCATCGCCCGCCTACTGACTCCTAACCCCTGAATCCCTGTTTTAGTCAGATCACTCGCTCCTACCGCAGGGGGCCCCGCGACCTCCTCGCTCCCTCCTCGGGTCACCCCCCACGGCCACCCCTCCCGGCTCCCACGTCCCCGTCCCCTTAGCCTGTCCAGCAGCGAGGCCGACGCTTCTCCCCTCTCCCCCTCGCCCATCGGCCTGTCCGTGGGCCCCACCCCGCCCCTCTCCCTCGCCCTCGCCCACCCGCCTGTCCGTGGGCCCCACCCCGCCCCGTTCCCCGAGCACGCCCCTCGGGGTCGGCACCCCGAAGAGGCCTCCCCGAGACCTTCAGCGCGCGTCCCTTGCACATCACACCCTCGAGATGCCCCTCGCCGCCCCCGGGGAGGCCCCTCGGGATGCCGCCCGCCCCCGAACCCTTCATCCCCGCCGGAGGTTCCGCCCTGTGGGCTCCCTCCCGCCGAGCCCCCGGCCCCCGCCCAGCATCCGGGCCCCCCGAGGCTGCGCCCCTCCATCTCTCTCTCCCTCTCCCGCCCCGGCCCGGCCCGGGCAGCGCCGCGCCGCACTCACTGCTCTCGGGTCCCCAGCGCCGACGGGGCGAAGCCATCGTCCCCGGGGATCCCCGCGGCGCCGCCGCCGCCGCACGCGCTCGCGCTCATCCCGCTCCGCGCCGCCGGCGGCCGCGGGGCTGCCATAGAGACGCGGCGCGCGCGGGGCAGAGCGGACGCGCGGCCCGGCCCTCTAGGCCGCGGGAGGCCGCCCTCTCCACTGCTCCCCGCCCGCGCGGCTCTGGCCTCCGCCTGGGTACCAAGTCCTGGATGCCTGCCTACCCCGCGCTTGGGCCGGGCCGGACGGCGCCCCTCGCCCGGCTCCCTCCGGCCGTCATCGGATGCACGCACTCCTGGAGGTGCCCGCCTAAGCGCCACTGTGTGGGGGGACCTATTTGTACGGGACTATTGCACTTTGGAAAAAAGACTGGCAAAAAAAAAAAAAAAAAACACAGCTACCACCACTCAACCCAAACATGCAATTCGCCCCATCTCTCCACATTGCGAGCAGATCTGAGCAGCATTTGGCTGCCGCCTAATTCCATGTGTGGCCCGGATTCCGCCTTGAAAATAATATTCTGGCCTCTTCTCTTCTGACTTGACGTCACTAGGTGGACGTGGAAATGACGCCCAGGAAAATGAATGTCCTATACGACCCACTCCCCATCCCAAATTGCACCAATCACGGGGATCAGAGTGTTGTGGAAGAGGGCTGAGAGTCCAGATGCCAGGATGCCTGACTCAGCTCTGCCCCTCACCAGGCACCCGGCCCTGTCCCAAACTCCTAACCTCTGTGTGCGTCAGTGTCTCACCTATACCATGGCCTAAGTGGATGGTGACTTGTTCTACGGGATTGCTCCCAAACCGTGAGCCCGAAATTCCTCTGCCTCTTGGTATGAGTGCGATTGGTAGTTCTGCAATATAATGGAAGAGATTTTGAGCACCAAAGGTCTTGGGGAGTGGAGAGGTTCTGTAGCAGCAAAGAAATCCTGGTGGCTCAATGTCCTACACAAGGACCTCAAAGACTTCTAGCGAGGCTGCGTTCCAACCAAAAGGAATGTTTCCTAGGCCACGTTTCTGTTGACTCACAGACAGGAGCCCAGTAACAAATCCCTAGAGGTTAACAGCAACAACAGTTGCCTTTCCAGCTCCCAGAAATCCTTGTTAGGACCGAATATAAATCTCCTCCTACACAAGATGTTCCAAGATCTTCAGGCAACCACTGGTGATAGAATATAGCAAAAGACAGATGGGAGTCCATGTGTACAGTGATTAAAGAACCCACGAAAGAGCGTAAGTAACCTTATTACAGAGTAATAAAACTACCAGATGCCACTGCCAATTAGTGCTGCTCTGGGCGAATGGTTGTTTTCATCTTTTCTAGGCTTTGGAGGTTAGAGAAAACAAGCTTGAATGTGACTGAGTGGGACTTAAAAAGTTTTAGGTTATAATTAAAAAGCATCCATGAAAGATAAGACTGACTGCAATCTGATGTCTTGCCAACACTTAAGTTTTTTTTTTTTTTTGCCATGCGTGATGCTGAAAACACTTGGTATTGAGCCCTGAAAAACCCACAGCTTATACAGAGTTCCTTCTCTGGCTCCAGGATTACTCTGGCTGTTTAGTCCTGAAGACTGCTGGGACACCACATCTGATCACCCTGGGTAACAAGATTCTTGGTCAAGGGTGGAGAAGCTCAATCATAGCAGAGCTGGCCACCACCTGGGAGAATCTAGAATGTGCCAAGGATCACAGTCCCTCCCACCTGGTGCCTCTTACATGAGGCTGGAAGGAAGCCCTGTAAGTACTCTAAGTTGCCTGTCTTGTCCACATTCAGCCAATTCCTGCAGCCTGAAATTCTGCTCACCTACAACTTTTCTGAAACTGCTTTCAAGAATTTTCAACTACTTCCCAGTGGCAAAACAAGGGTCAAGTTCCAGACTTTACCTCCCTTGATCTTCTGTAGCTGTCAATGCCACTTAGCATACCCTTCTTGAAAGCTTTTTCCTCCCAGCACCACCTGCTGTTAAGTGAGCCTTTAGAAAAAGGAGCTAGGCACCCAGCTCAAGTTGGATTGCCAGGTTATGAGCCCTGGCCTTATCATGTGTGAATATAGGCAAGTTCTTTAGCTTCTCAAGGTCTCAGTTTGCCCATCCTTATAACAAGGATAATAATAGTATCTATGGCATAGGGCAGCTGTAGAGAGTAATGAGATAATTCCTGTAAAATCCTAAATGCCTGATGTATAAATGTTCAATAAAAGCTAGCTCAGTTTCTTCAACCATAAAATGAAGTTTAAAATGGGTCCATTTCAGAGGGTTGTTAGGAAGATTAGATAAGTTAGTACACTGCACATGTAAAGAGCTTTGAACAGACCCCAACATAAATCAGTGTTCAGTAAATGTTAACAATCGTTCTTATTATTAGTGACTTCCAATTCCATCCCCTACCCTCAGCTCCAGACTTCTTTTGCAGCTGCCTAGATATTCCTTGTTATATTAAACTCACCCTGTTCAAAAACCAAACTGTCTTGCATGTCCTTCTCCCACTGCCCCCATGCTTCCAAACCCTCCCTTCCCAGTGTTCTGTATTCAACTGGTCCCTGACCATCCTACCATCACGCAAAGCAGAGCATCATTCTTGTCCTTCCCTTACTCTCCTCACACAGCTTTTCCTAGTCTCCCCTCGGACTCTGAACTCAGGGGAATTTTTCAATCCTGTCACTGCCATTCACTCTGCCCTCCTTGGGGTTGCTCAGGCTCACAGATTACTGGAGCCATTGCAACAGCCTCCAAATATTTTGATGTATTTTGAAAACTGATGATCAATGTGGGGTGTCAAGAATGATTCCAAGGTTGTTCTGCATAACTGTCAGAAAACAGATCTGTTTGCTGAGCTTGGAAGAGTGTGGTAGGATTTTTGTGGGAGTTCAAGGGCCCAGTTTCGAAATGGAAAGATTGGGTTATTGTACTACCGCTTCCTCCCTCCCCTGGCACTATATACTTGACATTGCAACCAAAATGTCACATGGAGTTTGACATCATGTTACTTCTACATCAAACCCCAAACCATACAATTCATTGCCTGAACCATCTCCCTCCTTTCACCCTTGAGCATGGCACATGTGGGCCTTTAACACTAACGATTTGCAAAAAGAAAAAGTGGTTTGCGCAACCATAAAGGGTTATCCAGAAGAGGCAACGTCTGTGGTGTGCTGAGCCCGAGACCCACGGGAGGATGCGGTGCGGGGATCGTTCTGATCGCCTCCACCTGCACTTCTCAGCCCTCCCTGCGGGGCGCTCGGGCACGCGGGCCTCTCCCGCGGAGGACTACATTTCCCAGCATGCCAGCGGGCGGGGCCGGCCGGAAGGCCGCGTGCCCGCCGCGGGGCATGATGGGGGGTTGGCGATTTCCATCATGGCGGCGTCCATTTCGGGCTACACCTTCAGCGCTGTGTGCTTCCACAGCGCCAACAGCAACGCCGACCACGTAGGTGCCGGGCCCCCCGCCGTGGCTGCCGGGGCCTCCCGCTTCCGCCTCGGGCCGAGCCGGGATCGCTCGCGGCTCGCCCCCTCGGGCCCCCGGGCCGGCCCCCAGAGTCCTGTGACCCGGGCTGCCCCCGGCCCTGGCGAGCTCCTGCTGCCCGGGACTCTCCGGCTCCCGGGATGGGCTGCCCCCTTCGGTGCCTGCCGCCAGCCTCCCGCCCTGGGACCGCAGTGTCCGGGTCAGCAAAGGCGTCGCCGCCGGCCGCTGGCAGTGTCCGGAGTCGCGCAGTGGAAGCCGGGCGCCTGCCCCTGCCTGGGTGCCAGGCTTCTAGCCTGGAGCGGGGAGCCCAGCCCCACCCCGCCCCCCGCTCGGCTTCGGGTTGTCGTGGGGTGCGACGAGGGAAGGAAGCCGCGGCTGTCACCGTCCGCCCTTGTTAGATGTGATCGTGCGTTTCCTACTGAACCTGGAGAGTATAAGCAGAGTGGTCGGGGCAGGGTCTGCTGGCCTTCGGGTTGCAGGTGTAGGTCCTCGGCGAGTGTTCTGACACCGCGGAACTAAGTCCCGGCCAAATGGGGAAGTGACAGGCAGGCCGCCGGGCGAGTGGTCGGAAATGAGCAGGCTTTGGAGCCCGCAGAGGGAGCAGAGCCGGTCTGCTTCAGTGTCCCTGGTTTTCGGGTTGTCTTTTAATGGCACTGGCCTCTGAGTGGAAATTCTTTCTGAAACTAGGTAAATTTTTCTTTTTAAATAATCTTTAAGCGCGTGATTAACTTGTTCACTAGATAGGGGGTCATTTTAAGTGGTGTTGATAGTGAATTTTCACATTCATTTCTTGTGTGTGTTTGTGTGTGTGTGGTGGGGGTGTTGTGTCATTACAAAGCAAAATAATACCCTGCAGAAGAAGGAAGGAGCGGGATTTGGTTTGATGTCAGCGATCCATTAATAAAAACATTTCATAGAGAGGTGATTCCATTAGTGAATTGGATAGCATTAAGGTGCCTTTCTTCTCTTCAGTGCTGATGATAGAGATTAATGATAATATACTACACACCACGGGTTTTTCCACAGGCGGCTCCTGTCTCTGGACACTTAAGGCCTTTGGTACTGCAGCCAGCTGTTTAATAATGTAATGAAGTTCCACATATAGGTGGTTTGCGACGCTCCTAGTGTCGGTGGGAGTATTGAACATGGTTTAAATAATGCTTCTTAATCTCTCTAATTTTTGGAGTGCCTGACAATATCACAGTTTACGTATAAGACAAGATTATTGTAAGAAGTTACCTGTTGAAAAGTGGTTGGTTTTTCGACAACTTACAGGGAGACAGCCATGATGCTTGGATTGTTATTAATTTAATTTACTGTCTGTGCTGCGTCAGATATGGTGCTAGACTTCATGGAAATTTTCACCAATGACAGCAGTCTATAACTGTATCGTATAAAAACCATACGCATCTATGTTAACCTTGCCACAATTATATATGTGGAATACTTTAAAGTAATTTCAATTGTATTTCAGTTTTATGTATTTTAAAGTTGAAGAACCAAGGCTTTGCCTTTCTAGTTCATTCTGGTTTTGTCCAGGCAAAAAATTAGTTTAATAGAGCTGGGGTTAGCAAACTTTTTCTATAAAGAGCTACGTAAGTATTTTAGGCTTTGAGAGCTGTGTGCTCTCTGTAGCAACTACTCAGCTCTACTGTTGTAGAGAGAAAGCAGCCACAGGCGATAAATAAATTAGGGTGACTGTGGTCAAGAAACTTTATGCACATTAAAATTTGAATTTTACATAATTTTCTCCCTATGAAATATTATTTCTGTTTTAATTTGTTTTCAACCATTCAAAAGTGTAGAAAGCATTCATTCTTAGTTTGTGGGCTGTACGATAAACGGCATTAGGCTGGTTTTAGCCCAGACACTGTTGTTTGCCTACTCTTGGTATAAAGTAACAGTGGCTCAAATGATCCCAGACCAGTAGGTAAATAAGCGTTCGTTTTATACTTGGCTTTAAAATGTCTTGATGTCACTGTTGGCTTTTTCATACTGAGGTCTGCGATAGACTTGCCGGGTAAAATAGAGGACACTCGGTAAAATTTGAATTTCAGATGAATAAGAATTTTTTAGTATTACATTAAAAATGGTTGTTTGTCTGAAATTCAAATTTAACTGAGTGTCTTGTGTTTTTATTTGCTAAATCCGGGGATTCTAGACTGGAACACTAGGAATCTTAAGGTCTTAAGTACTGTAGGAACTTTAATTTTTTTTCACTTTGATTAAAATAATTTTTTTAACCTATTACAAAGTTTCTCTTTTGTAGTGAGAACTCATAACTGAAACACTTTTATAAGATAAACAAGCTTGTTTAGTCAGTGTTTCTCAAACTAGTCAGGGATGCTCCTTCTGGCCTGAGAGAATTTTTCTCTAAAGGGATCTCTATGTTACTCACATTTGAGAAATGCCCTCTAATGGTGATTTGGGATTTTAGGAGACTCCACTCCCCTAATCCAATACAAAGCTATGCTATGAAAGCATCTGTCTCTTTCCTCACCCTCTCGCAGTCTCTCTTTAAACCGGGAATGTTCTTAAACTTCTTTAACTGATTTGAATGATCAACCAAGAGTAGAAAGGTGTATAGTACTGTGCATTGTTTCAACCAGGTTATTCAAGAAGTATTTACCGAGCACCTGCTATGTGTTAGGCACTGTGCTAGGTGCTGAGATATAGCAACGAACAAGCATGAAGTTCCTGCTCTTAGTGGGGGACAGGCATCTATTTTATTTATATGTGTGTGTGTGTGTGTGTGTGTGTGTGTGTGTGTGTGTATTTTATTTATATAAATATGTAATGTGGCATTTAGGGAGAAGACTAAGAAGAAAAAGAATACAAGGTAAAGGGGACAGAGTGCCTGGCAGATGCTATTTCCATTGCATCGACCAGGAAAGCAAAGAACCTAACAAAGGGAAGGAGTAAGCCATGTGGGTATCTGGGAATGGAGGTTCTGGTACAGCCTATGTGTTTACCCTCTGCAGGGAAGCTATTTTGGTATTTAGGGTCCATGTTCTCCAACTGCTTCTGCTGAACATGACAGCAGGTATCAAATAGTAGGTTATATGCTGAGTAATCCAGAATTGATTTTGGTGGCGTATATTCTCCACGGGTGTAAAGAAACTGACCTCTGCATTTATTAGAGAAAACCTTTCACGTGCGTGATAGGTTTTATTTACTGAGATTCTAATTTCCCACACTAGCCTGAACAAGAGCAGTTCATTGTGCATTGTGTTAATTTATCCTTTTATCAGTAGTAGTGGTTTTGTTTATTTGTTTTGGTTTTTTGCAGTGTTTTTAAAACAATGAAATAAATTGTATGCTCTTTCAAGAAAAGAAGCTTGGAATATTTCTGCTTCCTGAGCTTTTTTGACATTTGTTATTATACTTAGTAGCATTAAGGTGATGAATTCCCTCTGTTCACTTTTAACAAAAAACAGGGAAGACTGGAAAGGATTAAAATAATATCTCATCTTGTATGGAATCCTTTTTTCAAACAATCAGATTAACAGATCTCAGATTACTTTAGTCTTGTTGGTTTATAGAACAGTAGTTTACATGGCAAGCATACTTGAATCGTTGTTAAAATTATTATAAAATTCCTCTTAATTCCAATGAAAGTCATAAGTACTCTTAGTCTGCAACTCTTCTTTTTTTCTTTCAGGAAGGGTTTCTGCTGGGAGAGGTGAGACAAGAGGAAACTTTTAGCATCAGTGACTCACAAATCAGCAACACAGAATTTCTACAAGTAATTGGTAAGTTTATCACTGACCTTAGAAACACTTTTGTGCATATATACTGTTTGTTCTTAGGCTGTTAACCGATTTTAATCGAAAGGATTAGAGTACATAGACAACCACTAAAATCACAATGCAAATTGTTTGCACTAACACATGATCTGAAATGTTTGTATCAGTCATTGTAAACATACAGCAAATCGTGATAGGTTTAGGTATTCTGTAAAGCTCTCCTTTACCCACTAATTCATGTAACTTTTACTGACTTGCTGTGTGCTGTTGCACTTGATGGTCTCTTCAAAACCACTGTGAACTCAAGTTTGCAAAGTAGGCTATCCCCGTTGTCAGTGTCACCTCATACTGTACTGAAAGGATGTGTTACGCTGCTTCTTCTTGGAGTCTGGCAAAGATGTTCACTCTAGTTTACGTAAGACATTTGCTAAATGTGTATAGCCCTCTGAGGAATAAACAATAGTTGACTTGGAGGAGATCACAGGGGAGACAAAGGACTATTCATAGATGCACTTACCCTCTTCGGATCAGCCTTCATTTCATAAATAGGGGTCGTAGTCCGTTTAGCTGCACCTTGAGCATATCGCCAGATGGCATATCCTGATACTCAAAACACAGCGAGGAACATTGGTTTGCTTTTGCAGCCAACATTTATTGAAGTGTGAGGCATGTGCTAGGCAATGTAGGGAACATCTAGGTACAGCCCTGCCTTCCAGGAGTGTGAGGAGAATGACACAGGTGCACACACAAACATCAGATCATGCAGGATGAGTGCTGTGAGGGAGGGACAAAGGAAGCCCAGGAGCCAGAATGAAAGTCCACCAGTGGGTGAAACCAGTAAAGACGTCATGTAGGAGGTGAGCTCAGGGCCAGTGGGTGGTGCTTCTGGAGGAACATAGCAAGGAGTGCATAAAACATCCTGGGGATCTGGCTAGTTTCTTTGACTAAAATACAGTTTGTGTGATGGAGGGTGACTTAAAATACTGCTGGAAGGTCAGGTCATGTTGGGGCCAAGTCATCAATTTCAAGTCTGTTCTGATAGCCTAGGACATGAATTGGGAGGCTAAGGTGAGGATTGAGATGGGGCTAGGATTGGGGGAAAATGACCAAAACTATAAAGCCCACTACCACAATACTGACTTGTTAAATACCAAAGACTTGATATATAGGGTGCAGCTGTTCTTTCATCAGGTGATTTTTTTTTTTTTTTGCTTAATTCTTTAAAATCTTAAAATAGAGAATTTGGTTTCATCGGACATCTGTGTAATTATTGTTTGCAGTTGGGTTTTCAAAATTAATTTGATAGATGAAGGTTAAAATGCCAGATGTAGTTAACTGACAGCAAAGCCATTCAAGAAAGAATCCTCTTATATGGCATGATCACAAAAAGAGCATTTCTGATGAATATTCTAGCTATTTTTAAAGAAATACAGTGCTAAAGTAATTATAGTTTAACAGCATACTGTACTGATTCTTTGATTCATAAACCTTTTGGTTCTTGCAGTAAATGCCAGTTTCCATGTATTGTAGATGTGAAGAAATACCAATCAATAGAGTTCCAGTTAATACAGTGCCATGGCAACCACCTTCTGTACAACCTTTAATTCATTAGCTCCATTCAGTTCATTATTTGAAAGGATATGGATCTTATGGTCAAAGTGTTTACCAGTATTAAGTGTATCATCGTTGTCATATTTTTATTTTAAAAATAAATACATATCATGGATGAAAGATATATGCACCCCCATGGTGACTGCAGCATTGTTTATAATAACCAAGATATGGAAGCAACCTAAGTGTCCATCCATAGATGAATAATAGGTGTGTGTGTGTGTGTGCGCGCGCGTGTGCACACGTGCATGTGTGAAGGGATATTACTCAGCCATAAAAAAGAATGAAATGTCATTTGCAAAATAAGTTGGACAAAGAAAGACAAATACTGTATGGTTTCACTTATATGTGGAATTTTTTTTTAAATGAACAAACAAAATGAAACAGATTCATTGTTGTTTGATGGTTGCTGGGGAGTGAAGGGATGGGGAACATGGGCAGAAAAGGGGAAGGAATTAAGTATACGCTTCCAGTTATAAATAAGTCCTGGGGTTGTAATGCACAGCAGAGGGAAGAGAGTCAACATTGTAATGACTATACACTGACAGATGGCTACTCGACTTATTGTGGTGGTCACTTCGTAAGGTGTGTGATAAATGCTGAATCACCATGTTGATTCATGAAACTAATATAATGTATGTCAACTATAGTTAAAAAATAAATAAATCCAAATTAGAAGATGTAAACCAGGGACTCTGGAAAACGTGGATTAAGAGGCCACACATTAGGGAAGTGCCATGAGTGGTATTCCATACCAGTAGTGTGAAGAAACTTGCTGGCCTAGCGTAAGCTCCAGAATAAGATGCCTTAAATAAAGTAAACTGACCAAATTTATCATTTGTTGAGGATGTCTGACTCCATACAATAAGGAGGACTTTATAGAGGACATCACATTCCGAACATGAAGTGTCTGTGTCTTGTTTTGAAGCTGTGCTAACTCACTCGAAGCGGAGCCATCCGTCCTCTGCTCCGGGGAGGAGATGCTAGAAGGCTCCTGGGTTAATGAGATGATGTAGTGGCAGTTACTGGAAAGGAGGGAGTGGAGAGGAACCGCTCAGCTCACCCAGCAGGAGAAGCAGGGAGGGAGACGAGCAAGACCAGCAGCACCTCCCAGTGGGGAGCTGTAAGGAGTGTGAGCAGAGACCCTGGAAGTACATGTGAAGAAGTTTCGACCACGTGCTGGAGCTGTGGAGGGTGGGCAACCCTGGGCCTGCAGACAGGGCCCCCCGGCCCCTGCCTGCTCCCAAAGGTCCGCCTGTCACCTGGTGTGCCCGCCAGCTTCATTCCCATCTGCACCTTTGTTCTGTTGGAGAACATCACCCTGTTTTCTCCATGCAGTCCTCAGTTAGATATTGCAAAAACTCGTATGTGAGAAAGCTTTAACTTCAGGAAATACCGCACGATGTCTCGAGCGGATCTGTGGTGCTTCTCATCCAGCTTGTAAATCACGCAAGAAGTCTGCTGGGGCGGCTTGCTGACGGGAGGGGTATTCAGAGTTCAGAATTTACTCTAGGGATTTCCTTAAGCGATATATTCTTTCCCTTAAAGTAGGGGATGTGTTTTTTTCTTTTCCCTGAACTCTAGGTAATGTTTTTGCTACATTCTAATTACTCAGAATACCTCCGAAATCACTTATAAAGGAAAACTGTATCATGTGTGGTGATAAAAGAAGAAACTGTTTCTAGATGAGGTTTCATTTGTAGCACTATGTCAGCAGCTGTGCCAGGCAAATGAACTTTTCTTTCCTGTGGAAGTATTGCATCTGTGCATGTGTTTTGGCAGCATTAACAGCAGTACAGATGCTAATTGGCCCATGCCTTTTGGGGTTGTGGTTTCATTTTAATTGAGTTAAAATTGTAGCCTGTAACTCTGGGCTGTGACACTTTAAACAGCAGGTAATGACCCCGCTGTCCAGGAGAATGTTATTAATAGAACAGAATGGCTAATTAGTCTCAGGATCTTATAATGCAACCCAGACCCTAAGCCCTCTGACGAGCTTGAAGAAATTGTTCACTCTGGTTAATCACCAAGTGCAATCTTTTCAGAAACTGTTAGGATCTGCCCTATAAATAATGGTTTTCCTCGATGCTGGCCATCTTCGAAAGGGTTAACAGACTCCCAGAGTTGCCTTCTTTCCCCTTCAAAACACCTGGCCCAAGTTGTCATGAGTCGTTAGTAGGTTATTGATGGTAGGGTGCTCAGGGCCCTCTCCCCAAGCTGTCCTCACAGCTTTTATGCACCTTGATTAAATGCTTCCAGCCAGTGGTTACTTTTTCCTCTTCTGCTTTGTTCAAATAGGTAGGATTGATAAGGGAGCACAATAGCTACATGTTCCTGAATAAAAGCTTTCAGATGTGGGCTCGCTAGACATGGACAGCTGGAAGCAGGACTCTTTTCTCCAGTTTACTTTGTTCTGGAAATACGTCCCTGAGTTTAAGTGTAAAGAAGGCCCACTGCCTTCACTAGTGTATACACAGCATCTAACTGGGAGAGGAAAAACTCTCTTTTATTATCTGAGGTTTTGGTAAACATAAAAAATAAAAAAATAAAATAAAAAAATAATACATGGTTAACTAAGATGTATTTTCTCTTTCTTATTACAGAAATCCATAACCATCAGCCTTGTTCAAAACTTTTTAGGTAAGCCATGTTCTTCTTTGTAGCTTTTAGTTATTAAAAGATTAATTGATTGAAAACTAGTGCAGGTATGGAGGTGAGAGAGAAAAAGGCCACTATTTCCACCACCCGGGCCTTCGCCTTCCATCTTAGCTCCAGACCTCTCCTTCACCTTATGGCTGGTATGCTGATGTTAGCTCTGTGTGTCTTAACCCCCCCTGAGGCCCTATTCTGTCTTCCCAGAAGCCAGGCCAGTACTCTCCTTGCAGTGCTGCCCACACTGATTCAAGTTAGCATTCCTGGTCAGCACTTCCTTCTTGAGACACCTGCCAGCTCCTCGCTCCTTGCTGTCCCTGCTGTGTGTCTCCTGCAGCTCTAACCCTGACCGCTCTCCCCTTCTCAGCTGACCCAAGCACCCAGCCTCCTGCACCCAAGAGCTTGTATTATATCCACTACCCTCCCCGACACACACACACACACACACACACACACACACACACACAAGACTGATTATTGCAGAGGATTGTCATCATGAAGATGACTACCTGTGGATAAGGCCTCAAAGTAGCCAAGAACCTCATCTCTTTTAGATTTACTCAGAACCAGAAGAAGAATGGGAAGGCAAACAACCAGCAGTTCATTTGGGGAGATTCTGAGAACACATGAAATGATTCAGGCCTCAGTCCACACAGTGTCTCTGTCTGGTCCATTAAAGTGTCTGATTTGGCCCTCACTGTCCAGAGCTTTGCCAAGTGTCCTTGCCTTGCCCTTCTAAGGAATTCTATAAAACACTGTCAGCAAAGTCATATCAGAAAAAGAATTTAAGTTTAAACCATGGACTTCTAATGCTTAGAGCTAAAAGAAACCTTACAAATCATGTCTACGACAAACTCTTTATTTTGCAAAAAAAGACATGTAGACCAGATAGCTTACGTGACTTGCTCATGATCAAACAGTGAGAGCTGGAGCTGGTATCTCCTGACTCCTGGTTCGATGTTTTTACTGTATCCTGAACTCCTTCCTGCCTTATAAAGCCTGGGCTTGTGAGGAGGGATGGAAGGGTGGCATTCCTAAAATCGTGACCAGTAGTAGAAAAGCCCACATGTCATTATGCCCGAACTGCTCACCACCGGATGGATCCTGGTTAGATTGGTCTATTTTAGGGCTGAGTGCATTCAGTTTGAAGCTGACCAGACCTGGCTTCAAAACTGTCTCTTTTATCTACCAGCTCTATGATTTGGGGAAGCTACTTAACTTTAGTGTCTTTACCTACAAAAATGGAAATCAAACTTGTTGACTTTTTGGGCTGAACTAATACCTCCTGCACTGAGGCAAGGATGAAGTGAAGTCACGTGACGAAACATGCCCCTGAGTTTTTTGTTAGGCATTCAACAAATGTTCATCTCCCTTCGTCATCTTAGAAAACGAGCTCCTGTGTTCTTTTTTTTTCATAAGCAATTCATACTTAGAAACAAGGAAAAGATGTCACAGGTGTTTGAAACCACGTAATTTATAATTACTTGCTATCAGCACCTAGTACCCTTTGACATAACAGTCCCTTGAGTATTCTTTGATGCCAAAGACGCCTTACATCAGTAAAGCATCTAGATTGATTTCTCTTTATATACCTATTGAAGGTAAACAATTTTACCTTTATTACCAATTTTCTGGGTTAGATGACCCATAGACACATGTAGCTAAGCATATCCATGTCACGATACCACGTAATTTTAATGCAATTTTCTTCTCTTTAAAAAAAAACAGTTTTTATGACTATGCAAGCAAAGTTAATGAAGAGAGTTTGGACAGGATTCTTAAGGACCGGAGAAAGGTATGTTCTGTTTGTTGTCCATTCTGATTTTAAATTGCTCCTTATCTCATCACCCAAGCTTAAAACCTGAAAGGAATATAAATGGAACAGTGTGATTCTTTGTTAATATATGAGAGTTCAGTTACCTTGAGTAGATTCTAAAGGGAAATTGCAGGTGTGAGACAAGGTTTAAAATCAGCAATAGGAAAAAATTTAGATATTTGTAATATTCCATTACTTAAAAATCAGAAGAAAAAATGAACTAACGCGAAAATTAACAGTAGCTGAATTGACTCCGGGTGGTTCTACTTTGTGATTTTAAAAACAATTTTGTAAATATTTAATACACAGGCATTAATTTGACAATTTTTACTTCAGTTTTACGTAAATTCCAGAAAAATAAATTGGTCATCAAACTATCACTTGAGGAAAAAAAGTACCAATAAAAATTTTCAGCTTTTCAAACAGAAAGCAAAATGCCTTTGTTTAGAAGCAAGTATTGTAAAACTGCTTTTACCAGATTACCTGTGGATGAAAACGAGCGTGGCAGTGTGAGATGTGGTCCCTAAGGAGTCTGCGGAGGGGCCTCGGGGTTAGTAGGGTGCAGTGTTCGGGACCATCTCACTCTCGTACCTCTGTCGTGTGGAAAGGCAGAAAAGCGGGTAGGATGACAGGAAGAATGGGCAGTGTGGGACCAGGAGCATCTTAGCAAGCTCCCAGATGTCCCTTAGGCCATCTGTCATCCAGATGTCCAGCAGATCACCTTATGAGAACTATTCTTCCAGAAAACATATCAGTTTAGTTCATTCAGCCAACTTAGGTAGCCTGTAGTTAGAACTGATGAAGCTAAACTATAAAAATGGTATTTTTTGAGGTATAATTGCCACCCAGTAGACTGCACATGTGTAGTGTACACTTTGGTAAGTTTTGATGAACCTATACCCCCATGAAGCCATCATCATCGCCATCATAAGATAGTGGCCCTGTCTGTCACTGAAAAGTCTCCTGTCCCCTTTTCTAATCCCTCCTTCTCGCCCCTCCCTGCTCAACCACTGATCTGCTTTTTGCCACTATAGCTTAGTTTCCATTTTCTAGAATTTTACATAAATAGAATCCTCCACACATCCTTTGTTTTTTGGTCTGACACTTTCGCTCAGCATAATTAATCTGAAATTCATCTGTGTTGTTGTTTGTCCCTTTTTATTACTGAGTGGTCCAGTGTGCGGTCCACCACAGCTTGTTTACCCCTTTGCTTATTGATGGACAGTTGGGTTGTTCTCAGTTTTGAGCTATCGCACATTAGCTGCCATGAATAGGTGTGTAGCTGTGTTTGTATAAATACCTTCAGAATGAAGTTCGTAAGATTTCATGCAACTTTGAATCCTTTTTTCTTTAGAAAGTTATTGGGTGGTACAGGTTCCGGCGAAACACTCAGCAGCAGATGTCGTACAGAGAGCAGGTCCTGCATAAGCAGCTCACCCGCATTCTGGGGGTGCCTGACCTCGTCTTCCTCCTCTTCAGCTTCATCTCCACCGCCAACAACTCCACTCATGCTTTAGAATACGTTCTCTTTAGACCAAATCGAAGGTAAAGAAAGCATTGCCACCAGCCTCACATAAACAGGAAAGATGTTGATAAAAGTAGAGATATATGACTTTGAAAATGTGTTTCGTCTACGGCCACGCCACCCTGAACAAGCCCGATCCCATCTGATCTTGGAAGCTAAGCAGGGTCGGGCCTGATTAGTACTCGGATGGGAGGCCACCTAGGAAGACCAGGTGCTGTAGTGTAAAAAATAAGGGATTGTAAACTGACCAGGTCCTTGCAATCTGTGAGGTCAACCAAGCGTGCCTCGCCTAAAAAACAACAAAAAAAGAAAATGTGTTTTAAGCTTTAAAGAAAAGCTTTTATAATTCTCTTTTAGCTAGTTTTCTTTGTAGTTAGGGGAGATATTTTCCTGTCAGTTAGTTGAATAAATTAAAATTGTTTTTGAATCAAGGAGCATTAGCAAGACATCTTAATTATGCATACATTCTTACAGGGAATAAACAGTTGGGAATCATCATTTGCTTCACCATAATCCGTTATAGAGAAATACAATTTAATTGCTCTGGAAGTCTGATTGTAATTTTAAAACAGATTTCACAGACAAAATTGTAAAATTGATCCACCTACTGGCTAATGAGGGTTTTGCATTGTGAACTTGTTAAAGCAAAAAAAAAAATAATCCCTTGATCGTGGTAAATAGTAGAAAGGTCTCCCACTGGTCGTTCACCTGCTGTGGAATAAATTAAATTGACATTCAGGAAAGTAACTATTTATTGTTAAATAGCCATTTGCAAGATTTTGTTAATTAACCAGTAGGTATTGAGCACTTACAATACAACCTTCTTAGCACTCAGCCACTGGAGGGTGCAGAAGGTGTATAAGACATGGCCTCTGCCCTCAAGGAGTTTACAGTCGAATTTCTACTTTAAGGGAAGGGCAAAAAGTTTCTAATTCCTGCATCCCTGGGTTGTCTGTGGAAGGAGGTGCTCCGTGCGGCCTTCTGTTAGTTCACCAGTGCAGACAGCCTCCTGTGGCCAAGACCCGTCCTCAGGCAGAGCAGTGCCTTTAACGTGATTCCTTCAATCTTCCCCACAGGTTTAATCAAAGGATATCCCTTGCTATTCCCAACCTAGGCAATACCAGCCAGCAAGAGTATAAAATGTCTTCAGTGCCAAATACGTCTCAGAGTTATGCCAAAGTTATTAAAGAGCATGGGTAAGTGGCAAGGTAAAATCAAAGTTTTTGTTGTTAATATTTAAAAGGTTTATGGCGAAATGTGAAGTCTAGTTTAGTATGACTGACCTTGAAAAATGTAGTGAGATAATTCCCTGGACCATCACCACTATATGCCAAAATTTTATTCTTATTGAGAACAAAGTTTACTTTTACTGTTAATTTTTTTATTATTTGCTGCATTATTTTGTAATTGATATGAAATTTGGATATAGTATGTGTATTTCTAAGGTTCTAATAGCTAACTGGAAAATGGATAGCTTTTTGTTGTTTTTAAGTTGTCCTAGTCACATGGGTTCTTGTAATTCTAGTAGTGTGGGCATTATTGCTGAGATATTGTCGCCTTTGAGTTGCTGCACTTAAGTATTAGATGAAGGTAGAAGTGATAGGAAACTGCCTTTCAGATTTCTAGCAGTTCTGATAACTGACTTTTTTCTTCTTTTAGTACTGACTTTTTTGACAAGGATGGAGTAATGAAAGACATCAGAGCCATTTATCAGGTTTATAATGCACTTCAGGAGAAAGTGCAGGTAACTGATTTATTTCCTAGTTTTCATCTTTTTTGTATTGCCCAAATGCTTTTACTTCTACTTTAATTTTTAATAATCTCTCAACTGACAAATGAATTGTCCACGAGTCAGAATGTACTTTCCCAAAGTAACATCAGATGTGCAGAATAGTTATTCACGCAGCCTGCAAAATCCCGTCTCATTTTATGCCTGAAGTACCGGATTAACATTACTATCCTAAGTACTTATGACCCCATGTATAGCAGTGTTTTTTCTAGGGAAATGCATCCGAGTTTAAAGAAGGGTTGCTAAGAACACAGCTATCTCAGCCATCTGCCAAGTAGAGACTCCATCAAAAGACAGCCAACCCCAGCAGCCCTGCTTTCTGCCTTCCAGTTCCCTCACTTTGCCCCTGGTGCCTCCATCGAGGGGGAGGATCCCAGCAGAGCCTGTTCATTCCTCGTTGTTCACACAGCAGATATTTATGGAAGCATCTCCTACAAGCCAGACACTGGGCTAGGTGCTAACACTACGTCCTTTTCATCATCCCTGATGCATTCTTAGGAGTAATTTGCTCTAAAACCCTAAAAACAAAATTGGCTTTGAGGACAAGGAGGAAAGTGGTGGAGCTGAAGAAGTCCTCCCAGGCCTGGAGAAAGCTTCACTTCAGGGAAGAAGGCCCCAAGGAATAGAGGGAAGAATGAAGGCAGCCACTGAGAAAGAGGAAAGCAGCCTGAGGTCAGGCTGGGCAAAAGGAGAAAGTGTCCAACAGGCAATTCCCAGTGTTAGTGTCCAAATTAGGGTCACAGTACACATAGCAGTATCGGGAACTTTCTGCTGGCTCACTGGTGACCGGCCTGCTTCTGGAGGTTTCTGCTGTGGAAGGAACGTGTGGTGAAAAACAGCTTTTTGTCCTGAATTCCTGACCATGCTCTTTTTTGACTGTCAACACTGTCGGGCTTCTAAGTGGCCGTTACACATTTCACTGCCAGTTGAGTAAGGCCTGCTCTCCAAACACCAGCGTCACGTACACTGCTCTGATACGCGTGGTTGGAGTACACAGATGTAATCTCAAAAACTTACTTTATTAACGCTTGACACTAAGACTTTCTTTTTCAGCTCTCCCTCATTATTAATATTTTCTGTAAATTAATCTTTTTGTGTCATTCGAGTCATGATTACTGGTTATAAATAAAACTCGAAAGCATCTCATTCCTGTCTTTTGTTTGTCTTCTGTATGTTAGACTGGTGTCAAAAATTCTCCTCATTTCAATAAAAATGAATAACCCAGGGAAAATACAAACCTTGCCCATCTTATACTTATTTTTCAGGAATTCATAAGCTAAATAGCATAATCATCTAAACAAAATTAAGAAAGCAACCCAGAGAATAAGAACAGTGCTGGTCTCTTGGACCTTCGTGGCTTTGTTCTGCCTGACATGTCTGCTTCTGTGACGTGATAATGTAATCAATGCTGTGGTTATGGAATGCCTGCTGCTCCGGTTTGAAACTGTTCTTGTCATTTTTTTCCTCAGGCAGTGTGTGCAGATGTAGAAAAGAGTGAGCGTGTTGTTGAATCTTGTCAGGCAGAAGTGAACAAATTAAGAAGACAAATCACTCAGAGGAAAAATGAAAAGGAGCAAGAAAGAAGTGAGTTTCCTACTAATTTTACCATTCAGCATCAGAGAAAGGTTTGGTTTTAAGCATCAGATTTTCAGTGAATTGCGTGAACCTTTCTGTGCTCATTAAGTTAGGCCATTTGGGAGCAGCATCCACTGGTCTTCCAGCTTCCAGAAGAGAAGTACCGTTTTTCAAGTCTCTGAAACTGAAAGAAAAAGACCAACGGTAGAAAGGCCGAAGCAGGTTGGAAGAAATCCTAGGGCGCGATGGATGCAGACAGTGCCGGTGCTGCTTGCTGGGTCTATTTGCAGTGCACATGGTGTTTCTCACCGAGTTGCCTCCGGCCCGCCTAGCACGTAGGGCTGGGGCCTGCGTTCACACAGCCACGTAAAGGCACCACTTAGAATGGTTTTGACTTTGTATTTGATGCATAGTCAGGGTCACGACGAAGGCTTTCAATGTCTGTTTATTGGTAGCTGTGAAGGAATGGATTCCTTCACATTAAGGTAAGGAACCAGCTGGTCGAATGAAAATTAGGCCCAAGAGTCTGTTAATTCCAGCATGGCAACAGGCATGTTTGCTATAATGCCACCAGATTTAACATTTGTAAGTAAAATTTTATAAAATGAATGGCACATGATATCAAGTGTAAAAGAGAGGAAGGCGTGGCAAAGCTTTTCTAAATAGGAATACTTGCAGACCAATTTAAATGTAATTATATGTCCAGGTAAGTGATGTCTTGTTCATTCCTACTGTTATAGTTTTCTAGAAATAAAAAGAAATGCAGACGGGGATTTATGCACAGGAATGTTAATCACAACTTTATAATTCTAAAATCTTGGAAAGAACTTATTAGAATAGTTGAATAAACAACAACAGAATAGTTGGATACATTTTGCCATGTTCATGTAGTGGGATATCGAAGTGACTTTCTAATGACATGGGATAAAGCCCAACATGTAATCTTAAGGGACAACCCTAAGATATAAAACATGATCTCAGCTATGTTTTATATACATAAAACATATATGTGTGTATATGTTTTATACACACATATATGTTTGTGTGACACAAAACACTTACGAGGTTGGATAATAAAAGCGGAGTTCCAGAAAGAAGTGGGGGCCTGACACCTAACGTTTATGTCTTCTTTTATCCCCAAATCTTATGCTCTTTTCCTCCTGTTATCTGGATGATAGAATTATTGGCAATTTTGATTTTTTAAATTCTTTCCTAAGTTTTATGAGAGTACGTAAATATACTTTTAAAAACTTAGAGGCTGTAGACTCATAGATAGGAGGCTGCTTCGGAGCATTTATAGAAATGTGGTGCATCTGTGGCCTCGTACCTGGAAAAACTGGCCGCCTGACAGGGCTCTTAACTTTTAAGGAGAAAGAGGTGTATCCATGTATTGTGACAGGTAGTTGTAAAGAAGTACGTTTTCGATGTGAGGTTTGTCAAGGTAAAACCCCACGTTGCATTGGCTGTGGAGGGCCGTGAGGAGCGTTTCTTTCATCCTTCCATCCTCAGGGTATTTGAGCACGGTCAGCAGCGAGTGAGGGAAATAGTGCAGGATTTGGAGTTAAAAGACTTGCTCGTTGAGTATCAGGCCCCCCTCTAGCCATTCCCTTCCTGAAGTCACTTAACCTTTTGGAACTCGGATTTCTTTGCCTACGTAATGGAAACAATAATTAATAAAAATAATGCTTCTGGAGGCTGTTTTGAGGCTTAAATGAATTAACTATAGAAAAGTAATTTGTAAATTATGAAGTACTCTGCAAATGTAAAGCAATCAGTAGTCATAATCAGTTTCATCGCTTTGTTGCTATTTTCCAGAACATTCAGATCGACTGTTTAATGCATTGAGATGCACGGCAGGGAAAATACAGGGAGTGTTACAGTTTTCTTCCTTTGTTCACCCAGGATTGCAGCAGGCAATGATAAGCAGACAGGTGCCAACCGAAAGTCTGGAGCCGGTGTTCAGTCCTCGGATACCCTATTCTGGGTTTGCCGCTGAAGGGAGAAGTACACTGGGAGATGCAGAGGCCTCTGACGCTCCTCCCCCTTATTCCGATTTTCACCCAAACAATCAAGAAAGTACTTTGAGCCATTCTCGCTTGGAAACTAGTGTCTTTATGCCTCGACCTCAAGCCGTGGGCTCTTCCAATTATGCTTCCAGCAGTGCCGGACTGAAGTACCCTGGGAGTGGAGCAGCCCTCCCTCCTTCCCAAAGAGCAGCTGGAGACAGCGAGGAGGGGTCCGACGACAGTGATTATGAAAATCTGATCGACCCTGCAGAGCCCCCTCACAGCGAATACTCACATTCGAGGGATTCTCGGCCCGTAACACATCCCAACGGGGGCTCCAGGAACACTCAGACCTCTCAGATCTAACAGAAGGAACTCTCCGCTTAGCCCTGTTTTCCTGATGGCTTATTGAGAGAGTTTTTTGAGGATTTATTCTCGGGGGAGAACTGCTTTCTCGGACCCCTGGGCTCCCAGGAGAGTCCTCGGGCACAGAACTTGTAGGGGCCTTGCACCCACGGGCCTCACCTGCGGACGCGGTGGGCAGGTGTCACAACAAAATCAGTAAGATAATCAAATTGTCCTAATTCTGGTGCGATTCATGGATGTACTGGTAAATTTAGGCAAAGTGAAACTTAATCAAAGTAGTTTCTGTTCTTTAAAATAAATTGGAAATTAGAGACTAAGCACAATTAGTCTATAAATGTTCTATAAATCAAAAACTTACCTCTTGCACTATCATGCCTTGAAATTTACTTTTTCAAAGGAAACAAGGTTAGCAGCAGCCTTCAAAGAACCTTCTTTCTGTGATGAGCCAAATTCATCTTTGCCAGAAGAGAAATTTTGATAATTCCAAGAAATCTGATTGGAACAAATTGGATATCATACCTTCTCTTGTCTGCATGACTTTGTGAGATCAAAAGAGGGGCCTTGTTTCCACTTTTTTCTACTAGCCTGATACGTATTGTCACTTAAAATGGTTGCCTTTAAACAACATGTAGGATACTAATTACCAGTAAGTAATCATCCAAATAAGTATGTCATAAAATAAATCACTTATTTTTCTTCTGTGGAATGACAGTGACTGCTGTGTTGCACTAGCCACATTCACGGTCTCTGTTCTGGAGTCTTAAACGAAGGACACGCAGCAGCAGGTAACAGAAGGCAGTTATGTCCCAGACCTGCGTTTCATGACGAAGACTCCAGACGCAGTGGATTTAGCTGAGTTCAGACGTAAGGGACTGACTCAGACAGACCTTCTGACAGATCCTAGCGGTAGTTTTGTTTGTGGAGGAAAGACATTTAATAAGCTGTTTGAGACTCTTGGTTAATAAAGGTTCCTTTTACATCTGAATGACCATACTGACTTCTCTTAAGTTGCCATTTGGAAGATGATTGTGGAATGTGTAGAGACTTCCTGTTGGGATGCACTTATATTTTTATTTAATTGATGCTCGTTTTCTAGTTTTGCCCAGAATGTGTGAAACCACTAATGACATTCATGAGCTTTGTAGGCTCCTGGTTAGGAAATGACAAGACCCACCGTCTATGTGGAGGTCAGCCCACGGAGTCAGTGCTTTGGAATGTCCCTGCCCCTCCTTTGAACTAGTTAAATCCTGGGGAATCAGGAAGTCGTCAGGGAGGCTTAAAGTCCAGGTTCTGAAAAAGCGGGTTCGTTTTACAGGAGCGTTTACTCACTGAGCTCCAGCTCCGATACTAAATCAGCATAATGTGGACTGGAAAGTGAGACGCCGAAGCTCCCATCCTTGCCACGCGCGCTCCGTGGGGTCTGTGTCTCGCCACCCCTCGTTCTGTCGGCCTCATACCACTGCCATGGGGTGGGAGGTGTTGCAGGCCGCTTCATCTGCAACGTGTTCCAGTCTGTCAGCCACCCACCAACAGCTTCAGCACCAGGATGGATTTGGTTTTGTTTCGAGTGCCATTGCCATCTCCTCTGTTCACGTTTTGACATTCAGGAATATATTTTTATTTTTATGCCGTACCGAAACCTACAATGTATATCTGACAAAGCAGTTAAATGTGACAATAAAAACTTATTTAATCATGGTACCACTGGTTGCATGTCTGTCTCAGCACCTGACAAGCTCTTGCCTCGTTTCCCTCCTTAGGGCACTTCTTAACCGACTTCATACCGTTTTTTAAAGGGCATTAAAACTCATCTCCATGTAGATTTTTTTTTTTTGGCCAGACTGGTTTCAGGGGAAATCCAAGAACACAACTTCCTAAAATGTTGCCGTTGGTTTCAAAGAGAATGTGTTACATGTCAAGCTACTAAGGGAATTGAGTATCGATGGAGAATAAAATGGAATTTTTCCAAGTTCCCGAAAGGCATCTTTCACACAAGACCTTCTGAGACTGAAAGTGATCCAAGACTGGAGAGGGAGAATTCGAAGCTCTGAGGGTGTCTTGGGACTTGGAACTGCCTCGGCAGGAGGATCTGCTGGTGAGCATGTATTCCAGAATCTGCAGGACCCATTCCTGTTAAGTGACGTGTCCCCAAAGCCAAGGTGGCATTCTGTTTGCGGCAGGACTTTAAAACGTGGATCGGAGCCTTTTCAGATCCTACTCTCCATCCCTGACTGTTTAGAAGGCTGGATTCTTTTAACTTAGAGGTCTGGAAGTGCTTAATTACATGTTGTAATTGGTTTTTCTGGAGAAGGATCAAAACAAAAATGGAAACCTCATCCGCAAACATTCAGACCCTAAGGATACGAATTTTCAAATTCCAGACACCGTGGGGGGCAGTGACAATAACTGCTTTAATAAAACATTTCAATCCACTGTCTTGTGAATGCATATTTTAAGGAGGTAAAAAAAGTCTCAAGGAATGTTAATTAAATAAAGAGCATAACAGTAGTAATGGTTATTAACTATTCTGGTTTGCCTGGACTGTGGGCTTCATTGCAGTGGCTAAAAGATCTTCCCTCTTTTACAAGGTTCTGCTTCATCCTTTCCCACAACAAACCTTAATTCTGCTAGACGGGGAGCCTGAAGGCAATTGGTTCTGCAAATGTGGTGCTAATAAATAATGGAAAATGTTTCCTTTTCAACTTTATGACAAACAGATTTGGGGGAAGATCTGGGACTTAGCTTAACTCTCTTCCTGCAGTGATTTCTTGTGGTGGGAGAGCAGCACAGAGGATACGTCCAAATTGGGCCACTCTGGGGTGGCTCTGACCCCCAGCGACTGGAGGACGGGCACCCCCTGGCAGTGAGGACCTGGAACAGAAACAGGACGCTGTCCTCTGGACTGCCAGAGGCTCCCCGTGATCCAGAACGTCGTTCTTAGAAGTGGCCTATTTGTGCAGAGACTTAACAAAAGGAAGTCCATTACAGCATTTTTCTACTAATCCCCCCCAAAAAAGGCAATCAATGCTCACGACAGCAAAACGGTTGCATTTTGGTACACCCAGAGGAGAAACAGTCTGTAGCCATTAAAAGTACCAAGAAGACTTCTCTGCGTGGAAAGATGGTTTCTAGGTACCAAAGGAAGAAAGCCAAGTTTTCAATCGTACGTAAGGTATGATCTGATTTTTTTGTTTGTTTGTTTTGTTTTGTTTTTTTGTTGTTTTTTTTGGTAAGGCGGAATTTTCTGCAATTTTGCTGTTGATAGAAAACAATCTGGAAAGATCCCAAAGTGTTGAAAGCATTGTCCCTGGATCTTGGCAGTGTGGGTGATTTTCTTCATCCTTTGCTCATCTGCGTTTTCTAATTTCTCTGCAGTGAGTTGGTATAATAAGACTTCAGAACGGGTGGGGGACTGGCTACGCGAGTTACTGGGTGCACACCAGCCTAGAGGAGATTCTGGGGACATTTTTGGTTCTCTGGGTCTCTTCCCCATCACACTTGCAACTTTTCAGATTCGTAGCCAGTGTGAGCGCAGCCTTGATGCTGCTCGCTTCCCTGCATTAACTTTCATCTCGTTTCCAAACGAAATCATGTGCTTACCGTTTGGTTCTGCACCGATACTGATTTTTTTCCTAATCTAGAGCCAATTCAACTTTTCTTAGTTTGGAATCCGTTTCCTAAATCTCCAAGGAGCGCTTAAGAAATGCCTCCTGAGACTGAAAGTGATTCAAGACTGGAGCAGTTGTTTATGATATTTCTCTCAGGCAAATTGCTGTCCTACAAAATGGATTTGGGGAGTCAAACTGTAAGAATGATTTCCTCGATCTTGCAGTTACCTGCTTGCTGTGCATCCTGCTTGCTGTTGTCCTTCGGTGTCCTTCCTGCTTGGGGAGCCAGCCGTAGGCCGTGTTAATCACTAGGAAGTGTAGACTTGATAGTCCAATCCCCACACAAACAAGCCCAGAAGGTGTTTGATTCCAAAGCAAATACATGCTTGTTCGGACGTTTGCTCTGACCAGCCAGTCAACGGGCACTGTGTGGTGGGGCTGTAGGCTCGTTAATCCTGAGATCAGAAACAGATGTGGTCCTGCTGTACTAAAATGTGGATCATTCAAAAGACCGTTCAGACAGTTTTGGGGTGTGGGTATACGGGACGAATTTGAGGACAATAACCACTAAGTCCAGGGAATGTCCCTGGCACAAGTGAGACGGGAAGTTGAGAGAGATTTTATGCAATTTGACTCTTTTGAAAGCTCTTCTTCGTTTGTCACAATCCTACTCATTGTTTCAAGCCTGGCTTAAGTGTCACCTCCTTTAGGAAACTTTTCTGACTCACCTGGGAGGACCGTGCAGCCTGAGTGCCTTGCTCAGACCTCTGTCCCATGCCTTGCACTTATCTCCATTAGCACTCAGCACGGGCCATAGAGCTGTAGTTAATATGTCTGACTCCTCAGCAGGATGCCAGGCCCTCAAGGGGAAGAAAAGGCCTGAGGCATCTCAGAATTCCTGGCACCAGCACCGGCTTGGCCTAGAGTGGGCGTCTATGTAAGTATTTGCTGCTTGAAGGTTGAATGCAATTAGAGACCCAAATGAAACTGCTCGTAGATAGACTTGTTCCCCCCAAATTAAGTGATGAGACAAAGATTGTCACCTGGGGAGGTTACTAGCTGGACTGCGTAGTCTGAACCACTCTTTGTACTGAAAACCTTGCTAAACGGCTTCTCACCTAGGCCTGCTGCGTGAGAAACGCTGCGGTTCTCAAGGACAGGCGTGAAGTCAGCCTAGTGTCCAGGCAGGACGGGTGCTCGAGAGTCCGGTTTCTACTCAGGCCCCACTCTGCCCTGAACTGGCTGCAAGAAGTCTCAGGGCCTCCATTTGCTTATCTGTAAAATGGGCTCGAGAATGCTGCTGCTTGCCCCGTCTGGTGGTCGAGGGAATTGCTGGGGAACATGAAAATACCTTGGTAAACTGTAAAGCACCACAGGAGTGGTTGGTTACCTTACAGCTGGCCAGACTTCATCTTGATGTCCTCTTAGGTAAAGTGGCCTGAGATGCCAGGGCCACCATCTGAAGAGAGTGGCAGGCAGCCCCCTGCAGGGACCTGGAAGAGCCCAGAAAGCAGTCCGGTGGGTATCATTTCTTTCATTGATGAGGATTTCCTCCAAGGCCAGGATGGGGTTCTGCCAGTCACACCTGGACCCAAAGCCTGGTGTGGCTCGCAGACCTGTCTCCTGTGGCAGGACTGGAAATGCGTGCAGAGGAAACGGACCATTCCTCAACGCGATCTGCCTTTTCGAAGCCGCTGTCGTTTTAAACTTCATCCTTGGGCCACTTTGGAAAATTATTTGTGACTTTGACTTGGGCAGACTAAGTGTGAGTAAACCCTAGAAAGCTGAGATTGGCACAACTGTTTTACCCTTTGAAAAGTTGTGATGCTTTTACCAAGCTGGCTGCCTTGGCCTTTGGTATGCTGGAGAGCAGGAAAATGAGGTGACAGTGACCAAGGTCACAGCAATTGATGGTATTTGGGTTTGAGCTGGTTACCAACATGCATTCGGGGTTTAGCTGCGTTTGACTCATCAGCTCCAAATCACGCATTCGTTCTTTTTTCTCTTTCTTCCACGTGGGAGTTTTAAAACCTACACAAAAGCCGAATCATATCGCGGTCCACCTTTTCCCCTCCCTCAGCTTCAAGGATTCAACTGTTTGACGCCCTTGTGTCATCTACATCTTTTCTTTAAAAAAAATATTGTTATGTTCTTTTAAAACACATCCCCAACATCTCGTTTGCCTCCTCCTAAATACTTCTGTGTATAGATCTAAAAAATAAGATTTTCTTACACGATCACACCATTATCATTCCTATGGAAAATAATGATTCCTTAATACGATCTAGTGCTTTGTCCGTGTTCCCTTGTCCTTGGTCATCTCAAACATCTGTTTACAGTGGAAGATCTCAGTCACCCCTTACTTAACCGCTCAGTCTTCGTGTCGTAAACAGGGACACAGAGTGACACTCATGGGCCTTCTGATGTGACGTGATTACGTGTGCATTTCACCTGCAAAGTGTTCTCACCCACCTCGAACTGAATCTAATCAAGTCCCTGGGCCTTACGTCCAGTTTACAACAAATGCACAGGAACAAGTGAAAACTACATCACGAGGAAACAGAGAGCTCTGGAACATGGGACCCTCTATAACTGGCCTAATGTCTTCAAAAAGTTGGTGTCATGGGGAAGGAAAGGAAAAAAGGGGTGGAGGAACCATTTGGACTAAAAGGGATTATAGTAAACACAACAACCTGGATTGGCTTCGACTTTGGAAAAACCATACATTTGGAGAAATTTGAAAAGGGACTGGGTTACGAGATATTAAAAAATTACTCTTTTTTTAGACACAGAAATGATATTCTGGTTACACGAGAGAATGTCCCGAACTTTAGGAAATACAGGCCGGATGTTTAGGGGTGAAGAGTCGTGGTATCTGCAGCTCCTGTTCGAATGGCTCAAATGCCACGTACACAGAGAAAGACAATACGGAGAAGGTTAACGACCCTGAATCTCGGCACTGGGTAAATTAAAGGGAAAAATTTTAAAAAGATAATTCGTATTTCACTCTTTCAGAGGAAGATACTAAAAATATTCAATGACTGGTGTGAAATATAAATTAATATAGAAACAATAAAGTTAAGATAGTTTCTCCTATTCTTGAACTAACCTAAAATATATCGATATTTCATATAAATAAAATGAAGGACTGTATGTTACAGTATAAATTATTCATCACGTGATTCTAATAATTTCCGAATCATTTTTGGACGTTTGGAAACTGTCAGTGAGATCGTTTGTTTTGCCGTCACTGTTAAGGGGCACCCCCGTCTGGGCCACGATCTGCCTTAGGAACTGCACCGGACTCTTCTCAAGGGTTTCTCAGAAACCAGCAGCCTCGAGTGACACGGTCTCAGTGGGCAGAGAATCACCTTTATCACCAGCAGTCTTCCTCTGGACACTAGATCCTCCCTCAGCTTCTACTAAAGCCAGAGCCTCCACCTTGAGAATGTCTCCAGCCTCCCTCATACTAAGGTTTTTACCTACCTAATCTCTCCATTATCAACTAACTTGAAAACCCTGTTAGAATGCCATAGAAGGCAGCTAAGTTTTATCACTTTTGTTCGTTTAAAATCCAAGCGCTTTGCAAATATCAATCAGCCAAATTTCAGGATTAAATAACTTCGAAGACCTCACACTTTATTATGTTTATTGACTTTTACCATAAACAGCAAATACGTTCTCATGTAATTTATTAGGCAATTTAAGTTTTTTTCCCTAGGAATTACCACTTTGTTGTTTCAGAATGCATATCCTATTTTTTGTTTTTCTAATACCTTCTCATTTTTAGGGTTTTCTTTATCCGTTTTATATGTTCGATCCCTTTTGTGATTTTATCAGCTTCAATAACCAAAATACTTCTTTCTTGTTGAACTAAATCACCCCTTTGTCCATCATATCTACCCTGCACACTGCCCACCCCTTAGTCACGTAGTAGCCCTCTTGGTTATCAGGTCGGTTGTCAGAGGAAGGGACCACATAACTTTGATTTCAGCGGGTCGTTGTGATGATTCCATTTTAGTACTGTTGCTAATCTCTTACTGTGCCTGATTTATGACCTCATCATAGGTATCTATGTATAGGAAAAACACATACAGGGTTTGATACGACCTGAGGTTGCATTTCCCCAGGATCAGGGGGACTGCCATACAGTCACGCGTCACCTAACAACGGGGAGACGTCCTTAGTTGACTTTGTCATGCGAGCATCGCAAGTACACTTCCACGGGCCTAAGTGGGGCAGCCTGTTGCTCTTGGGCGACAAGCCGGGACAGCATGCTACCCTACAAAACGTGGGATCAAATCAAGCGCAAGAGAAAACACTGCGGTCCTCAGACCGGCGGCTGCCGCCGGCCTGTTTGGTGGCCGATGTTCTCTGAGTAAATAGAAAGAATACTCTAGAATGACAACACGGGTATGGCGGGAACTACACGAACCAGTACGGTAGTTGTTTACTGTCGCTGTAAGTACCGTGAACCGCACGGAATTGCACGTGCCATACTGTGACTAACAGCAGGTGTGTTGGTGCTGGCATCGCCACAGACACGTGAGCAATGCCTTGTGCTGTGACCTGGTGATGACTGTGCCGTTACTAGGCGACAGGAACTTTTCAGCTCCACCATAGTCTCATGGGACCACCTCGTAAAGGCCGTCTGTCATGTGGCGCGTGACCAGTCGGAAGCATTCAGTGTGTCGCCCTTTCAGACCGGCTTCTTAAGTTTCCTCCATGTCGTTTAAGTTTCCTCCATGTCGTTTCATGGCTTCAGAGCTCATCTCTCTTGGGCGCTGAATCTTATTCCACTGTGTGGAGGTCCCAGTCTGTTTACTCATGGTGCCCGGTACAGTGTGCAAGGGAGGAGATTGAGGTGGGCAAGGCCCACGTTGCCAGGACATGGAGGGCTCCCCCTGGGAGCCGGTCCTTTCATTTAGTAGGCCCAGGAGGCCTACAGAGGGGTGTCCAGTTTGAGGGAGAAAGGTGGGGGCTGATGTTGGTTTGAGGGGCTCAGGCCTGAGATCGCACACGGACCAAGTTACTAGGCGTGGGCTCCATCACTTAGCTCTGCACCTTCTGGGTCTCACTTGAGTCCCCCTTGAAATGGGCGGATGCTAATAATACCCAGCTCTGCCTACGTCGCAGGGTCGCCGTGAGAGTTACCTGAGAGGGTCCAAGGAAGGGCTTTGTGACTTGTTCCACATCACCCAGAAGGATTAACCCAGTGGCCCCTCCCCTCCCCTGTATTTAGTTGAGTGCTGTGCTGGTTTAGGTTTCTTCTGGTCAAAACCGAGAGCAGATTTCTGTAAAGAGGAGAGAGAGAGAGACCGTCTCCCACTTAGCTGGGGACTCGGTCCACCTGCGGGCTTCCTCCTCGTCCCTTTTCCACCAGGGATCGATGGGCATTTCCCACAGCCTCTCAGGACGGAGCATAGCCGGGGTCCTGCCATCAGATCCGCCCTCTTCCTCCTGTTTCAGCAACTGCGGACTTTGACTGCGAGGCTGCAAGCTCCCGAGTGTCTGGGCATTTGGGGTGCATTGACGGCCTGGGCGTGTGTGGTGCGTACAGCCTCGCACCAAGCCAAGCTCTCATCGCCTTCCTCCTGTTGCCATTTCTCAAAGCGCCTCCAGGCGCCGAAGCCCCATCGGGCCCCATCGGGCCCCATCGGGCCGTGGAATTTAGAAAGTGAGGGTGAGTAGCCACTACTTAGGGTCACCAGCTCATCCCGGTTTGCCACGTCTTCCCGGTTTTAGCACTGAAGTTCCCACACCCTGGAAACTCGTCAAGATGGTCCCGCTACCACTAGTCTAGACGGAACTCAAGGTTGCAAATGGCACGTGAGGGCTGGTGACTTTGTGGGAAGCCGCCCAGCCTACTTTATCAGCCTGTTCTTCTCTGGGAGAGATTGGCAGCGCCTGGTAGCATCGCGGGCTCCTCAGTGCTAGTAAACTCTGCGCTGAATTACTCACTTGTAGGCTATATAGATGAGAAGAAGTGAGCACACCTAGATCAGGTTAAAGAAAAGCCAAAGGTGAGAAATGCACCTTGGGGAGAAGGGCTCCTGGCTTCCAGGGACGCCTTCAGCCAATTGGGCTCCTCCAAGCAACCAGGACCTCCCCGCCTGCCACATGGGGGCCCATAACGAAGGATCTTTCTGTTCTTCTCAGAGAGGAGGCGTTACCTCGGCCTCACCCACTGGCCAGGTCGTCAGCTCTAGTCTGGCTGGAAGGAGTCCCTGTCCCTTCAGCCCTGGCTTCTCTCCTGAGCCTCCTGCCCGCAGCACACCGGCTGTCCTAGGGAGTGCTAAGCCCTTCTGCACAGACTCCCTGTCCAGTGGTGATGGAAACCCCCCTCTGTAGTGACCTCAGAGGCTTCCTGGCCACTTCTCCCAGGCCTGGGAAGTAGCCTCAGACATCACTGTGCAGTGGCCTCTGGAATCACAGTCACCTGGGGCTTGAAGTCCTTCACTGTGTGCCCTGGGGCAAGTTACTGAACCTCTCTGAGCCCCATCTACAGGCAGAGATGGGTGGATGGTAATTCCTGTTTCACAGGGTAATCGTGAGGATTAAGTTAGAAAATGTGGAGGCCCGAAAACGAAACTCGGAAGAAAACAAACACTGATAACCTGTGGTTACTGTTGCCTCAAAACACAGCTTCACCCCGATGCACACTTTTACCAATGACAGGTGAGAAAGCGCTGGTGTTGGAAGCTTCCGCAGATGGGGTCCCGTGGAGGAGGCTGGGGGCCAGCGTGGGAAACGAACCTTCGGGGCTCAGCTCACTTCTTCCTCATGTCATCTGTTGACTACGTGGGGCTCTGGGTAAGCTCTGGCTGGAAGAACGTTCTGCTCACTCATAAAAAAGGTCCTGAAACCAGATTGGTCCAGCCCGGCACCGTGCAATAGAACTTTGAGATGATGGAAATGTTTTACGTCTGCACTGCCCAACACAGTAGCCGCCGGCTACGTGTGGCACTGAGCACTTAAAAGGCGGGCTAGCATGAGGAAGAGCTGAGTATTTTATTTTATTTTATTTTTTATTTTATTTATTTGTTCATTTTATTTTATTTTATTATTTTATTTTTTATTTTATTTATTTGTTTGTTTTATTTTATTTTATTTTTTATTTTATTTATTTGTTTGTTTTGTTTTATTTTATTTTATTTTTTTATTTTATTTATTTGTTTGTTTTGTTTTATTTTATTTTATTTTTTTATTTTATTTATTTGTTTGTTTTGTTTTATTTTATTTTATTTTTTATTTTATTTATTTATTTTATTTTATTTTATTTATTTTGTTTTATTTTATTTAATTTATTTTATTTTATTTTATTTTATTCAATTTTAACTTATTTGAATCCAGATTTAAAGAGCCACACGCCAGTGTGGCCAGTGGCTACACTGTTGGGCAGCACAGGACACTAACCCCTTCTCTCCCAGAGAGGAAACAGAGGCAAGAACAGCATTGTGAAGTGCCCAGGTCACAAAACCAGAGAGAAAATCAGAGCCTGGGCCTCCTGCATCCTCTTCCCCCTGCGATGCCCCAGACCATTGCAGACAGTGGATGTCATCTCGGGCAGATTGTCCCAGATAGAAATAAACAAAGGGCTGGAGCAGTCGCTCCGGAGCCCCCACGGGGCTTGGCACCCTGCTCAGGCAGCTTGGCTGTCCTCGGCTCAGCCTGCCAGGCCCTTCACGTGGCCCTGGCACCGTGGATGCAGGAGGCCAGAGCCAGGCAGGGGTCAGGCGACCTTGTGCGTCCTCCCGGCCCCAGCTCAGATGTGAAGGGCCAGATCCCAGTGGAGGTCAGCACGTCTCTGCAGCTCGTGCACGCGCTCCACCTGCTCCCTCCCTCGGCCTGCCCACGCAGAGGTGTCCAGGTGGAGGATCAAATTAATCCCCATTCTTTATCCGGGGGCTGGCACTCCAATTTCCACCCACCTGGGGAGAGTAGGCACAGAGTTACGAGTGAGGCTGAGTGGCATCCAAGCCCTCAGGAGAAGGGGGATGGCAGGAGAGCTCTCTGGCACCTTTCTCCGGCCATCTGCGCCCGACCAAATCCAGCGTGATGCGCTTTGCCGCAGCTGATGCTGGGAAATCATGCTCCAGGCACCTGGAGGCCTGATGGGACCCAATTGTCAGCCCATTTCCTCAGCTGGGGAATGTGGCATCTTTCACCCCTCCCTCCCTCTCTCTTTTCTACTCCCTCTTTCCCCTTCCCTTCTCTTTTATTTGAGTAAATTTTTATCAAACTGTAACATGCGTGCAGAAAAGGACACAAATCATCAATGTATGGCTTGTTGAGTTTTTATCAAACAAGCACCAAGATGAGAAGTAGGACATAGCTACGCTGTAGAACGCCCTTTCCTGTCCCCTCTCAGCCATTACCCCACTCTCCAGACTTCTGTCACTGGGATGCACCGGATGTGTGCTTCCTCCCTGAATTCCGATGCCGAAACTCTAATCCCAGTGCTGCAGTCTGGAGGCGGGGCCTCCGGGAAGTAATTAGGGGTGGATAAAAGCAGGAGGGTGGAGCCCTCGTGATGGGATTAGGGCCCTTATACTGGGAGATGCTGAAGAGCCTGCTGCTCCCTGCTCTCCAGCAGAGGACACAGCAGGAAGGTGCCCGTCTACAAACCAGCAAGAGAGGCCTCTGGAACCTGACCATGCCGGCGTCCTGATCACACCTCCAGCCTCCAGAACCGTGAGAAAGACATTTCTGTTGTCTGTTAGTCACCCAGGCCACAGGATTCTGGTTTAGCAGCCCAGGCTGACCAAGACACTCGCTGTAAATTAACTTTGTTTATAAACTTGTTTACTGTCACTCAGCATTATGCTTGTAAGATCCGTCCAGGCTGTCGAATACAGCGGTTGTCCACCTGTGGATGGGCGTTTGAGACTTTCCTGGGATGGGGGAGCAAATAATGCAGGTCGAACATTCTCGTTGTGTGTTTTGGTGACATATATCACCTGTCTGTGTTTCTTTGGGGTACATATCTTAAGAGTGATGGCTGGTCCCAGAGTCTGCAAACGTTCAGCTTTAGTGGGTACAAATAGCAGTTTTCCATGGTTGTCCCACCATTCACTCTCCCGACAGCCAGGTATGAGCGTCCAGGAGCTGCCTGCTCTCCACACCTGGTACCCTTGGTGTGACGTACTTTAGCCACTGGTTACGTGAGTGGTGATCATTGTGACGAGAAGTTGCACGTCTCTGGAAATTGATGAGGTTGAGCACCTCTCTGTGTGTTTATTGGCAACGTGACTTCTGTTAAGTTCTGGTTGGAGCTTTTTCTGTTACAGACGCACCTCGCTCTACTGCACCTGGCTTCACTTGCTTCCCAGATGTTGTATTTTTTAACAAATTAAAGGCAAGTCCCTCCACCCGCAAAAAGATGACTCGCTTTATTGCGATGAGGTGGTCTGGAACTGAACCCGCAGTATCTCGGAGGGGTGCCTGTATGTTGTCTGCCTTTTTCTTATTGGTTTGTGAGAGTTCACATATTTTTCCAGTTTTAATGCGTATGTATGTGTGTATGAACATACATGCTTACTTATAGAGCTAAATATATTCTTCATGCAATGGCTCATCTTTTACTTTTTTCATTTTACTCTCTTAAAGGTGTATTTTGCTGAACAGAAATTTTAAATTTTAATCTAATACAATTTACCAGTTTTCCTTTACGGTTAAGTGTTTTTGCATTTGACTTAAGAAAGCTTTACCTATTCTGAGGTCAGAAAATCCTTCTGCAGAGTTTTTTTTTTTTTTTACTAAAAGCTTTATTTTGCTTTTTGTATTTTCATTTTTGCAGATAACTGGGAAGGAAGGGGCAACATGTTTGTATGTTATGCGATTTAAGGATCAAAATTCATTTTTTTCTCTAGGAATATCCAGTGGAGTCAGCGTCAGTTATTAAAGATAATCTTTTCCCCATCACACCACATTGTTATGTTGGTTCGAAATCAAATGCAGGCCTGTTTCTAGACCCCCTTTTGATCTATTGGCTATTTATTATAACGCAGGTCCATGACACCTGTTGCTGTCTGGTAGTATAAACCCGCAAGCTCCGTTTCCCTTGGACATTCTGGGCTCTTTGCTTTTCACTGTAAACATTAGAATCAGCTTGTCAACTTCCACAGCCGCCAAACAATTTTTCTGGGAATTCAATTGGATTGAATCGATAGGTCAATTGGGGAGAATTGAACATCTTTACAGTACTGAGTCCTCTAATCCACAGACCGGATATGTCCATGTATTTAGGTCTGCATTCACTTCTTGCAACATTGAGTTGTGTGTAGAGATCTCGCGTCTCTTTCATTCGTTTTATTCCAAGGCATTTGATATTTTGTGTGTTTGCACATATGTGAATAGTAATTTTTCATTTTCTGCTTGTTTGTTACTAGTATATTGTGATGCAATTAATTTTTGTTAATATTGACCTTGTTTTCAACAACCTTGCTATTCACTTATTCTGAGTTTAGCTACAGAATTTCTAATTTTCTATGCATAAATCATGTTTCCTATGAATAATGATAGTCTTATTTCTCCCCTTTCATTCTCTATACCTTTTACTTTTTACTCCTTTGCTCTCGCTTGGACCCCCATATAATTTGACATAGATATGGTGGTAGGGTACATCCTCCTCTCATTCCTGTTCCTAGGGGGAGAGCTTTCAATATTTCACTTACAGTGAGATGCTTACAATAGGTTTTTTGCAGATGTTCTATCAGGTTGAGGAAGTTTTCTTACCTTTCTACAAACTTCTATTCCTAGTTTTCTGAGAATTTCCTTTTATTACTATGAATGAATATTGACTTTTACCAAATGCATGATTCCCCCCCCTCCCCCGTTTGGTTAAATTTGGTAAACTACATTTTTATTTAAATATTGAAACAATCTTTCATTTGTAGAATCAGCTTTCTCGTGAGGTATTATCTTTTTCACATCTCTGGACTTAGTTTGCTAATATTTTACTAAGGGATTTTGCATCAGTGTTCATGAAAGAGATTCACTTGTAATTTTCCTTCCTTGTAATCTTCTTTTCAGATTTTGAAATCGGGGTTACGTTGGCTTTATAAGACGAGTTGGGTGGTGTTCCACTTTTTCTGTACTCTGGAAGAGCTTGTGTAAAATTGGAGTTATTTCTTCCTAAATTGTTAGAATTCTCTGTGGAAGCCACATGCACTTGGAGTGTGTGTGTGTGTGTGTGTTCTCTACCCAGCTTTTCAGTGGGAAAATTGGTCTTTTCCAAACTACCGCCTCATAGCTGGAAGCAGAAATCCCGGCTCGTCTCTCAAACTGAGCCGACTGCCAGAGAGTCATGGCTGAGAGACAAGAGGCGAAGAGCCTGAGCCCCTTCACGTGCACTGAGCAGATGCCAGCCAGGGCAGCGGGCTTACCTCCCGGTCAGCCCCAGGCCCACACGGGGAGCAGGGGCAAGGCGGCTGGCAGAAGATCAGGGCAACTGGGCCTGTCGGGCTGGGCAGTGAATTCCGGTTTAGCGATTTTATTCTTGACGAGACCTTGAACTTCTCACCAAGTTCCTTTCTTTGTCTGTGACATAGGGACCCTCCCTTCTAGCTCACTTGGCTGCCGTGGGAATTAGAATTTGGCTAATGCACGTGAGGTGGGTAGTACTGGCCAGACACTGAGGTGGCTCGTGGGAAACGAGTTGGGGAAGTTATTGAAATTGCCGGACCTTAGTCCTCAGCATTTCGTAGACCACCAAGGACCTGGCAGGGGTGAAGGCTGCTGCCTGGCGGGCCCTGCTGTTGGGGTCCCATCTTGCCACAGGCTGCCCTTCCCAGCCCACGGTGACTATGCTGTTGGACCACGACCCTCCTAGGGATGTCTGAAGCAGCCCCATCGGGACCACGGCACAGGTTAGGTTTGACCTCTGACCCCAGCAGACTCCTGGGCACGTGTCCTACCTCTTCCAGAGCAGGGCAGAGGAGCAGGTCCTGTTGGCTGAGCCCCGAAGTCTTGCTTTTGTGAAACAGCCTCTAACTTGGCCCATGGTGGGGGTGCGGCTAGTTGGTGGCGATCCTTTGGCTCAGCTGTGCTGAGTTCGTGCCTGAATGCCACTGGCCTTGGGTTTGTGAGGCTAAACATCCATGACAGAATGTTTCCCCTGTCAGTGGCTCTCTACCCTGGCTGCACTCTATAATCCCCCTGGGAGAGCTGGCAACCTATCAACATCCAGGCCCCGTGGCTGGGCTCTCGTCTAGCTGGTCCAGAGTGGGCCTGGGCCCCTGGTACAGTGTCAGAGCTCACTGGGTGACTGCAGTGAGCGGTCAGGGTTGTGATGGCCAATCTGAGTCTGCACAGGCTCAAGCGTGGGGCTGTTGAGGCAGGAGGGGCCACAGGGCCCCTGTCCAGCCTGCGTCACATGGGGAGACTGAGGCCCAGAGGAGCGCTTGGGTGGATAACAACAGGATGGCAAACAGGCTCTGTTTCCTGCCCTGGCCACTCCGTGGCTGTGGCCTGACATGTTCTCTTTTTAGAGTACAGCGTGGCAGTCAGCCAGCCTCCCAGCCGCAAACTAGGTCAGGCCTGTGGGTGGAGTCCAGGTCTGGGTGACCACAGCCGCTGTCACTCACGGCATGCCCACTGTCAGCCAGGCTCTGGGCACCCCACACGCATCACACAGGTTGCATCACCCACACTCCGGTGATGACAACAAGGCCCACTGGGCCACGTGGGAGAAATCATCCCAGCTTGGAGGCTGCATGTGTCCTCTAAACCCTCCCTCCCAGGGGAGGCCCACGAGCATAGGAGTCAGCCCACAGCCACCTCCCATGGGCTGCCCCATGAGGATGTGGAGGGAAGAACAGAGAGAGCTGGTCCCCTGAGCCTCAGTCTCTGGCAGCCCAAAAGCCACCCATGTCTTGATGTAAAAAAAAAAAAATTGGAGGAAATTCCGGGAGCTTTGGCAGCCTCACCTCTGGGCATTTACATATTCATTAACACATGTCTGCCATTAGAAGAAAATGATGGTCACTGATGCCCATATGTCTCCTTTCAAAACGACACACTGATGTTTATCCTGCTGAGAAGAGCAAGTTGTAGAACAGACGGCCGAGCGCGCACCTTCCCGGGTGGCAGGAGACTCCTCTGAGTCCCCAGGCCTCAGCCCTGGCTCCTCCGAGCGGGAGGCAGGTGGAGGCCCCCTCCCAGGCTCCGTGAGACCTGAGCGCCGGGAAGTTTGCTCAGTTTTAAAGGAAAATGTCTAATTACATCGACGGGAAACGTGCTCCCACCTTTTGGGTTTGAGAAAATGCGTCACAGGACACAAGGCCCCTCTTTGATTTCCCTGGACAGCCTCACGGCTGCAGGGAGCCCCCTGTGGCAGAGGGAGAGCGTGGGGCTCTGAGGACCAGCTCGCAGGTGCAAGCCCCGGTTTGGCCACCAGGTGACTGTCGGACCTTGGGCAGGACACTTCCCGCCGGCGCCTCCCTTCCTTCCCCCGCTGTCCGGGGCGGGACCTGGACCAGCTCTGTGGTCCACAGCCTGGCCACCCAGCAGGCTCACCTGGAGAGCTTCTGGGTGTGCAGGCTTTTTAAACTCTTCAGTGTCTGCTGCAGCACGGCCGGGTTTGGGTCCTCCGGCTCTGACATCCTGCATCTGGAGGGAAAGAGCAGAAACCCTGGCTGCACAGCGTGTCTGACCCGAGATTTCCTGCCCACCTCGGCCCCTGGCGTGTGTGGTGACAGCAGGTGTGGTCAGTGCCGGGCGATGGCGCAGGATAATAGCTATAGCCAACACCTGCCAACCCACGGAGGGGCAGGCACGTGCCGCCCACTGTGCTTCCATTTGAACCTGAGGACAAACTGAGGTGGCTGCTATTCTTACTCTAGTGTGCAGTTAAGGGAACCACAGGAATTAGGGTGTGGGACTTCTAAGTGGCAGAGCCGGGACTAGGGCCCGGTCTGCTTGGCTCCACACCGATGGCCCCGGCTGCTCCATCATTTAGTCAGAGTCACGGGGCCACCCTGTGTCTGTGCAGAGCGAACCCAGCCAGAAAGTGGCCTTCCCCTTCCTGCTCTGGCCCGGGCGTCCCCTGCCCAGGAGGTTTTACGGCCGGCCTGACGGGCGTGCAGGGGACCAGTTTCAGCCTGCGACTGAAGGATGGTAACTGAGTCCCCACACGTCCGGCTCCTTCTGAAAAGGGTCGGTCGCCCATGGGCTGTGGAAGGCATGGACACTTGGCTGTCATCTATCTCTTGGCCAGGCATTGTTGCTCAGCCACTGTCTGGCAGGGCACCTCTCCCGTGCCAGCCACACAGAAGACCTCGTCTGGTGGCCAAGGCCTCTTCTGCTCTTCTGTCGGTTCCAGAAAGTTCAAGGAATCTGTGTGCACGCTGCTGTTTTTATTTGATCTTTTTAAACCACGATTATCCAGCCCAGCTTAGGAGCATCCACAGAAATGAAAGTGTGTGGATGCATGTGCCCTTGAGGAAGAAAGGGGGAGGTATTTAGCTGAGGAAACAGACTTTCGGTTGCTGCCCTGGGGCTGGTGGTGCTGGTACTGGTGGAGAATCAGCTGGAAAAACAAAAGGCACAACCACAGCATCACATGCTAATGATTGTCCTTTTAAACGAGAGGCTCTGACATTCCAAAAAAGATCGATACTGATAGGCTAGATTTTTGAACAATTTCAGGTACACCCATCCCAGATGGATTTTCCTCCATCCAAGGTGTCATGAGTTTGTAAAATGTGAGTATACGTTGGGACCATCTGTCAGGTAGTGCCCACCGTACTTGACCTACTGGAAGCCGGGACATTGAGAGGGGGGAAAATAACCTGTGGACAGTGAGCCTTTTCTTTTGGCCAACTTCTTACACGTAGGGCCAAATTGGGAAGCAGATACTGAAGCCCTGTAAGAGAGGGCATTTCACTGAAATGCGTGAGGCCGGGCCTGGTGAAGCTAAGGGGCTGAAGGTGGAGGGGAGGGTGCAATCATTCAGGTCAGTTTAAAAACAAGGCCTCAGTGGCGTATTTCAGAGGTTGCTCATCCACATGTAGAACGTGCAAGTGAATCTATTGCAGCAAAATGCCCTTTGGCTAGAAGGAGGTAAAATCGTGGTGTCTCCAGACCGTGGAATGTGGTTCTTTCTGCCTTTCTGAAGAACCAGGCTTATCTGAATATTTACCAGTTCTAACGGACACATTGTTAAGGAAGATGCACAGTTTGAAGTTTGATCTGGAATCTTGTGACTGTAAAACCAATTCAAAAAACACTTTGTTTAAAAATGTGATAAAGTGGATTAAAACCCGACCGATTTGGTGCAAACCAAGGATATTCATGCAAACCAAGGATATTCACCGAAACAATCATTGAGTCATCTCTAGTTATAGGATTTGGATAATTTCCACATTCCTCTTGATACGTTGGCTATTTTTTATGATAAATATGTGCCATTTTGATAAATGCAGTTTTAAAAATTATTGAATAAAAGCCAGGACTTTTAAGAAAACTTTCTTAGGAACACAGGCAGATGAAACCAATGTGGTCTGACCGGTCAATAACCACATCAACTAAAATGGAGATAATAGGAGAAAAGGTAGAAAATTGCCTTCTAACAAGCAGACGAGAGTGTTGCTTAAATTTTTTCATGATAAAAATAATACATGTACATTAAATTACGAAAATTCAAAAAAATAGGAAAAAATTACTTCTAGATTTCTCCCAAACACGATCACCGTGAATGGGACCACACATTTCCTCCTCGTCTTTCATTCTAGACGTAGCGCTCCTTGGTGTCAGGTGGTCATGACAAAACCACGGCCACTGTTAACCCGGTGAGCTAGCCTCTGAGACGGCCGCGGTTGTGGGTCTTCGGCTAGTGTGGTTGCAGTCAATGCTGAGTGTCCACTGTGATGCTCAGAACAAGGACCCCACTCCCAGGGGCTGTGAGGACGTCGAGTGGAGAAGACCTCATCTTCAAACGAAATATTTCTGCTGTGTGACCACAGACCGTCACACCTGAGAGGCAATCCCAACTGGAAACTCATGGCCACCCTGTCCCTCTGACCTTTCTGAGCAGGTTGGCACCTGCTTTACGCTTAAGCAGCCCCTGATGCCACGTGGGGGAGCCCAGCTTCCAACATGGTGGGCATGTTGGGGTTCAGGAACTTGGAGCTGGAGGAAATTGGACTTGAGGTCCCTCGGGAATGTCTGTTAATGACCTCCCACTCACCCCGGAGGCTGAGGGACCGAGCTCTGCATGGAGGAGGGACAGGGAAGGTGAGTGTCAACACAGGAATGGGCGTCAGAAAGCACGTCTCACGGGAGGGTAAAACGGTGCGGCCACTGTGGGAAATGGCATGGCTTTCATCAGAGAAAATTGAGCATGGAAGTTCTGTGAGGTCCAGCAGTTCCAGTCCCAGGGGTATATCCCAAAGAATTGAAAGCAAGCTCTGGAAGGGCCGCAGGCAGCAGTTAGTGAGCTGGGGCCGGGAAGGGAGTAGAAAGCAGAAGACAGACCCCTCTCCAGGCTCACCTTGAGGGAAGGGACAACCTTTGAACTAGAAGTAAAATTGAGCTTTCATCTTAAATTGGACTAGACTCTTTATGAGGACTGGATGTCTTACCCGAAAGCCACTGAGAAGGTTTGGGGATCCGCTGGAAATGTCATCCAGGATGGGAAGAGCCAGCGGAGGAGGTTTCCAAGGCATCGAGGGGAAGAAAATAAGCTGGGGGGAGCTGGTTCATGGCTCCCACAAGGCCTGCTTAAGAAACGGGTTACACTTCCGGTGAGATAACGAAGGTGCCAGAAAGTCCTCTAACCCCTCCCACTTATCTTTCAAAACTCAGCATGGGTGTCCCTCCTCTGAGGGGCCCTCCTGGACAAGGACTGAGTGGCTGCTGTGCTGTCTCTCTCCCGGTACTCGCCCACTCTGCGGTCCAGGCCTTTATCTGAACCCCCAGGTCCCAAGGTCGAGGGCCAGGCCTCTCACCCCGGCACTGAGCACAGAGCCTGGCCCATCGGGACTTCTCAGTGATGTTTGTTCAGTTAATAAAGGAAAAGGAGCATGGCAGGCCCAGGTACAGGATCATCTGTAAAGACAGATTCCACTAAAATGGCAATAACTAGTGTCTCCACATTTTCTCTGAAGAAAACACTTACAGCTGAATTTGCAAAAAGGATTCTTTGTCGAATAAGACCTCAGAGTGCAAGCCCAGTCCTCCTACACTTGTTTCTAAAGCAGTTTGTACGAAGCCACCAAAATAGTCTCGTTGGAAGAAGAAAGAACCTCGACTTACCCAAGGCCATCACAAGAAGAGTAAGAGAGTTTCTCACATTTTTTCTGTGTGAAATGCAGGGGTGCACACTGCTAACTAGCTCGGTATTTATTGCAAATCAAAGTCAGGACACATGGCATCAGGAGACAGAGACTTAATAACCAAGAACGGCCAGGAGCAGCTGAGAGACGGCGGAGGAGGGAGACCAAGGGCTTTTCAGTCTCACTCCTGAATTCTGTTTAACTGGCCTCACATTTAAACAAGTGGCCCAAATGTCCCATGAATTAAAAGGGAATAACTCGTCATCTTGGCTCTTTGGACTTTCCTCGTGTGTTGAGTCATCTCACACCTTTCCACGAGACCAAAGTTCTGAGCTAAAATGGGGGAAAACGTGTCCAAGGCTCTTGTGCGGTACGGCAGCGCTTGCCCAGTCGCTCATCCAGAAAGAGTCCAGGCATCTGTGATCTCATTTGCTTCTCACTGTCACCCCGCAAGGCGTAGGAGGCTTGGAAGATGCCATCATCCATTTACATCTTACGGACGAGGAATCCAGAGCTCAGCGATGAAGCGATTGGCCTAAGCCACAGGAAGGAGGTGGTGATGCTGCCCCACCACCTCAGGAGCTGCGAGTCCAGAATCAGGGCTGGTCGTTGGGACACCCTGCTCCCTGTTGGAAAGCCTCGAGGGCGAGAGGTGGGAGCAGGGGCAGGGCAGGTGCACAAAGATGATATTCAGATATTCATGTTGACAAAGTCCCTTCAAGATGGTCAGAGACAGAGGAGGATTTGCAAGTTCCTGTGGCCACGTTGCTGTTGCGGATGATGTGGGAGCTGAGTGGTCAGAGACAGAGGAGGATTTTAGTACAAAGGTGTTCGTTCTGGTGGCGTTTATAATAATGGCGGGTGGGTGTGTGTGTGTGTGAGTGAGTGTGTGTGTGTGCATTGATGAATATACAGGTGACCCTTGAACAACAGGGGAGCTGGGGTGCCAAACCCCTGTGCAGTGAAAATCCGCGTATCACTCTCCGCTCTCCGAAAATGTCACGACTAGTGGCCTGCTGCTGAGCGGAAGCCTTCCTGGCAGCATAAGCGGTGGATGAACGTGCATTTTGCATGTTATAGACTGTAATCTCAAAGTAAACTAGAGAAAATAAATGCCACGAAGAAAATCATAAAGGGAAAAACAGCGTTTCTTGAAAAAATCCACCTGCAGGTAGACTGCGCAGCGCAAACCCACATTGTTTAAAGGTCGGCATTTCTGCTTTTTTACTCGCATTATTTCCTTATACACATATCTGTGTGCAGGTAAATTCTTCAAAAACATCTTATTAAATAGCCACCCCAGGCAATCCGCCTTTAACCCCAGGCAGGGCTTGCTGATAGCTTGTGAAGAGAGCTGGCCTGGGCCTGTGGCCAGGGAGGCCTCCTCGCTTGCCGACAGGGGTACAGGATCTGCAAGTTCAGGTGCCCTGGGGGAGAACGATAAGGTAGAAGTGACTTCATGGCCCCTCTTCCCAGTGACCACAGGAACGAGTGGCAGGTTTCTTGACACCAAGTCATGGGGGTGCTGGCGGGGGCGCAGCACAGGCCAGATGACCCCCTCTGAGCCAGGCTGTGAAGAAGGGGTTGCCTGGCGCCCACTTTTGAAGCCCAGAAACCCTGATGGCTGTGAAATTTCTTAAAATATTGTCTGTGATTATCTCTCTTGGTTCGGAGTATATGGGAATTTTTATTTATTTCATCCTGTATTTCCCAGGACTCCTGTAAGGAACAAGCATTACTTTTGTTTTCTCGTCCCAGAGAAACGGGGGGTGCTCTCTGAGAAGCAGGGGTTGGGCGGGCTGCCCACTGGGACCCTAGAAGTCAATCCAAAAGACAGGATCCTGGGAAAATGTCCCAGGAGAAAGCCAGGTAAACTGCCGGTGTGCCATCAGCAGGAAGAGCCTACCAGAGGCAAGACAGGGACAAGACAGGGACAAACTCGAAGAACCAGATGAAGTCCCACGGTCGGGGTGGAGAGAATGGAGCCTGCAGGGCTCTCCCTAGAGAGTCCAGACCTCGTGTGTGGACAGCGGGGGAGCCATCAGTGTGCTGAGTCAATGGGGACGACCTTTACAATTCTAGAAATGCTGGAAAGCATAATCGTGGGAGAGAGAACAGAAGGCAGCAGCAGTAGCTCCCGGGGAAGGGAGAAAGATGGTCCGGGGCCTGTACGTCTTCCAGGTGGCAGCTCGGGGTGAGCCAGCTGTGGTTTTCCTCTGCCCCTCGGTGGCCCAGGGCACACAGGGTCTGGTTATAGCCCCCCTGACCTCCTCAGGCCCCTCCTCCCGGCAGTGGCTCTCACTTGCAAGTCCCTGTGGCCACGCTGCTGTCGCGAATGGTGTGGGAGCTGAGGGGGAATTTTCTGGACCTGGAGACACACCGTTTCCCTACAGCCTCTGAAAGCTGCTTTCTTAAGACTCCAGGATGATGTCTGGGCCCAGACTTTGTGCTTTGGCCACCCCTCAGGGGTCCTCTTTGGCGATGATGCTGTTTCTTCTCTGCCACTTGTCCCTCCTATAGGTCAAAATGGAACCAAAAGGACAGTTAGTTCCCTTTTGCTTCTTCTTCTAGGTTATATGAGCAAAAGAAAATTGTCACCAAGTCCATCTATCAGGGCTTTGTGCCTTAAACTCTTAATTTTGATTCCTTCAGTGAGTGAGCCTGTCGTCTAACTGCTGCAGGGCCTTCTTTTTCTGAAAGCCCCGGGCTCGGGGTTGAGACTCTCCAGATGCCGGAGTGTGGGGTGCAGCGAGGGTTGCCACGGTGCTGGCAACGGCCTGGAGATGCCCAAGTCCTGCCGTTTCGCGGGGGCCCCTCTCAGAGAGAGGGCGACGTGCGGATTTGGGTTATGGGTAGGTTAAGCTGCTCAGCGCCAGCTGAGGTCCGAGTTGGTGGCTTGCAACATCCTCAGACCCTAATCTGATCGCGTTTTTGACTGCGTCAGTTGGCTGATTAGAAAACAGCTGGACACCCCCTTCCATCACTGATGCGACACTCGGAGCTGTCAGGAGGTGTCCTTTCTGGCCTTGGTCTCTCATTGCTGTCGCTGGAAGGCCACCAAGAAGTCCCTGTGGATTTGGGTCTGGCGACCATGAACCTCCCAACGTGTGTCACCGCCTGCTTAGCTCATCATCTTCCGTTCCTCGGTCACCCTTCCACAGCAGCCTCCTCACCCCTTTGTCAGTCATGCTCAGCGCACTGTCCCCTTGTTGGGGGATAGAGTCCACCCCAAGGGGACACATAGGTAACCTCAGGAAAGGAGAGCTCGAGTACCCCACCCCGACCCTCCCGCCTGAGCCCACTGGATAGGCATTTGTCGTAGATGCCCTGGGTGTGGACACATTTCTCGTGGATGTGCTGGGGGCACCCTCATGCCGTCTCTGGCTGTGCCCCCAGAGCCACCGTATGGGGGATGGAGCCAGGCAGTTGTGTTTGTGTTAAGCAACCTCACCCCTGGCCACCTCCCTGTGCTGAGTGGATCAGACTGGAGAATGCCATCTGCTGCCGCAGTGCCGAGTTAGATGGCCCAGTGAGGTTCAGGTATCAGCAGCCACGTGCAGCCTCTCCGCTTGGGTCCACTCTTGGGCACCCCAGCCCCACCCCAGTGCATCCTTGCTCATGCCCCTTGGGACTGCAAGGTGGCTGGGTTCTCCTCGCAGCTGCGTGTGAGCAGCATCCCACAGACGCTCACGTGGACTGGCCCCATCCACTCACTCCACTCTGGCTTCCCCTGGTGTTGTCCCACCGACACCCCCTCAGGGACAGGCGTCCTAGCTCCGACCAGCCCCTGGACTGGCCTACTCCTGGCCCTGCTCTTTTTTGAGGCCCAGGCTCAGTAACCGGGGCCTTGGAGTGACTTGTACAAAGACCCAGAGGGAGGACGAGGACCAGCAGAGGAAATGCGTCCTCTGAGGAGTGGCTTTTGCCCACCGTTCCCCTGGGTGGCTCTTCTCCTGGCTCTCCTTGCTCACCACCAAGGGGCAGCTCCCCGGAGATGCCATCAGAGCTGCTGGAACTGAAAATGGAGCAGTTCAGCATTCACGTCCCGTACGTGTCCAAACCAGAAGCCGGGGGTGCAGGCCTTCCCCCAGCACCGGGGGACCCAGGGCAGGAGCGGGATGTAGGGCACCACGTGCCATGTGCCAAACGTTTAACAGTCATCAATCAAGTCCCCCAACTGCTACATAAAAATATTCTCGACCCTTCTACCTTGACAGATGTGTCTTCATGAGATAACAAAATCCTTCTACATATAAAGCCACGGCTTCAATTTTTAGAAAACAAAATATCAAAGGCAGCCGACTTTAATGATTATTGCAAATATCTAGGTGTTTTATGAACGGGCTGGTGATATCTGAGTAGTAAAGACACATACAAGTCATAAATTCTATATCTGTGCCACAGCATTTATTTTTCTTTCCTGCGTTTCAGGGAAAAAACTCACTGTGATGTCATAGGCAGAACTTGCCCATAATTGTGCTCTATTAACAGTAATGTTGAACCAGACAACTTTTACGGACTCCTTGGAGTTCTCAGATCATTTTTCTTATTAATTTTCTTATTTTTCAACTTCACTCTGTTGAAGCGATAGCAGCTGGAGCTGTCAACAAAACTCTGAGAGCGACACTTAGATTTAGAAATGAGCGATGGGTTTCATCTATCAGGATCACATCGCCATGGGGTTGCGTGTGACGAATGATGTTTGTTTTAGAGAATCCTACCACATTTGAACCGTATCGTCTCAGCTCTGTCACTCGCATTGCAATCTCCTCCGTCTTCAAGCAGCGTCTAGATCCGTGGTGACGTGAGCAGCTGGTGGTGTGCTTCACACACGTCACAGGGAGACCTACTGACGGTCCCATTTAAGAATAAGACGAACTGTGTAGTGCTGCACAGTGTTCCCTGGCCACCAACTATTGTGAAAACCGTGCCAATCTGTGAATGCCTTCCAACCTTGAATTTGAACCCGGGGAGAGGCCAGCAAGGCGCACAGGGCCGCTGGGGAAGGATGCTCCCCTGCGTGAGAACCTGTCCTACCTGTGCTACGTGAGGGTCTGACCGTGGATCGAGCTGTCTTTCTCTTCCCCCAGATCCTCTCTAACGTTGATAGTGGCACAGCCACAGGTCTCCAGGGCGGTCAGACACAGCCACCCCGTGTTCAAGGACGGAGGCCAGGAACTGTGGAGAACCCTTCCCGGGCCTGACAAGCATCAGTCCTGGCTGTGGACGTTTACAGTTAGGACTTGTGCGGTGCCGGCGCTGAGCACAGGATCCCAGGTGGCCAGACCCCCATTGGCCTGTAACCCACGGGCTGTGTGTGCACATCTCTCACGTACGAGGCACACAAAGGGGGCCTGTCATTCCTGGGTGTAGTTGTGGTGCTGACTGGGAAGGGCCCCTCCGTAGTGACCTAAAAGCAGGTCTGTTTTCCACAGGGACTGCAGTGACAGGTTCCATGAGGGCACCTGCTCGGTTCCAGGTCCTTTGCTAAGCCCTTCCTTCCTTCCATCCGTCTCAACACCTCCTTCCTTGAAAAGGAACCACTTGCGAATAGTAACAAAATCCAGTCGCGGTAGCCTAAGGCCACGAGGGCAGCACTGCAGAGCAGGAACCTGGGGCTCCTGGGGCTTTGTCAGGAAGAGAGCCCTGCGAGTGCTCCACCTCTCGGGATGCTCCCAGAATCCCAGATGAAGCCCAGCTCCACTCGTGGTTTCTTGCCCTTGGCATTGCTGCCTTTCCGGAGACTGCCGGGGCAGAGAAGGCAAAGGGTTACCCTTCTGAGACCAGTTCGGAGCCCTCGACTGAGTGAACTCAGGGAAACTCTCTGCGACACTGACCACGTCCCTTGTATAAGCAGACCGATGTTGTGGTTACCCAGATTGTTCCTTTCGTTTCGAGGTACAGGCCTTTCTCCTTGCTGGGACCTAATGGTTAGGCCAGTTTAGCCTCCCTGTGGGCAGATTCCTTATCTGCAGATGAGAATTGTGGGGATTCTTGACCTGGTGGCCCCTGAGAGCACAGAGGATGGGATGTGAGTTCCCTACCCCCTTCCCTGAATGAGGAAAAAGTACAAACCAGCCAGACCTAAGTTTCCTAAGGCTTCTGTAAGGAATTGCCACACCTGAGTGGTTTCAAACCTCAGAAATGTATTGTCGCACAGTTCTGGGGGCCGAAAGTTGGAAATCAAGGTGTCTGTGGAGCTGTGCTCCCTCCAGAGGCCTTCAGGGCCGTACCTTCCCTTGCCTGTTTCTGGCCCTGAGACTTTGAAAGGAGTCTTTTTTTTCTGAGCAGCAGCTCCCAACGGTGGGCTTAAATATCCAGTAAACCCTGTTGTAAACAGATGTGCCGTCACCCAGGCTTCGTTGGTCCGTCTCCAGAGCACAGAGTAGATTTAGCATCATGTGGAAAGGCCCTAGGACTTCCAGAAAGGAAAATGAGCGCTGGCTTGGAAGTCACAGCTGCATTAGCCCCGAACAGGAGAGTCAGCCTGTCCTGGGAGCTTGAAGCCAGGCATGGACTTGCTCTCTAGTGATGAACATCCGAGACCTCCTTCTAAGGTCTTTCCCCCAATATCAGTTCGTTTGACCTACGCTCAAATCTGCTGTTTGGTTTGGCTCCTCAGGGTCTGGTGCTGACTTAACGATCGCTGGAAAGTCACCAGGTCCTCGTGCGTTCAGGAGGTCTCAATCAGGTTTCAGAACAAAATTTCCCATCGGCCACAGTTCTCTCATGCTTTCTTTCTTCTCCCCTCCCCACCAGCTGCTTGTTTCTTAAAATCTGATGAGTTAGTGATGATTTGTGAGTGAAAGTGCACAAAGGAACAGTTCTGAGGGATTGTGTGGGGTGCGTAGGAATTATGAAAGCCGTGTTGCATGTGAGATATTGTTCTCTGTTGTGTTCTAGAACTTTTCTAGCACTTGGTCAGAAACTAAATATAGAGCCTCTTTCTAAAGTTTTGATATAGCATCTCTAAAATGTAAAAATGCCTTATATTTTTCTGCTTTTCAGCCTGTGGCCGATTTATTTTCAGATTAAAACCAAATTTTAAAGCTCCTTCCACAAAGCACAGAGCAAAGCCATTTGAACAGGGGAATTCTTTTCATTAATGTTGATAATCTGGAAAATCATGGCTGTTAGCACTTTTTTCAGTATGAAATATTACACTGAGACAGTATTTTAGAACTGGGAATGAATTTAGCAATCAAAGGCCACTGTCACTTTAATGACTTTTCCTGTGGTTACTTATACTTTTGGTATTTTTGTTTATCAGACACATAGTTTCAGATAATGATGGTCAAGTGTAATGTTCAAGGGAAACATTGTGGAAATATGAGTAAATCTCCTGCATTGGAAGTTTGTAAGCACCACGCAAATGTCAGTTCTTAGTTTATTATTTACTAAGCCGATTACCTAGCACAGATTCGATTTGACCTCAAAATCTGCCAAGCACCAGAAGGCTGTCCCTTCAGCCTGCTAGGTCTGGTAGGGGACAGGAACAGCTTCCTCTGACACACTGCTCCCAGACTAACCAGACCCTGGAGCGCCCCCAGAAGCATCGAAGCCTTTTAATCCTCCCTTCCCCGATTGCTCTGCTGGGGATTCGCTCCCTCACACCCAGCAAAAAGCCTACTCCAGGCTTCTTCGTTAGGTTTTTGTTTTGTTTTGTTTCACTTTCAGAGATATGGAAATATTTATGGGTGAAATGATGTGCTGTCTGAGGTTTGCTTCAAAATAATATGAAAATTGGAGAAGCAGATGGAGATAAAATCGAAACAAGACGGGCGATGAGTCGGTAATTGTTGAAGCTGGGTGATGGGACGTGGAGCTTCTTATAATCCTGCCACGAACATCCTTGCTCACATGTGAGAATCTCCTCAAACTAACCCAGAAGGGGAGCCGCAGGGCTTTTATCTGTTTTAAATTTTACTGGGTGCTGTGAAATTGTTCGCCAAAGCATCTGTGCAGATTTACATTCCCACCAGTCGTGCATCTCATCAGGACTCGAGGTTTCATATTCTCATCAGTCTGATTGCTCAAAAGTAGCATGCTTCCATTTTCTTTTCATTTGCATTATTCGGATCGCTGTGAGCATCTTTTCGCATTCGCTGGCTCTTTAGGGTTGTCTTTCTGTGAATTCCTGTGCATGTTGCTCCAGATTATAGTTGAAATCGCAGGGAGTTCTCTTTCCTCTTCGCTCCCAGCAGCAGGATGCAGCAGCCTGCTAGCCTTAGCTTATGAGCGCCAATTGTTAAATTTTCGAGAATTTTCCTAACTTGTTATCACATATCAGTGGCTAAAATAGGTCCCAGTGGGACTGTTTACACCATGGCAATCGGCCAGTGCTGCAAATCAGGGCTCCCACCCCAGGAGGTGGGCGTTAACCATTTTCCAGCTCACCACCGCCTCCCAGCATTGACGTCTAGGCATAGCCTGGCTCCAAAGAGCCTGGGGGACCCAGAGGCCTGGGTTGGGAGGAGCCCTCGACTCACTGACATGGATGAGGAAAGGCCGAGGGGCTTTATGCTTCCTGTGCTGAGCAGCTGCTGTGTGGTGGAGGGCTGGGGTGGAGGCAGAGCCTTGAGGACACTCAGGAGGCCCTGGGGCCCCTATAGCAGGGGAGGTAGGCTTGGGCACAGGTCCTGGAATGGAGGCCTTTCCTGTCTGTGCTGGGCGCAGCCAGCCTCAGAATTTGCTGGCCCAGTGCAACATGGAAATGTTCAAAAGTAGGAAGAGTCTTTTCCTTATTCACCTCGACCTGTCTGCCAGTCATGGTGCTTTTTACTTACTATTTAAGGTCTTGTTCTCTCTGGAATGGGGATATTTGTGAATGTGAAACCACAAAACCCCATAGAGTCATCTGGGATTTTGCCTGCTGACTTGGCACAGGGTGTGGGATCCTTCGGGGCCATGTACAGGACCCTGCCCAGAGCAAGGGCAGAGGCAGTCCCTGCACAGTGGTTGGGGAGTGGGTGGCTGAGCAGCCATCTGGGGAGATGCGACTATGGTGATCCTGGCCTTTGATCCCCTGGCCCGTACTCCATTGACCCATTGGACTTCATACACGGAACACAAATTCAAACAGAATTACTGAGGTTTAAGACAGCAAGCAGCTGGCAGCATCGGACCCCATGGTGGGGCCTCCTAAGTGTGTGGCCCTGTGTGACGGCATCGGCTGCTCACCCTAAAGCTGGCCGTGAGCCTGGGCAGCACCCCAGCCACTGGGCCTCTTTGCAGCTGAACTCCCCCTCCCCCAACTGAAGGAAGCCAGCCATCTGCCCCCCACGGTGATCTCAGTCAAGTCCCGGCAGGTCTGCCTTCACAGCCCTTCTTGTAGCACATGCTTACTGAGCAGAGGTTCTGGGCGGGCACTCTTCTAGGCATAAGGATGACAGAAAAAGTTCTGCCCTCGGTGGCTCTCGCCTTCTGGTGCAGGAGACGGGCACCTAATAAGATACGTAACTTAAAAATACTTATAGTGTTACATGGTTAGATGGTGTAGGTGCTAACAAGAGAAATAAAGCATAGATGAGGGATAGAAAGTGTCACTGGGGGTGGTGATGACGGGATGGGTGGGTGCGTTACAATTTTAGATGTTGGGGTTTGGGGGAGCGACACTCGAGCAAGAACTGGGGGTGAGGGGGTGTACCAGATGCCACCTCAGTCCTTTCCTCTGTGCTCTCTTCCTTGTAAGTACTACCCAAGGGCCTGTAAGGATGTGTGAATATTGTGCAAGTGCACAAGCTTTTTAGTCAAAATTTGCCTGCATAACATTCAATTTTAGTTATGCATAATCTTAGGCGTTGGAAATGTCATATAAGAATATGCTTGTTAGAATTCCCCCCCCTTTTACTGTAAATGTTTATGAATTCAGTTATTTTTAAAGCATATACCTCATTTTATTGCCCTATTTTTAGAGACTTGGGAAAGTTATCTTGAGCATCTTCTGGGGATAAACACTTTCTGCAACGATTTTTCCCCCTTATTCTTTTAGTTTCTCATAAGGTTCCTTCCCACGAAAGCAAAGCAGTGTTAAATAATAAAAACGTAAAGCTTCAGGAAAAGGAAAAAGAGCAATTCTTCCATATCAGGAGGTGGAGTATTGCTCTATCAGGCTGTTTGAAAAAGAAAATCCCTAGATAACAGTGACTTAAACCAGGCAGATATATCTTGCCAACATGCAAGATGTCTGGGGGAAGACAGTTCACACGTGGCCTGTACTTCTGCTCTGCCATCCTCAAGTTCACCTCGTGGTTCAGCATGACTTCAAGAGCTCCAGCCATCACAGCCATATCCAGGGAGGAGGATAGGGGGACCACAATGACCTGTTCCCTCTCTTTTAAGGAAGATTTTCATAGAACCTCTTACAACACTCTCCCTTACAAAGATCATAAATACAGTACGGGCCAGAACTGGGTCACGTCACCACACAGACTTGGAAATACACCAGAGGCGTTTAGCTGAGCCCCAGCTTTGTTAGCCACTGATGCTCTGCTGCCTGGGAGAGAAGGGAGAATGGATGTCGGGGAGAGTTTCTAGCAATTTCTGCCACAGTTGCCGACCTCATTTAAGTTTATGAAGGCTACAAATCTCCAGAAAATAAGTGAATATCTAACTTCCAGAGCTTTGAGAAACTACATTTTGAAATATTCTCATTGTAGTTTTACGAGTCAGATGAGAAACTCCAATGTCCATTAATTTGGATCCTGTCCTCTTTATTACTTTTGTGTGTGTTACCTCAGTAGTCGATCATTTCACCTGCTTTGGAATCATAAACAGCCACATGAAAGACGATTTCATTGTACTTAGACAGAACTTTGTATTTTATCGGACAAAATAGCTTTTTAACATGCATTTGAGAAATAATGGGTTGAGGGGGTGGTTTTAGTTTCAGTTCTAAGCTCTAGAGCAAGTGTTTCCAAATGGACATTTTACATTAGTTTGCCACTGAGGATAATCTCTAGCAAAGCAAGCTTCTTTCTCTTATTGAGCCATGCCACCACACGGTATCCGCTCAGGCAGTTTTCATACAGCACAAGTGGCTTTATGATGGAAAAAGAAAAAAGATCAATTTTCTTAGCTCTCGAGCGAGAGGATGCCTTCCTCTTGAAGGTTCATTTTCTGTCTTTCTAACAGTGACAGATGTCTGCTAGCCTAGGAACCCAAGGAGAACATCATACTTCAATGACAGGGACTGTGGGCCGCTGCGATGTCAGTCAGCCCTTGCGCACAGTGACCTGGCGATTAAACCGCTAATATTGGATTCGAAAGGGTTTTCCCTTATGATTAGAGAAGCTTTCAGAAATCTGCTAAAACAAAGCTGCATGTCGTTTGTGAATCTCTCTGCTTTATTACGGTTCATCTCCGAGTCAGGGCTGGCTTCTTGTTTCTTTCCTACTTTAGAGTGTAAAGATTCCTCATCTCCAATCCTGATTCCAGTGATGGAAATCCTTGAGATGGACTCAAAACTGTATCGTAAGACAAAATCATAGAAGGAAAGACTATTATATATCCCAACTATGGAAAAGCTTAATTATTTAACATACGAACATGCCAGGCATTAAATCCAGCGTAGGCTCCAACACATCTTTCCTTGGGCGACAAACCATTTCATTCCAAAGAGACACCCCTAGAGAGAGAACCCAGCTCTTCATGGACTGAAACCTTTTTGCTATGACTTTAGGAAGCCAGATCTCGACGACTGCATTGTCTCACTGGAGTGTTTCTGTACCACCTCTGACATCCATCTTTTCTGAGTTTCAGCTGCAGAATAGATCAGTATAAATTTTTTATGGCATAAAACCACGCTGTAGTAGTCAAAGAAATATTCAGCTGTTCTCCAAAATACACTGTCTTTGGGCGGAACGGCTTTTGCATAGGTGAAGGGATTAAAAATGGCAAGAGTTGTTGCCTCCAAGTAAAGTTCTGGAAATATCCATTCCTTTACATTTGTTCTGTTGTCATGTCTGGTGGCTGTAGAGCCTCCATTTGTTTCTCCAGACCCACTTGTCCCCTTGCTCTGTGCCCCCGGGACAGGCCGACCTGCAGGGATGGCTCTCAGTGGCTCCCTAGCTTTCTAGTCACCAGTTTGGGTTGGCCAATGGGAGGCCCTGGCAGAGACTGCGGGGAGGAGGAGTCAGGATGTTTACTCTGGCTTGTTCCCTACTGGGCCTCACTAGTCTGTGTTTCTATGGGAAGGGCAGCCCTCCTGCCAAGGGGACCTGCCTGCAACTACCCCCACCCCCATTCGGTGATGGTTCCCTAATAGTTCAGCTCAGGGCTGTTTTAAACACCCTTGTTAGTTGTCTTCAACTGTGCCCACAGCTTTATAAAGAATTTACATTTTCCCTTTGCAGTGTGCTGTTTGTTTCTGCCTGAAACGCGACAAGGAAGTCTTCTAATGACATGTCTAAGAATGGAGAAATGCCATTATTGTGCCTGTAACTTGCTTTTAGAAAATGTTGTCGCCACGAATAGAATTCAAAACAAGGCCCCGGACAATTCAAGTTTCCCTGCTGTTTGTTTTTCAGAGCTGCAGTGGGAAACTGTTTACATTCTCACAAGGCCGAGAGACGGGAGGGCTGTAGTTGGGCAGGGCATTTGCACGATTCTGCCGCTGCTCAGGCTGCCCACGTGCGTGCACACACGTGCGAGCGCACGCTGGACCTCCCAGACTGTGTGCAGCGGCGGTCTCAGTCTTCAGCACTGGCCTGAGTCAGACGGATGCAGTGCAGAGCGGGCCCTCACCCTCAGCAGCTTCTTTCCCAGCCCGCCTACCCTGCAGGGCGCGTGGCCCCCAGCTGGCTAACGACTCCCTTACCTGCATGTTCCTTACCCCATCCCATCCTGCATGCTGGCCCTGACATTTCAAGAGTACTTAGGCAGGGCTCCTGGAACCGAGTGCTCTAAAGCCGATGCTCACCACCTGTCCTGAAAGGATGAGAAATTCACTCCGTTGCAGCACATTCTTTTTTCAGGTTCATCACTGAATTTGGGCTTCAAGGTGGGTGTTTATGCCATTTCTCACTTTCCTCACGGCTGGTGTGAGGCCAGTAAATTCTATTTGCAAGGACTACTTCTTGGAAAAAAAAAATAAAAAACTAATCTTAAAAGTAGAGAAGGTACTGATGTTTAGATTTAACCCATACAGCTTTTATAAAAACGTCTGTAAGTTATGAATCTTCTGGGTCCCAGTGAGGTAAATGGGAAAGCTTGCGAGAAGGGTCACTGGTTTAGGACTCTGCTTCCAGGGCTTGTGTTCTAGTTCCTAAAAGAAAGCCCTGTACCTTCTCTTTCTCTTCAGTTATTACAGATGACACCCACCTGACAAAACTGATAAGCCTATAATTAGATAAGGGATAGTATAACGCTTTGACAATTCAAGTATCCTACAAATACGAATTATTGTTGTTGCCTGAAAAATACAAAATGTAGTCTATACCAGTGTTTTTTAACTTTTTTGGGGTCATACAGGCCTTTAGAGAATTGAAAGCTACAGAACCTCTCTCCAGAAAAGTACAAGCCGCCCAGAGGATTTTTGTGTACAATTTCAAGGTGCCCATGGGTCTTCTGAAATCCACCAAGCTCATAACAAACATCTTGTTTTTCTTCTTTAAGGATTGCTAAGTGCAAAAGTTAATGAGTATTAGATATAATTTTCATGTGCACTCATTTACGACTTGACATTTAAAATTCTGCACAAGAGATATAAATTATTAACCGAAAGAGAATCCAAAAGAAATATCAGACTACTTACTCTAAGTTCTTGAATGAAATGTGAACACATTAGGTGATTGAGCTGGAACAACGATGGTTGGAAATAGCTTGAAGTATAAAATCAAGAAAGTCAACTTAATTCATTCAACGAATATTTCTTGAGCTTTCTAAGTGCCAAGGACCATTCTAAGTGCTCCGGGTACATCAGTGAATCAAACAGTCAAAGAATCCAAAATACAGGACGGTCCTTTCTAGTCATTGATAAAACTGTCAAATCTTCTCGTACTCCTGACCACTACTAGCAGCCAAGGAGTCTGTTGGGTGCAACTCACGCTTTACTCCTTTCGAGGAACAAACGGATAATTTTGTGTTAGTCATGAAACTGCCTTTCTGTGAGGTCAGCCCCTTCTTAAACATTGAGCTTGTGTATTTAAATTTATAGTTAAATCTTCCACATGGAGGGTACCACGGTATCGTGACCGTCACGATTTCATCCCGCTAAGAAGCTACCACTCAGACTGTTCTCTTGGGTCCGTGATTTGATTTTGAAGAAAATCAAATCATTTGCTTGACCCACTCATTAATTTAAGAAATACTTGAATGACATCATGGATATGTTAAAATATTTAAAAACGTTTTTAGACCAGGTGGTCTCCAAAATGATGGGAAGGAAGGAAAAATGTTGTGTGGCATTCCTAACTTTTTAGATAATTTATCATTTTAGCATTTGGCGAAATGGGAGAATATTCTTAATTCCATGAGCATTATATAATAAGACATGTGATAACGGATTCTAGATCAGTATTTTATTTTATTTTTTTTGCTGCGTGTGAGTTTGTGTACGTGTGTGTATTTGTGTGTTGAGGGTGGTGGCGGAGGTGTCACCTTGTCAGCGCAGAAATGGGAAGAGGTTTGCTTATGAAAACAATAAACCGTGAAAATCTCCCCTTTGAGGCTGTTCACATGGGGTTAGACTTAAAGTGAATTTGAGGTTGACCAGACATTAGCCCCGGTTTTTACCTCTTAAGGCGTTCCTAGTTGACACACATCCAATCCCTCACTGAGTCACTCATCTTTCCCATTGTTTCCTGCCTCTTTCTCTTTTCTCCTTGCTCAGCTAATCTTATTTACCAGCAAAATACAGACTCTACTTCCCGTTTCTACTTTCTGAGGGAATGGCACTGCTGGCTCATTGGCCCTGTATTAAATAGGATTTTAGTGATCTGATTAGTTTATAGAGTTTTCCTGTCCCGAGAAATGAATAAAATACAACTTTCCACCATCTAGATTAGGGTTTCTGAGCCTTTTTTTTCTTTTTTGGTATTGTGGCTACTTCGGATTAATTTTTAAATACATAAAGTAAGGTTACAGGGAAATCAATAAATCAAAATGTGGTTACCAAAATGTTAAAATTAAAAAAAACCTATATTAATTTAAGTGCTTTAACAATGACACATCACATAACAAGCTAGCGGCAAGTCTGATGGCCACTATGGTTTTGCAGTCGCGAGCAGAAACCATATTTTGAGATATCTACAACTGGATGTTCTAAGAAATCTGATTTCTATTGGTGCCAAAGCAACAGCTCTGTGAATGGGATTTTTTTTAATTACATTGATGCTGGATGTAAATGCCACATTTCAGTTAAATGTTAGTGGAAATAAAGATGTATTTTCTTCGCATCTGAGTTCCCAGACCCTAGAGAGGATATCGGGACCCCAAGTTAAGAACCACCCCCCACTAGACTGTTAGCCCCTTGTGCAGAGACAGCAACATGCCTGACATGAGTAAGTCGTTAATAAACGTCTAAATTACATGAAAGACAAAACAAGTAACTGACACTTATCCAATACTTAAAATTATCGACAGAGCTTTTGCCTCGTATCTCATTGAATCTTTCGTCAACTGCCAGGGAAATATGATCCGATGTTTCTCAGATGAGGAATCTGGGACTCAGAGGGTAGCTACGTAGCGGAGCAGAATATAAACTCAGGTCTGTCTGACTCCAAAGTCTGTTCTTTTCATCGCACATTGGTGCCTCTTACCAAACTTTTCCAGGTCCAGAGAATGATACAAGTGAAGTCATTGCAGACATTTGATGTCTCCAAACTTCTTTATAAGGCTCAGTGAAACCTCAACAGTTTTCTCAGAACTCAGTCTCGCTTCCAGGATGCCTAGTTGGTTTATGAAAATTCCTTAGTCTAGATGTAGGGTGGTTTTGGTGCTACGAGCATAAACTCCTGCCCCTGGGGATGAGACTAGCCCTAGCACAGAGCAGGGCCGGGATGAGCCAGAGGTGCCGTAGTCTCTGTTTCATGAGAGACTTGGTCCCGGGTGGGTTGGCGGGTAGTGTCCAGAAGGGTCGCAGGATGAGTCTGTAGTCCACACAACTGTCATTTGTCGTGTGAGAGCGGACCAGGCAGCGTTACTGCGTTGCATTTTCTACCGTAAGGAGATTTTTCCACTGAGGAACGATGTTGACCACATACAATAAGTGGAAGATGTTTTGCCATTTATAGAACTGACATTCTCTGCAATGTGGCTGAGAGTAGTTCTTGTAATAAGTGAACTTTCTAGTAGTTCCTCTGAGGGAAACTCACCAATTTTATAACACTTCATAAAAGTACACGTCCCCCAACAGGCCCTAAGCAAGCTGGACCTGTTGTCACTTTCTTCAGCAAAGAGTCTTAAACTTTCCTTATTTATAAAAATGTCCACCTCTAATTCACCTCTGTGGTCTGGCCTCCCTGTTCTAGGCCTGACCCTGGGCCACCACACGTCAGAGAAAGTGGCTTCTTGTGCTTTCTTCACTCTCCTTGGTTTACGCCTTCGCAACCTTTGTCCCAAAGTCCCTCCGTTCGCCTCCGGCTCCCATCCCAACCCTCAGCAGGAATCTGTGCTTGATCCTCTGAGGAGGGGAAAGGCTGGGAAGTCTATTCCATCACCTGTCACATTAGAATCTGCGGCTCTATTTTTCACATCTTCCTTTGCTCTTATTTTTGAGGGAGAAAGGGCCCCCCATGCTTGCCAGGATGAAACACTGTTCTACATTACCTCCCTTCCAGATTTCAATTTTTCTCCCTTTCCACTTTCTCTGCTTACAAAAGTGCTCCGATATGTCCATTAAAAAACAGCAACAACAACAACAAAAAACCCCCAAAACATAAAAAACCCCTTTTCCTCATTCTTTTACTCCCCGTGTCTATTTTTATACGTCCTGCCTTCTGCTTCTGGGCAGGCGTCTCAACCTGGTAGTCTGTCACCACTGTCCGCTCATGCCTTCAGTTTTTGACATTTGGCTCTCTCCCCGGCATCCTACTGAGAACTGTTCTCTGGAAGGTCACTAAGCCTCTTGTTTGTCACATCCAGTGACCTTTTCTCTGTTCTAATTCCTGAGGCTATAGCAACTGACATTGTTTATTACCATGTTTTTGAGGCTCACAAGTCCCTGGACTTCAAGAAGACCTTTTTCTACAGGTGCCTACAGCACCTGGTCTTCCCACATGGTCTCCCATCCAAGAACTAACCAGGCCCAAACCTGCTTAGCTTCCGAGATCAGAAGGGATTGGGCTTGTTCAGGGTGGCACGGCCGTAGACAAGAGAATACCTTTTTCATCTCTCGTCTTTTCTACCAACCTTTTTCTCCTCCTTTGGTAGTTTTTTTCTTTCCCACTCCTGTGGCTTCAGTGGTGACTTCTACATAGAGAACTCCCTGAAGTCTATCTCCAGACCCAGATGATCAGATTTCAGCCCAGCAGTTCCCCTGCTGGCTGCACGCTTCCTTCCTCCTGAGCCCAGGATACCCGTGCACCTGAGCCAGCAGTCATCACCTCTGATCTAGTTCTTCTTCTGAGATTCCGGCTGTTAATCACAACACCATCATTCAGAGTCCTCTGACTTCCGAGTCTTTCTTCTGCCCAAGATCCAGACACGGGCAAACTCTGAACACTCTGCTGTCTCCCTATCTCACTTCTGTCCTCTCCTCTCCATTCCCACAGCTACTTTGGTTTTAGGTCCTTGTCTCTTAGTTGGTCTCTCTGTTTCTAATTCCGCCCTAGTTTTGTTTCACAAACATTCTAGGTTAAGGTATAGCTCTGGCACCTTCCAGCTCAAAACCTTCCCGTGGCTTTCTACTAGCAATGGAGTTAAGTACAGATCCAGTTTGGTATTCCAGACCTCTCGTTAAGGCAGAACAAATAAAATGGAATTGTATCTTCTTCATGTAGTTTGGGAAACACTTGAAAAAAAAAAAGCCAAAAGAAATTGTCATTAAAACTATTCCTAAAATTTAGTACAAGGGTTGTAAGAAAAAGAACTTTAAAAACTTTTTCAAATGAAATATTTCTCAGAAATATATGTGAGAATGGTAATTTAATCTGTTGCCAAACAGCACAAATCAGTTCCTTAACTGTGACAATGCTATTTGCTCTATTTATTATTGTCTATATATGTATATATATAGTCATATATATGTGTATAGTAATATATATGTTATACATATATGTCATATATATACATATATACACATATATATGTATATACATATACATATACATACATATGACATATATATATATAGAGAGAGATATATAATTTTCTCAGATACAATGAAATGGAAAGATTTGACTGGGAAATCAAAAGCTTTGTTTTTTTTAAATCTAGACCTAAATGATCTGGCTTTTCTTGTCATTTAAAATCTCTATGCACTAGTTTCCATTTGTAAATTTGGGCGGTGGGATGGGACTTTGTTGGTAGTTGGCTGCATATTAGACTCAGTTGGGGGGTATGTTAAAACATAGCCAGATCCAGGCTCTCCTGTGGGTCACGTCTGGGATGGGGCCCAGATATCCATATTTTTAAAAGGCTCCTCTGGTAATTCTAATGTGGAGCCAGGGCCGAGAACCACTGGACTGTATCAAGTGTCTTTCCAACTTTAACAGAGTCATTTTGGGATTTGCTCTTCCTTTCAATTGCAAGATAATGTTCATTTGAATTTACTTAGCGCGTTCTGCCTCATGTTATAATTATGGTTATTTTTATCTTGCCCTCTTTCCTATGGTGTAGGTTTCTCAAACACAGAAAGTCTTACTCACTTTTGTGCATTTCTTCTTTCCTGGCACATGGTACCAACTTTGGGTTTGCTAAATTCAGAGTTAATAAGCTTTACCCAAATAATATCCCAACAAAATAAACTACAACTCAAAGTAAACAAAAACACGGAATACTGTGGTTCTTGCTATCTTATAGGTGAGAGGCTTTGCAGTTGAGGTTCAGGAAGGGGAAGCTGAAATACTCAGCTCCTAAAATATTTCAAAGTGAAATGTTGGTTGAACCATTGTTCTCACATAGTAATGTGGCATTTAATTTTATCTACAATTGTGTAATTATGTTTGAGAATGTGTGTTTTGTAGGCAAATGACTATTGCAGTTTAAACTCGATGGAGGAATCTTTGAGCAAATAATGTTGCTCTGGGAAGGTGGGGATTATTGAAAATCACAGGAACAGCTGTGAGGTTAAAATATACCAATGATTTTGAAGGTTGGTGAGGGGACGCAGTATAAGGTATGATTCTTCAGTGCCCATGGGGTAGCTATTCACACACTCATGCCATATTCACGCAGAGACTCAGAATGATACCATGAATAGTTTTACTGAACGGAGTCTCCATCCAAGTTTTAAAAGTCCAATTAAACACCGGAATAACAGTCTTTCTATTGAAGTTGAGGTGTCCAAGGCAACTGTTAAATGCCCTCTGACAGCGTTATAGTCTTTAAACAGATAACTTTTACAGAGGCTTACAAGTTTTAAAGAGTCGCTGTGTTTTATGGTCTTTCAAATTCTTGAAATAAACTTCGAAGTATGAAAAATGCAAGGTTAAGTCCCACTGGGAAAAACAAAGCTCTCTGGCTGGGAAAATGGGCACACTAACGGGGTTTTAGCAAATGGCTAAATGACTTAAGACTTGTCGATTATACTTACAGGAATAAATGTAGAAACATCACCATATAACAAACTCTCTCTAGAACGTGGGCTCTGGGACTTATCCCTGCAGTGTTTTTCCCCCCACCATGGCTTTATTCTCTGCCTTAAATTGACAATGTACAGAAAAGGTAACCATAGCCAAGGTACAGCAACCACAGGAAGCTGAGTCTCCCTAAAACTAGAGCTTAGGAAGATGTAGAAGAGAGCTTCCAGTCCTTCAGTTTTGTTTTGAAACACAGCTGGTGCGTGACTCCGTGGCTTTTCTCCACGCACGAAGGGATCTAAGAGGAGGGGAGCCGCGCCCCTAGGAGGAACAGATACACTGTAAGGCACAGACACGCGAGAAGCGCATCTCCGAAACGGAGCCGCTGCCTTCCCTGGCTTTTATCGGGTTTGAAACTGTGTAACGTGAAGCAGGACGTGTTACTGAGAAGTCGCTTGGGCCCCGGGAGCCTTGGGGGGTGACCTGTGGGTCTTCTGCAGCGAGGACGCCGCGGGGGAGGCGGACCAAGGCCCAAGGGCGCCCCAGGGGAGCGCACGCCGCCGGTGGCCGCCCGGGGTCCCCGCACCTGCCGCAGCCTGGGTCGCCCCTCCCTCCCCCGCATCCACCGCAGCCAGATCCCAGGCCCGAGGCCCCTCCACCCCCCGCGGCCCAGATCCCCGGCCCCGCCACCCCAGGGCCCCCCGCACCTGCCGCAGCCCGGGGTCCCCGACCCCCACCGGGGCCCGAGTCCTGACCCCCGCGACCCCGGGGCTCCCCCCAGCAGCCCCCGCGGCCCGGGACCCCGGACCCGCATCCCCCGCGGCCCGGCCCGGGCCTCACAATCGGCGGGAGCGGGCGTGACGTCACGGGGCGGCCCCTGCGCCCGGAAAGACACGGCCGCCCATTGGCCGCGCCGGCGGCGGCCCCGGGGCCAATGGCGGGGCGCGGCGCGCCGGGGTGCGGGCTGACGCTGCGCCGCCCGCCGCGGGGCTGTCTGGCTCCGGGGCCCCTCGCCGCCGCCGCCGCCGCCATTCGCAGCCCGCAGCGCCCAGGCCGCCCCCCGCGCCCCCCGCCCGCAGCCCCGCGTCCCCCGCCGCGCCCCCCGCCCGGAGTCGCCCCCGGAGCCCCCTCCCCGGACGCCCCGTCCCCCGGCGCCGGCCGCGGCGGGACCATGTCCTGACTGAGGGGGGCGCGGGCGGCGCGGGGCTGCGGGCTGCGCGGGGGTCGCCGCCGCCGCCGGGCGCGGGGCGTTGGCCGGGCCGGGGGCGCGGGAGCTGGAGGCCGAGCCGCCGCCGCCGCCAGGTGAGAGGCCCCGGCGGGCAGGTGAGCGGCGCCGCCGCGGCCTGCAGGGCGCGGGGCCCCGGGGAGGGGGCCGGGGGCATCGGGGAGCCTAGGACGATCGGGCTGTGCGGGGGATCGGGGGAGGGATCGGGGGTGCGGGGGCCCCGGGGAGGGGGGTCGGGAGATGGGGGGCGGCCCGGGAGGATAGGGAGGGGGAGTGCGGGGGACCCGGGGAGAGGGATCGGGGGCATCGGGGGGCCTGGGACGATCGGGCTGTGCGGAAAGATCGGGGGATCGGGGGGATCGGGGGTGCGGGGGGCCGCAGGGAGGGGATCGGGAGATCGGGGGGCGGCCCGGGAGGATAGGGAGGGTGAGTGCAGGGGACCCGGGGCCCGGCCGCCGCGCTCCCATCCTGCGCGGCCGGCCCGGGGCCGGGAGGGCGGGGGCGCCCCGCTGTTTACCGCCCGCCCCGCCGCGGCCCTTCCGCCGGGGCCGCCCCCCCCCCCGCGTCTCCCCGCGGCGGCGGCGTGGGTGGGGGTGGGGTCGCCCCTCCCCCCACTGTGCACCGGGCCCGGAGCACCGGGGCGGCCGCGGCGAGCTCCCGGGGCTGTTCCCCTGCGCCCCCCCCCGCGGTCGCCTCCGCCGCGTCCACGTCTCCAGAGACGGGGTGCGGGCGCCGGGGCGCACCGGGCGAGCTGCCGCCGCTGGAGACACTGCCCCCCGCTCGCCCCCGCACCCACCGCCCCGTGCGCGGCCCCGGAGGCCCTGCCGTGGCCTGGCGCGCACGGCCTCCCGGACAAAAGGACGCGAGCTCGCGTGGTCGGGCTCCGGGGCGGGCAGTTTGGGGCCGGCCTGGAAGTTCGGAGCGGCCCGGTCTGTGCGACGCGCGGGGCTCCGGGGGCCCCGGGAGCGCCGTGCGCCGCAGCGGCTTTCCCTCTTCCGCGCGCGGCTCCGGGGACCGGCCCGGCCGTGCTTGGGCGTTTGCTCGCCCTGCGACCCGCGGCGGTTGCGTCAGTGGATGTGCCGCGCAGGAATCCTGTTTCGGAGCGCGGCCGGGGAGAGATCTGGAGTCTGGATGTTACATAACGAGTGGCTCTTCCGTTCGCGATGCTTTCCTTGGCCTCGTTGTCACTTGCGCGACCTCAAGGGTACCAAACGCGGATGACTCAGTGCCCTACAAACCAGGGAAGCCATAAGCAGTTGGGATCTTGGCTCGTGCCGAGGGCCTTGGGAAAGCCATCCAAACTGTGTGGAAATAAGGCTGGACCTCTCGTTATTAGGGAGGTCATCATAAAGGAACGCGGACCCCTGCACCTCCTCAATTTTTGGATCTATGACAAGATACATAGTCACATCCTTATACTGAAGTTTCATAACATTGTTTTTATTGGGCTCTGAGGGGGACTGAGAGGACGGTAATGACCTTTTAAGCTTTGGGGAGGATATTATTTGACTGTCACGAGGGATTCCTATTCCTGTTGATGTTTCAACATCTTTTATTAATGCTTCAGAGACCCGAGACACCCATTTATTTACTCTCGAAGTGTGCTGGAGGTAGTATGGTGAACTCAGTTATGGTAGCAGGTTTTTGACGGCCTCATCCAGCTCCGTCCACTGATAAGGCATGTGGCCTATCACATTTAAGGGCTGAGGATTTCGCATAGATTTGGAACTCACAGTCTAGTTGTATGAACTGTGATCTAAATTGCTGCTGTTGTGATTGATAGAGTGAGGGCTGTTCAACATGCTGTATACTTACGTTGCTTTTATAATAAATGGAAACTTTAAAGAAATGGGAGTTGCAAAAGTAGACCAGGGCAACTTTTTATTTCACTCGGTGCAGTTATTTTCTGAGGATTGCTACTCATGTCTCCCCTCCCCCAGCGATATACCTGGGCTTTGAACCGTTGTCTCCAGCGATGTGGCGTTCCATTTGGAATATTTGTGCTCTGCTTGTGCTTTGGTAAATAAGATCTTGCGTATTTTAACACTCACGTCCTCACATCACAACATAAAAATTCCAGAACACTCCTTATTTCACGCGGAGTATAAAGTTTAAGCTCTTTGGTGTGGTGGTCAGGTTTCTCTGTAATCTGGTCCTGATCCATTCTTCAGACCTAAACTCTTCTCTTTGTGAATCCTCAGTTCCAGCCAGGCTAACTAGTTTGTTGTTCCTGTGAAGTGCCTCCTTTTGGCCTTTATGCCATTCTTTCCGTTTGAAACCTCCTCCCTCTTGTATTCATGGGCTCTTTTCTCTGGGCCCAGTTGATTCCTGTTTCTTAGGAAGCCTTTTTGACTTCTCCCAAGGCATTTATTTATTCATGCCTCTCTTGTGTGGGACTCTCATTTCTTCTTCTTCTTCTTAGCATATGCTAGCCTGGATTTCAGTTTATATCTTTTCATCTTTCTGGCTTCCCAATTTGATTTCTAAGACCTCTGAGAATTGGTTATGAACCCTAAACCCTGTATCTATGGAGATCATATATTTAGCCCTGAAAATCCGCATACATGGTCTGACAGGGTATTGGTTATAGAGGTATTCTAGGGTGTGCAGTTTGTACTTTTCTAAGTATTAGAGTTTTGGGGATTTTGATAATTAAGGAGAAAATATTTGAAATTATGGTCATCTCTGAAAAATGTTTTTGTTAGCACAATTCTCTGCCTACAGGAGATGCTCAACGTTTTGATAATGATTACATCTTATTATTCAAATAAAAACAGGTGCAGCAGTTCTGTAATTTACTTTAGACGGGAATCTGGGATGGTTACTTCGTTTGAGTTGGGCACCAGCGACACTGAGGGTGGTCATGCCGTGTTTGTAGGGTATAGGTGATGCTTAGCATCATGGGAAGGAGAAAAGAATCTAGTCTCACTTTGCATCCCTTAACCTCAGATGTTGGCAGCATGTGTCATTGATCTCGAGGCAGGTCAGACTCAGGAGAATGTGTGATTCACTGCTACCTGTCAACACTTGGAACAAAACACAAACAAGCTGATCCATAGAGTTTTTGTGTACCATGTGTGATACATGTAATTATGGAGTCCATGGGTGGATGGGTTGGAAAATAGGTGTGTGTGTTTCTGTTGTGTGTGTGAGTAAAAGGCATGGCATTTCATGGATACATATTCTCTTAGTAAACCATTTTGATTGCATCTAAGTAGAAACTTGGCTTTAAGTTCATCACAATATTTTTTTTCTTTAAAATTGACTGATTTTTAGAAAGTAGCTGACATAGAAACTTGTTTTTAAGCTTCAGAAACCTTTTTAGCATAATTGATGCTAATAAACTGTTAATAAACTTTCCAGAAATATTAGGCATTTTTCCATAAGCCACTCTGGTTTGTTACAGGTACTGTTGTAGAATTACACCTTAATGTCACCACTTGGGAAACTGGATCGGTTAGCATTCTTTGCTTTCTGGGATGGGAGGGTGGTATTTTGGTTAAGATGAAATCAGTTGCATATTGTGGAGAAGAGGAAAAGAATCTCCTTTCTCTCCTCTGGTTCTTTTGGCTGGTGGAGTATAGGAAGCCCATTGGCAAGAGAAAGTCAGATTTTATCTCCTTCACATAGTAGCCCCAGTTATAGGAGAGTCGGAGACCCTGGGAGACCCTGGCGAGGCAGAGATAGAAAGGGTGATTGAGGTAGTGAACTCCTGAGCTAGGGCTGAGGCAAAGTGCCTTTGGGGCTTCAGAAGTCTTTACAGGTTAAGAGCAAACATTTAGATAGGTCAAAAACCCTTATCTCTGATAATCCCTTTGGGCAAGGCCTCTAATTCAAATTCTTCTGTGCAGTTAAAGGAGGAGGGGAGAGGCTGCTTTTGAGCCTGAAGCTAAAATTGCCTTAGGCTCACAGTAAGCTGCATACCACCGTGGAGGCATCTTGTGGTGGCTCCCTCTGGACCCTGATAGCATCTTTTTTTTTTTCTTAAATTGTTTTTTATTAATAGTCTCATTGAGGTTTATTTCACATGCCATAAAATCCACCCTTTTAAAGTATACAATTCATTCATTGGCTTTTAGCCTATTCAGACGTATGTGACCAGCAGCACTATTGAGAACATTTTCATCACCCCGAAATGAGGCCCTGGACCCATTACAGTCATGACTTCCTTTGCCCCAGTTCCTGGCAACCACGACTCTACTTTCTGTCTCTATAAGATTTGCCTTTTCTGTACATTTCACATAAATAGAATCATAATATGTGGCCTTTATGCTTGGTGCTTCGGTCATTTCGAATACAGTTTTAAGGATTATTCCTGTTGTAGCATGTATCATCAGTACTTCATTCCTTTATTTTTGGCTGAATAATTAATATTTCGTCGTACGTTTAGCTCTTCATTGACTGATGGACATTTAGATTGTTTCCACTTTTTGTCTATCGTGAAAGATGTTGCTATGAACATTTGCGTCCAGGATTTTTGTGTGAACAGCTTTCATTTCTCTTGGGTATATACCTAGGAGTGGAATTGCTGGGTCATATGGTAAATCTGTTTAACCTCTGAGGAATTTCAGGCTGTTTTCCAGAATGGTTGGACCATTTAGCATTTCTGCCTACAGGGTATGAGAGTTCATTTCTCTACTCCCTCATCAATGCTTGTTATTGTGTCTTATTACAGCTTGGTAATGAAGTATCATCTCCTAGTTTTTATTTGTATTTCCCTAAGGACTAGTGGTATTGAGTATTTCTTCGTATTCTTTTTGGTCATTGGTGTATCTTCTTTAAAAAAAAATGTCTGTTCTAATCCTTTGCCCACATTTCAGTTTGGTTATTTGTCTTTTTGCTGTCGAGTTGTAAGAGTTCTTTATATATTCTGAATACAAGTCAGGTAAGTGATTTCTCCTATTTTGTGGATTATCTTTTCACTCCTTTTTCATTTTTGTTTATTTTATTTTTTACTTTTACTTTATTAGCATTTATATAATGCTGAATTTACTCCTGGGCCATGAGTTTTGTGTCAGTTTCTTCTGGAATACCTCTCTTCTGTGCATCCTCCTCATCTGTTTTAGGAGCAGCATGCGCTTTCTTAGGGAGGACCATCTCAGTGTGGCAGGGCGACTCATGTAGAGGTTCAGTCTCCCTTGAGCTCTGCGCTGCATCACCCAGGTGTGCTCAGGGAAGAGAATCTACATCTAAGCCCTTAGGGTCACTACTCTCTGCATTTTTAAGCACATGCAGCAAAAATTCAGCTCTGTGTTTGGGCCATGGACCTTGTGTTTTCTATGAATGTTATAGTTTTAGTGCTTATATTTAGGTCTGTAATAATCTCGAGTAGAGTCTTGTATATAGTACAAGACGGGAGCCCAACATAATTCTTTTGCGGGTGGCTACCTGGTTGTCCCAGCACCATTTGCTGAGATTAGCTTTAACGATATAATTATTCTCAATTATAAATTGATTATTGCAAGACAGTATTTCCCGGGTACATGAAGAAATTATCTTTATTTCACAGGTGGAGAAAAGGCTCTCTAGGGTTGCACAGGAGATCGCAGCATATACTTGTGGTTGGAATCTGAAGGCTGGACATTTTCAAACCGTTTCTAAATTCTTTTTTGCTTTTTTCGTTAGAGCAGGTAATAACTTCATTTTTTTGGTATTTAATGAAGCTAAGGTTTGTTTTTAAACAGGGAACTATAGCAGTTTGCAGAACTTTTTTTTTTTTTTTTAGGTGAGGCAACCCTTGGTCGACCTCACAGATTGCAAGGACCTTGTCATCCCTTATTTTTTATTTTTTACACCTACAGCACCTGGTCTTCCTAGGTGGTCTCTCATCCAGGTACTAACCAGGCCTGACCCTGCTTAGCTTCTGAGATCAGTCGGGATGGGGCTTGTCAGGGTAGGCATGGCCATAGACAGAACTGTTTTTGACTAATCTTTTTTTGAAATCCTATTCTTTGATAACATGTTGAGTAGGTTTTTACTGGCTGATTAGTGAGCAACTGTCACATAGACACTTTATACAGACATAAAAATGGATTTCTCATAGTTGATTGTTAGAAACAAACCGTAATCCACTAAACTAAGTACCATGAATGGTAAAGAAGTGACTAATTTGGTATAAGATTAGGATTGAGTCAGGAAGGGTTTACAAAAGTGGGGACATTTGAGCTGGTCCTTGAAGGTGAGGGTAGGAGAGAGGGTATTCTGTGCAGAAGCAATCCTGTGAGTGAAGGCAGGGAGCTGTGAGAGGTGACATGCCATGTTTAAGGACCAGGAGAGGGTTCAGTGTGGCTAAAGTACGCTGATGAGCTTGGAAAGGCACTCCAGCACCTGGTTATGAGTGCCTTATTTCTCCAGTCCCTGACCCTCACTTTGCCCCAGAGCTGCTATTGTCAGGGGACTAGAAATTAGACAGGAGTGATCCACTTCAGTGTGGGACATCTTTGCGGATGGGAAGAGTTCTCTCTCCCTGCGTGTGTGTGTGTGTGGGACACTATGCTGGGGATATTTGTTGTATTAAGTTGAAAATCCGAAGGCATTGATTTTATAGAAATTCATTCAGCAAGTTAAGTTAAAATTACCGGGTACCTGCTGTGGGAGCTGAGATAGTTTAGGAGTTGAAAAAAGTAGATGGCAAGCAACACTGTTTCAAAGGCTACTGAACTAAAACATTTAGTAACGACCTGGTCATTGTTAAGCATTTGAGAAAGTGGCTGAACCCCACAGCCAGGGATGCAGCCTGCTACTTGTGCTTACATTCCGGAGGTGGCCCGTCAGGGAGCAAACGTTACTAAGAAAAGGCCAGGCAGTGGTACTTGCTGTGCCCAGAAAGAAAGCGGGGTGGTGTGGCGGAGGATGAGAGTGGTCAGGGAAGAGCTGTCTGAGGTGGCTTATCTGAACCCAGATTTCAGCGGCTGCAGCTGGCCAGTGGGGACAGAGCGTTGGAGCAGAGGAGGTTTCCCATTCAAAGCTCTTAAGGTGAGAGTGAGTTTGGGGCATCAGGAACCGAAGAAATCCACGTTTGTGTTAAGATTTGCAAGGGAGACTGGGGAATTTAAATTTTGTTGAGTGGACTGGGATTTCGGGATTGCAGGTCCTTGTCACTTGGTTTCCATTTCTAAAGGATCCATTTGGTTTCTGTGTAAGAATAGGAAAGTTATTTTGTAAGGGATAAGTTTTATTGTGTAATGTCCATATGTGTGTGCACTGTCTCCCTCCAGCACTGTTTGGAAGGCAGTTGCAGACCGAATACTCCTTGATCCCTAAGCATTTCAGTGTGTATTTCTTAAAAACAAGGGCTTTCTCTTATTTAACCACAACACAGTGGTCAAAATCAGGAAATTAACATTGTGTCATGCTATTGTGTAATTCTTAAGACTAAGATGCTGCAAATCTTACTCAAATTTTGTCAGTTGTCCCATTAGTGGTTTTTTTTTTTTTTTTTGATAAAAACAGAAGAAAATCTCAGAGCCTGTGTTCTAGTCTGTTACCATGTTTATAATAAGTGCCTTTCACTGCCAGTGTAGAGTCTCTTTGTTTTTCAGAGTATAGGCCCAGTTATTTTGTAGACAGCCTCTTGAATATGGTATGTCTGATGTTATCTCATGATTAGGGTTAGATTATGTGCTTTTTGTCAAGAATACCACAGAAGTGATGTGTCCTTAGTACAACAACATACCCAGAGGCAAATGATGTGATTACTCTGATGGCCTGGTTGGTGGTGTCTTCTGGGTTTTGTAACAACCAGTTTTCTGTGAGGGGAGATACCTAGAGACCATTTAAATATCCTCAGACTTAGTCAAACTTCTTACCAACTAGTTTTAACACCCATCAGTAATTATTTTCTGAATCTGTTGTGGAGATTGCCAAATGGCGATTTTCTAATTCAGTTATTCTTTTCGAATTTATTAGTTGGATTTCTGTTGTAAGGAAGAGCTTTCCCCTATTTATTTCTGTGTTTATCTACACCTTTGTAGACATAGATGTTTATGGTTTTTATTTTATTCGATGCTTTTAAACCCTTTGCTATTAATTATGTGGACGCTCAAGAACCAGGTTTAGACAGTGGGAGGCCTTCATGCTAATTTCTGTCTTTTTTTTTTAATTTAAGATTTCAGGTGTGAATATATTTTAAATTAGGTATTTTTAGAGCATTTTTGGTTTACAACAAAAGTTCTTAAGTCCTTTTTAAAACTCCCCATCATTCTTTGAGAGCTGATGACGTTTTTTTTAAAGAAAATGTTTTCTCTATATTAGTGACTAAAACACTGTTAAGAAGCAGATTTTTTTAAAAAACAGACTTTATTTTGTAGAGCACTTTAGGTTCAGCAAAGTTGAACAGAAAGTACAGAGAGTTCTCACATCCCGCCCTGCTCCCACACACGTGTAACCTCTGCCAGCACCCACAGCAGGGTGGTGCATGGCTGCATGGATGAATGTACCGTGGCACATCTTACTCAGCCAGAGCCCACGGTTTACGTTAAGGTTCCCTCTCGGTGCTGTGTGTGACGTGGGTTTTGACAAATGTGTGATGACAGGTATCCACCGTTATTATGTCACACAGAATAGTTTCACAGCCCTATACATCCTCTGTACTCTGTCCAGTCATCCTACCCTCCCACCAACCCTGGCATCCACTGATCTTTTTGTTGTCTCCATAGTTTTGCCTTTTCCAGAATGTCGTATAGCTGGAAGCACACAGTATACAGTCATTTCAGATTGGCTTCTTTCATTTAGAAATATCATTTAAGGTTTCTCCACGGTTTTCCATGACTTGACAGTTCGTTTCTCTTCAGTGCTGGTTAATATTCCATTGTTTGGATGTACCACAATTCATCTGTTCACCTGAGGGACATCTTGGTTGCTTTCAAGTTTTGTCAATTATGAATAAGGCTGCTGTAAACATCTGTGTGCAGGCTTTTGTGTGGAGATACGTTTTCAGCTCCATTGGGTAAATACCAAGGCGCACAGTTGCTGGATTTTATGTTAAAAGCTTGTTTAGTTTTGTAAGAAACTGCCAAACTGTCTTCCTAAGTGGCTGTGCCATTTGCGTTGCCACCAGCAGTGAGTGAGTGAGAGTCCCTGCTCCATCCACATCCTCATCAGCATTTGGTGTGGTCTGTGTTCTGGGTTTTGGCCCTTCTAGTAGGTATGTGGTGTCTCATTGTTGTTTTAATTCGCAGATCCCTACTGACAGGATGTTGAGCATCTTTCCATATGCTTGTTTGCCATCCGTATATCTTCTTTGATGAGGTGTCGGTTCAGGGCTTTTGCTTACGTTTTAATTGGGTTGTTTTCTTATTGTTGAGTTTCAAGAGTTCTTTGCATGTTTTGGATAACAGTTCTGTATCAGATATGTCTTTTGAAAATATTTTCTCCCATTTTCTGGCTTATCTTGACAATCCCTGGACTGTGTCTTTTGTAGAGCAGACGTTTTTAATTGTAACAAATCCAGTTTATCAATTATTTCTTTTGTGGATTGTACTTTTGTGGTGTTTTATCCAAAAAGACATTGCTATAGCCAGGGTCGTCTGTATTTCCTTTTACGTCATTTTCTAGGGATTTTATAGTTCTGCATTTTACATTTAGGCTGGTGGTCAATTTTTAGTTAATTTTTGTAATTTTCTGTCTCGAGTCATCTTTTTGCGTACACATGTCTAGTTCACCATTTTTTGAAAGCTTTTTCCCATTGTCTTGCTTTTCTCATTTGAAAGGTCACTTAACTCTATATATGTGGGCCTATTTCTGGGCTCTGTTCTGTTCCATTTACCGATTTGTTCTTTCACCAGTGTCATGCCATCTTGATTGCTGTGGCGTCATAGTGAGTCTTGAAGTCAGGGCAGCCATTCCTTTGTTTTTTCCTTCAGTACTGTGTTGGCTATTCTGAGTCTGGCGCTTCTCCATGTAAACTTTTAGAATTAGTTTGTTAATACCTACCACATAACTCGCTGGGTTTTGACTAGGATTGCATTGAATCTCTTGATCAGGTTGGGAAGATTTTGACAACATTGTTTTTCTATTCATAAACATGGAACAGTCTCTTCATTTATTTAGTTTTTCTTTGATTTCTTTCATCAGATTTCACCTTGTGCATATTAGGTTTATAACTAAATATTTCGGTTTTGAGGGGTGCTATTGTAAATGCTAATATGTTTTTAATTTCAAATTCCACTTTTTAATTACTGATGGGTAAATAGGAAGGTAATTAACTTATGTATCTTTTACTTCACTGTAATCACAAGCTCTGGGAGTTGTTGATTCTTTCAGATTTTCTGCATAGGCAGTCATGTCATCTGAGAATAAAAACGATTTTATTCTTCCCAACTGGTATGCATTTTATTTCCTTATAGCATTAGCTAAAATCTCCAGTTTGGTGTTTAAAAGGAGTGGTGAGAGGGGACTGTGCTTTAGAAGCAAAGTTTCTAGTTTCTCACCATTAAATATGTTGTTAGGTATAAGGTTTTGTTTTGGACATGCTTATTCAAGTTGAATAAGTTGAGGAAATTCTCCTGTAGTCCTGGTTTGCTTAGAGTTTTTTTTAGATCATGAATGTATTTTAGATTTTGTCAAATGCCTTTTCTGCATGTGTTCATGTGGTCTTTTTTTTTGGTACCCTGCTCATATTATGGATTATACTAACTCATTTTTGAATATTGAACTAGCCTTGTATATCTGGGATAAACCTCACTTGACTATTGATGTATAGTTCTTTTTATACATTGTTAGATTCAATTTGCTAATTTTTTTTTTGAGGATTTTTGCATCTTTGTTCATTAGAGACAGTGAAAAGACATCTTTCTCACTCCATTTTAATTCTGTTTTAATTTTCCAAAGTGTGATATTCATCTGTGAGAGTTCAGGTTGAAAGAAACTTTAGTTCATATTTTGATATATTTTCTCACTTTTGTGAACTATACCTGCGAGTTGTAGAAAGAAGCTGTATTCTTAAGTTTTCCAAATGTTTTAACATTGCTTTCCAACGTAAGCCCTGTGTTTTATTATGAGATTTGTCGGCCCCTGGACCAAGTTTTGAGTAGCATTCTTAACAATAGACAGTGCACTGCTTTCTGCTCCTCTAGCCTTAGCAATCTAAGCCTTGATTCTCTCTAGAACAGCATTTATTACCTTCTCGATAGATTGTAGAAACTTTTTATTATGAAAATTTTCAAATGCATGTACATATAGAGAGACTAGCAGGATTCTTATGTAGCCATCACCCAGCTATCAACACATGTGGCCAACTTTGTTTCATTTATATCCCTCTTGCTTCCTCCCCATGGATTATTTTAAAGCAAATTCCAGACACATTATAACACTGTAAATATTTCAGTATGTGTCTCTTAAGAGAAAAGGACTCAACATGGACACAATACTGTTAATCACGCCTTAAATTCTTAATAATTTTAAAGTGTAAAATCAGCATTCAAATTAATATTTAACATCTATATTAATTATTTAATATACACACACACAGGCATTTGCTGATTGCATCTCCATGGTATTATTTTATACCTCTATCCCCAGTAATCCTTTAAACTGGTAGTTAGAACTAACAGCTTGATCATATTATTAATAATAATAATAACTTATTATTTGGTGCAAATAATTCAATAGGTAGTATGGTGTATAGATGTAGGATAGGTTTCCTTTAAAAATAGATTTTTGACATTGCTTCACCGTATAGGTAATTTAATTCATAACATCAGTCGTTTGGTGAGACTTTCCCCTTTTTCAGTTGTCTGAATGAAAATGAAAGTTTTTATTTTAATTGAGTTACTGTGGTTTCTTCAGTAATCTGTACTGGTGTGTTGAAGAGAAGTCAGAGTGACTTATTAATAATAAGATTAATATTAATCTTCCTCAGTGATTGACTCCAAAATAAAAAAATAAATACTTAAGGTGTTATATAGTCTAAAATCATGGTGAGTATTCCAAGTTGTCATTTTTCACTCAGATGTAGATGCTAAATTTAGTATATTTTGTTTTATAAATAACATACGTAGGTCCTGCTTCACTTGCTCCACTTTTTAGACACTTTGCAATACTTAATCTAGATATGCTTTGGGAAGATTCTGTGTAATCTTAATGCTAAAATTTGAACAAAATGTGTGTTAACAAGTTTATTTTTTTTAAGTTGTTTAGGTCAGTCATCTAAGAAGGAGTGCTTAGTGAAAAACTGGATAATGGGAACAGGTAACTATGAGCTGCAGTAGGAAAGTTATGTTCATTACATAATGTATACAGTACAGACTTTGGTGCCAAAACGTCTGGATTCAAACCCTGCCTCTGCCACTTGAGTAAGCTTTGTGACTTTAGGCAAATCACTCAGCTTCTCAGTTCTCTGTTCCTGTTTTCAATCATTAAAATTGGAGATAGTAATAATAATTGTTTCTTAGGGTTCTGAAGAGTAAGTTAGTTAATTTATATGTATTGTCCTTAGAACAGTGTCTGGCATATAGTAAATGCTAGCATTTTTGCTGTTCTCTTAGGCAGATAAGGCTGGCAAAATTGTGCAATAGGCAGAGGTGGCCTAGACATCCATCCAGCCCTAATGATTGAGCAAGCAGTGCCCGTGGCAGTAGTCTTTGGCGTTCCTTCCCAGGTTACCCTTTGCTAAACTTTTGCCTACTCTTTCTCCCTGTCCCTACAATGAAAACCCAAAACACAAAACCTCCATCCCATTTTCCTATTATTCATTACACTAGGGATCAAGAGTAAAGAGATCTAATTGAATCACACTATTATTAATAAATGACATTTGTAAGTAACTTATATTTATAAAATAAGTTTTAATTCAAATCACTATAATGGATTGGGGCATTATGAAAGATGTTTCTGGACAAGATGTAGCTCTGAGTTGATTTTTGCCTTGGAATAATGTTTCATCCATTTGATCCTGCTTTTCACACCTTTTTCTTTCTTTTATATCAGAACTTGCTGATTATCTAAAAGTTATAATGTTTGTTAAAAACATGGCCTTTTTTTGGGCTAGGTGTACAGTAATGACTGGGTTTCTATGGATTCATCTGTTCAGTGTGAACAGAAAATGGATAGGATAAACGAAAGAAATCATTTTGAACAAGGTAGCATGTTTATGTAGTTCTTGCAAAAGTTGTTTTATTTGTCGACTGCCGGATCGATGTGCATTCTTGAAGATGATCACCCAGTTTCACATGTGTCTGGGAAAACTAGTCATTTTTCATCTAATTAGATTGCAGGTGCTCTGAGCATAAGGACAATGCTTTATCTAGTTATATCCATATTTCTGAGTGCATAGTAGATTTTCGGTAACTTGTCATTGGTTGTTATGTAAAATTAGTTTTATTTGGGATTATCATTTGGGGTGCATGGCTGACCTGCGCTGTCTCTGAAACTGTGTGAAGGAACCATGCTAGGATGGGGTCCACAGTAGCTCAAGGTACCCGTGGCTGTGTCACCCCTCCTTCCTGCATTGTGACTGTCGAGGAACTGAAGCAGTCGAGGAAGCTGCAGTAGAGGAAGTTGGGGGAAGTTACAGGTAAAACCCTCCTATGTGAAGATGGAGGGTTCCTCTTGAAATGATTGGAAGATAGGTTAGAAGGAAGACATTAGATTGTAACTTTTATTATTTTAAAAAAGCACAATGCTGACCTTGAGACATAAATTTTATGTTCTTTGTTACATTTCCAGGATTTAGGTTTGGTTGGAAAGAAGGTGACTGTGCTCGTTGTCTGGGTAATCGCCTCAGTTAAGGCACAGAGGCCGTCAGGCAAGGTCACCGTGACAGGTGTTATTTAACTTTGTCATTTTAACTAAATTTACTTTGTCCCACTTGTCCACACAGTCCTGGCGACGGGCCGCAGTTAAGCCTGCTCATGCGGTGCAGGTGACGTAGGCGACAGTCCTCTTTGGAGAGCAGGACGGTCAGCACGTTTTTGAGACCTGCTGATTCTTGATTATACATAATTTCACGTGGATTTAGTACTGACAGAGGATATGTGATGACTGCACAGGTCTTTCTGCTCCTTTTTACTGCACACCACGGGTCTTGCAGGTAACCGCGTCGCGAGAGCCTGTGGCAGACACTTTCCTCCTGAGATCTTGCCCCAAGGCGGGGATCCCATCCTCTGGGGTTTCTTTTATTTGCCAGAGATTGCTCAAAAGCTCCACTGCCCTTTCTTTGTCAGGTCCCTCCTGGGGTCTCTTCATGGGGGGCCGGTTCCCATTCCATGCCACTAGGATCTCTGAGCCTCTGCTTTTGGAAACTCGGCTGCCTGAGTGAGAACCGAGGGGAGGAGATGATGTAAAGACAGCACACAGGTCAGTGGTGGTCTGGACCTAGCTAGCAGGGAATGAGCCAGTGCCGGAGGCTAGCAGAGGTGTCGCTAGGAGTGTACTTGAAGTGATTTGATGAAAAACTTCACGAGAGACACGAAACTTGAACGGAGCCTTGAGGGGTGGGCAGGGTCCACCAGGAGTGTGGAGCCTGCGTGTGCGTACTGTGGGGTTATTGGTAGTGGTGCGGGCATGAGTCTGGGGGGTGTGTGCTGTGTTTGGAGTGAGTGTGTGAGGATCACGTGTGTGTGTGTGTGTGTGTGAGAGAGAGACAGAGACAGAGACAGACAGACACAGACAGGCAGACAGACAGACAGACACGGGAGGGAGCTGAAAGTTTCTGCTATTGCAGAGCTTCACCTTGTTACGAGGAGAATTATCCTGATCACCCTGAGCCGGATGGATTTAGAAAGGGAAGGGGCTTAGGAGGCTGTTGCAGGCGTTTTGACCTGAAAAGGGTCAATGGCAGGAGTGGGAGGAGAAGAACTGATGGGGCAGAGGCCATTGGGGAGCATCCGCGGGGAGAAGGCAGAATTCAGGATGATCCTGAGCTTCTGCTGGGTGCAGGGGTGTCCTTGGTGGGAGCTGGAGAAGTCAGGATGGGGGTTGTGCCAGGAAGGTAAGAGGGTTAGTGTAGGATGCGATAAGCCGTTGGAGCCCTGAAATGAGGTCAGATTTTAGATAGTGGGTTCGCCATGGGACCCAGCAATCTAACAGGATCTTGCTCAAGACCAGTTCGTTTTTCTGTTGACTGTTGTGAGGAAGACAGTAATGTAGGAAGATGCTGAGGAGAAAAGAGGAAGAGACTGTGTGGGATTTTTGGCTTAAATAGTCCTTTTTATTTATATAAATATTACAATTCAGAATTAATTGCCTTGCAATATTTTAACAGAATTTGATAATTCAACATGCAGTGTTTAGTAATGCTCCACAAATATGGCCTACTTTGTTATGAAGCATGATAGTATAAAAAAATGTTCACTTACTGGCCCCTCCTTTAACCCCAGCCATCGATCCATACATCCACAACGCTTGTGCCTTTATTATTGCTTGAACAGGGGATATATAATTAAAAGCAGTTGTGAATTTAGTACTGGAAAATGGTTGGTGTACTGGAGACATCATCCAGTCTGCCTGTGGGTAGAGTAGAGCTTGATGTATAGACGGATTCAGGGCCTCTGGACCATGGTAGGGGAACTGCTGGTATTGCATTCAAACCAAGAAATGCTTTTTTAAGAGCAGCACTTGGGTCTAGTGCCTCTTAAAGAAGGTCCAGATTATGCAGATTTTATTGTTAACTTTATTCTACAAATTAATTGAAGATTCATTGGCTAGAATTGGAAACGTATCACATGCAACATTAGACTATTACATTCACTTGGGCATATCAGTATAAGTTAAAGAGATTTTGTAACTCAGTGTGCAATACTAACAACTTGTCGCTATTAAAAATAATTTTGTGTCCTTTTATGATATTTGGAAGAAAAAGTACTTAGTGTGAATTTCATCCCAGTAATGCAAATCCACATGGTCGAGCTGGTATCTTGACTCCTGCGTTCCATTTACTGATTACTGCAGGTGCAAATGGCCCTCTCAGGCAATCCTCTCTGCCAAATCTTAGTTTTGCATCACTAAAAGCCAGCATTCCCACAGTCTCAATTCCCCCATGGAAAGGGCACTGTATGCATCATCATCTGACATAACACACTTATCTTAGAACTCTGAGCTTAGTTTTCACATTTAGTTACCTGGATGTTTGGAAGGGGCAGGCTGTTCACCAGGCACAGGATTCTTTATTTTCTGCGGCAAACTGTTTTTTGGGGGGTTCAGACATGGACATTTAAATATGTTATGCTGGCATGTTAGTTCCACGAAGACAGCTGAGATAGTGTAAGGTCACAAGCTGTTTAGTTGAGCCTACAAACATAGCGAAGTAAGGCCTATCCAAGCATGCGTGAGTTTTTGAATGTGAATATTTTTAATGAAATATTGAAATTATTTATGGTAGCCCTGGCTGTATTCGTTATGTTACTTGTTCTTACCATGCTAAGTTTTTACATGCTCATTTTAATTTACAGATGAATGCGCAAGTAATTTATCTATATTTCATTCCTGAGAAGCTAAAGGGAGGAAACTGCCGAATGAGTATGAAAACTGCCGTTAAATCTCCATGTTCATTTTAGGGATGCTTATATGGTTATAGTTCCTGGATCGTCAGTGTGCTTATCTCATTGTGTGTAATCGTGTGCACGGAATAAACTTAAAAGTCTAAGCAAGATAAATATAAATTAGCTGGGTTGGGAAAAAAATGCCGTTGCTGAAGGAGAAAAAGGCTTCAAAACTAAATACAAACAGTGTTTTTTGTTGTTTTTGAATACTTGGTTTATAGCACCGTCAGTAATAATAAGCAATACAGGTAGGAGTTGGTTTAGCATTACCAAGTCGTATTAGTGTGCTCATGAGTGCACATTTACACATGTTTAAAGTGTCTCTCCCATGTCCAGTGTCACTAATTTTATCTGCCGTGTGAAATTAAAATTCTAAATATAGTGGTTCATTATTAAAAGAAGTGAGTAGGATCAAAACAGAGAATTGACTTAAAAAATAGAGCATTGATTAAATTAAAGTCGTTTAAAAAACACTTTTGGATAAAGTAGCAGGCTCAAGTGAAATTCAGTTTCAGTCTCCTTGACGGTAATAAGCTACTCACAGTTAGACATGGCACTGCAGTGTCTCCTGCGGAAGTCAGGATCGGAGCCCCCAGAAGGACTGAATCTTGTCTCTGATCTTTTTATAAACCGTACTTTTATTCTGACCATGTGCAAGGTGTGGGTTATAGCCTGGAAACTAAAATCTCAGCGTGAGTTTTATTTTAGCTGCTAAATAGAAGCCCTTCTTATAGTGAATTTGTCCTCTTAACAGTTCACACTATAAATGGGTTGAGGACTCGACAAGCCAGGGACATAATAACACTCTCATCAAGTGAAAGATTGAGCTCTCAGGTTCAGAGAAAATGCCTGAGAAAGAGGGGGAAGAGCTTCTATTACTCTGCCTAGAATTTCTTCCATTTCGCTGGTTATAAATAGGTGGCAGGATGACATTCATTTAGGTGAGAAGGGATTTAAGAAAACGGAGAGGCTTTAGTGGCCAGTGTCTAAGTTCAGGCCGTTAAAAAGGTCATTATTAACTTCTGTGGTAAGTTTGTCGTCATTAAATAATAAAGTCTTCATTGTCATGTGGTGTTAGGAAGCCCAGTGAAGACTCATAGGAAACTTAAACAGTGATTACATTTTTAGTGGGAATTGAATTTTGAGCATATGTCCGATATTGAATATTTTGAGTATGAATATTCAAAATTATATTGAGGTGGTATGCTAGTAGTTCCACCGGTTTCAGTGTCCCAAGTGTAGGAGATGTGCGATTTTTATTTTTTGCGTTTCAGACAGAAGTAGATTTTGAGGATACAGGCCATCAAGGAATTTTATCTGTTTCACAGGGTCGTTTGTGAATTATGAGAAGTATTCCTTAGCAGCTTTCTTTCCTACCTGTGCTTATCAAGAACAGTGGATAATTAGCATTTTTGAGCTGCTTTTCTCCATTAGGAGGAATGGTAGAATTGACTTTGATCTTCTGAATTCTTTAGTAAATCAAACATGATACTGAATACCTGGATGGCATTCTAACCTGTGTTCATAATTTGAGAACGGTTATATGTTTAAGGTACTTGGTTTGTGTTCTTCTCTTTACCCATGCGTCTTTTAACGGTTGGTTCCTTTTCTAAATTGATGGTGATGACCTGGCTGAAATGAAACGTTCCGATTAGCAGCTTCCCTCTTACAGTAAGCCTCCCTTTTCTCCTGCTTCTTCCCCCTTGCATTCAGAAATACAACTTTATTGAATCCCGAAACCTGAGGTTTTTCTCTGGGAATTTATCCCCCGTGTCTGCCAAAATCAAAAAACCAAGAAGAGTTTGAAATCTCGCACACATCGTTTGAGGGACTCATAAGCAGAAGGGGACTTTATTTTGGGGGCATGTTTTAGAGGTGGAATCCGTAGTCATCGTTTGAATAACCGTGTCCCAATCCTTTCTAGCTTCCTGCCTGACATAACTCACTGCAAGAAGTGCACAATGTCAGAACGTGGAATCAAGTGGGCCTGTGAATATTGTACGTATGAGAACTGGCCGTCTGCAATCAAGTGCACCATGTGTCGTGCCCAGAGACCCAGCGGAACGATTATCACAGAGGACCCCTTTAAGAGCGGTTCGAGCGACGTGGGCAGAGACTGGGACCCTTCCAGCACCGAAGGGGGGAGCAGTCCTTTGATATGCCCGGACTCCAGCGCCAGGCCGAGGGTGAAGTCTTCGTACAGCGTGGAGAACGCGAACAAGTGGTCGTGCCACATGTGCACGTACTTGAACTGGCCGAGGGCCATCAGGTGCACCCAGTGCCTGTCCCAGCGCAGGACCAGGAGCCCCACGGAGTCTCCCCAGTCCTCAGGGTCGGGCTCACGGCCGGTGGCTTTCTCTGTGGACCCTTGCGAGGAGTACAACGATAGGAATAAGCTGAACACAAGGACCCAGCACTGGACCTGTTCTATTTGCACGTATGAAAACTGGGCCAAGGCTAAAAAATGTGTTGTTTGCGATCATCCCAGACCTAACAACATCGAAGCCATCGAGCTGGCCGAGAGCGAGGAGGCTTCCTCCATCATCAACGAGCAAGACAGAGCTCGGTGGCGGGGGAGCTGCAGCAGTGGGAATAGCCAAAGACGGTCGCCTCCCACCACGAAACGAGACTCTGACATGAAAATGGATTTTCAGAGGATCGAATTGGCTGGTGCCGTTGGCAGCAAGGAGGAGCTCGAAGTGGACTTCAAGAAAGTCAAGCAGATTAAGAACAGGATGAAAAAGACCGATTGGCTCTTCCTCAATGCTTGTGTGGGTAAGTTTCTGCAGTTTTTCCACTGGGACGGGGAGACGTGAAAAGTGAAAGCCGCAAGCGGGGTCAGGATGGCTTAGCATTCGGTCCCTTCGGCGTGGTGGCTGTGCTGCCAGTGTGCACGCACAAGCATCTCTGTTCGTGATCTCCTTGTGACTTTACTAGATTGCCTCCATGTCATTGCACACGGGTTTCTCCACCATTAGGGAGAAACTTTCTGAGTGAACGCTGAGCTTTTCACACAGCGGTAGTAAAGGATATACCTGGAGTTAAAAACCGCCACTGTGTGTGCTGTACCGAGATGTGACTGGGGACACCAGCTGCTGCCGCGGCCGCGTGTTTGTAAACACCGCGAGCATCTTGTGACGGCCGAGGCTTGAGTCAGATGTTAAAAATAGCACAGAAATGCGTGACTCCAAGGAGTCGCACACACAGAATATTGACCTTGAAAATACTGGCATTGACTTAGCACCAGCGCCGTGTAGTACATATTCGCAGACTCTGTGAGACTGGCGCAGCGAGGCCAGCTGATTCTGCGGGTCCAGTTGTGGTTTGTGGGTTTTGTGGTTTGGTTTCGTGCTTTGCAAGGAAGTTCTGGTCCCAGCTCCTGGCTCAGAACTGGGCTCGCTCCAGTTGTGGACCCTGTGCATTCGTTGTTTGTGACGTGATGTACGAGAGTAGCTATTTGACTTGTCTGCGTTTTCACCTCTCTCTGCACTTTGAGTAGATTACCTTCTTGACGCTGTGAATTACCTGGATGTGGCGCTTACCTTGACACTGGGTTTTGGAAAGGAAGTTTTGAGTGAATCCTGGAGTTAAATGTCGTGTGGAACAGCAGCTAAGCCTTAAACGTGGCCGGGTTGTATATACACGTTTTCCCGATATTTCTTTTGTTTGTACTCCTCAGTGTAGCCCCAGGAACATGGAAGACGTAACTGTATAAACCCACGAGTCCCGAGAGGAGTCCCATTTCAAGAAACCTGAGTTTTAAATTTTAGTTTCGTCCTGGCCGAAAGGATGCCTCAGCAGTGAGCCCTCTGAGCACGGAACGCAGTGGCACTTGGTGCCCGTTAGCGCCACGTGCCTCCTGTCCCGAGGGCTGGGCGTGGAAGCACGGAGCTAGTCTCCTGCTCTCTGTGCCGTCCCGTTTCATCCCATTTCGCCTCCTACCCCAGTTGGGGTAACACTCGTGGTGTTGACTGTCTTCTTTTCATAAGGAGATGTGAAATGGTTTTGTTACTTTTTTAATTGAGGCCGGATTCACGTGACAGCTCACCGTGCGGAAGGGGCAGGTCGGTGGCGTTTCGTGCGCTCACGGTGTGGGGCACCAGCTCTCATCCGGGCCTGGAGTACTCCTCACCCCCGGAGGACTCCGTGCCCGTTGAGCAGTCACTCCACATCCCCTCTTCTCTGGTGACCTTTGCATCTCGCGTGATTGCCTTTGAATTGGCTCAGTGCCTTCTGGAACACACTGAAGTCGATTCTGCAGGCAGGAGTGCACTGTGCGTGTCTTCACTGCGAGGTGGCACTGTGGCACGCGTCAGGTGTGTAGGTGGGAAGGAACTGTGTTGCAGTGGCTCTTCACCTCCTCTGGGGTCGCAGCTTCCGTCAGGAATCAGAGGTTCATTGTTTCTCCAGATTCGTGGATCTTAGGATGCGAGCTCCTGCTTCGAAATGTTGTTTCCTCTCCCTGAAACAAGGCAGACCTGTCTGTGGTGTCCTTCGTCTTCATGACTGCTCCTGACGGCTCCGTCTGCTCCTGCTGCCTTTTCCTTCTTTCCAGTTCCCTTCTTTCGAACAGCCACCCTTGCACTGCTTTAGGACTAACATGGGGTTTGCTCTTGTTTTATTTACAAAACAGTTTCCTGGTCATGAAGTCCCTATTCCCACCCACTCACAGTTTCTAGGTTTTTGGGGCCAAGGATTGATTGTGTTTGGTTCATGGTAATGTTGATTCTGCCCTTCCTATCAGCAAATGTTTTTTACTTTTGAACTGTTGTGCAGGAGATTATGGCCCTGTCTTTGTTCGCTAGTCATTCGTGAACTTTGAAATATGTCAGTAACTGTGTTTTACTTGTTTGAATTGTGTCGGGTTAATTAACAGATGTCCACGTGCACTGAAAATTAACCTTTCCTTTCCCTTTTCTGCCTGCCACATATTCTGCAGATTTCATTTAAAAGAATCACCTCGGCACTCTCTCTGGCAGCACACGTACTAAGAAAAGATCTCCCCAGTGTGTACACTGAGCATAAAGTGTATGCCGAGTGTAAAACTTAAGCTAAGTGTCAAATGTGACACTTTCTTATTTGAAATTGGAAAAAACCCCTCAACGTCGGGCCAGGTTTGCTGCTGGTGGAGCGAGGAAGATTCAGTTGTAGGGAGGGCGAGAGCAAACCAGGTCCTCCGCATTGTCGAGCGAGATCTTTAACGTGACTGCTGGGGTGCGTGTCGCTCAGTCACATTATCTCATGCGGTGGGAAGCTGTTGGGGACAGAAGTGGAATCCGGGGGCCGGGAGCCAGGATGGTCCAGGCAGAGGTGTGAATTTAGATGCAGTTATCTCCAGAATGTTCGCCGTTTGGTGCCAGGTATTTTCTGGGAGGCCATGTCGGTGCCAACCGGAGACCGCCTGTCACGGGGTAGGGAGGGGACAGTGTCCTTAGAGAGCAGCACTCCCTAACACGCCACTGTAGTTCCCTTAGTGCATCGAGTCAGGTGCTCTTTAAAAGGGTATTTAAATTTGTAACCCAAGTTGATTCCTTGAAAAGACGCAGGGCCAGGTGAGAGACCCAGATGACATCTGTGTAGTAACTCTGTATTCCTGGACCCTAGACTCTCACCCAGCTGCCTGCCCAGCACCTGCCCCTAACTGTCCAAGACAGATGCTCCTTGGCTTGATGACGGGGCTTCATCCCGATCACAGAAACCCCCTTGCAGGTTGAACAGGACTGTGAGTCAAGCGCACTGCGCACACGGGCCCTGCTGGACGTCGTGGCCCGGCCTGCGTCAGGCGGCCTCCGAGCACTGCCCCCGGCCTGCGGCCGGGCAGCCGCCCTGTCATCTCAGCAGCAGTTGCCCTTCCCCTCCTCCCACCAGGAGCAGGAGATACAGATGGGCTTTTTGTAGACGGGATGGGATGCGAAAAAAGAAGCAAAATCCAGAAAACGCTGGCGACACAGCACGCGCACGGGAGTGTGCGGCAGGCTCCTCGCGGGGCATTGCGGGGGGGGGGGGTCCCACGCCGCGTGTCGCCAGCCGGGGAGGGGCAGCGCCACGCTTGACCCGTGGATTTTACTGAAATCGTATTGCTTTTGCACCACCGTGAGGCCGAAAGGTCCCAAGTCAGACCGTCATAGTCAGGATGTCAGTGATGAAACTCAGTTCAGCTCCGCGAGGCTGCAACCGACCGGTCTCGCCCTCACACCTTTCCCCTCTCGGTCTCCCCTCTCGGTCGGTGGCAGGTTCGTTCTTCCGACTGCCGTGCAGAAGCCTTGGCCACCCGTGAGTCTCCTCTTTTGTGCCCCGTTCCTATTTGCCAGGACATCTCACTGGCTTTACCTTCAGAATCTATTTCAAATCTGACCCCTTCTCGCCGCCCTGGTCCAAACCGTGACCCCATCTCTGTCCTTGCCTCCTGCGTGGTCCGTGCTCCACGTGGGGGTCACTCTCTGAAAACTGCTCAGAGCCCTCCCAGGTGGTTGCCTGCGCCCCTCAACGTAAAAGCCAAAGCCCCTTGGCCCTCTCCGGGCTCCGGCCTGCACCCCTTTGCCCCATGCGTAGTGTCCCCCTCTGCCCCATCCGGCCTGCACCCCTTTGCCCCACGCGTAGTGTCCCCCTCTGCCCCATCCGGCCTGCACCCCTTTGCCCCATGCGTAGTGTCCCCCTCTGCCCCATCTGTTGCCTGCCCTTCTGCAGTGTAAGCCTCAAGCCGTTGTACTTGCTCCTTCTCTGCCTGGATCGCTCTCTTCCCCGCTGTAGGATCAGCTCATTTGCTTCTGAAGCTCTTTGCTCAGATGGTGCCTTCCCGGGAGGCCTCCCTGACTGCCATGTCCGACATCCAGTCCTGTCCTGTGCCCTCTTCCCTCAGTCCTGTCCTCGCAACACACGGCACCTTCTAATGATCCATGAATCGCCTTACTGCTCGTTCTCTCTTCCTTAGGATCCGAAGCTTCCCGAGGTCCAGGAGTTGTCTGTTCGGCCCACAGCTGTACCCTGGTACCCAAGACAGTGCCTGGTGCGTAGCAGGCATTCACACACTTGTTGTGTCAGTCAGTGGGTACACCTTCGTGGAAACTGGGATCTGGACAAATAGGCCTTCACCCTTCTCTGCTGAGGGCTGGCTTCTACCTCCCTAGCTTTCTGTCGTCTTCACTTTCCTCTTCTGCAGACTACCTGCGTCTCGACCCAGCGGCAGCCAACTCGACTTCTTGCTGTCAGGGGAAGACAGAGTGAGTGGGTATGATAGGGTCTTATTGCAAAGTTTTTTTTTTTTAATTTTATTTTTTAGGTCAGGCAACCCTTGGTTGACCTCTCAGATTGCAAGGACCTTGTCGGCTTACAATCCCTTCTTTTTAATTAAAAAAAAAATTTTTACGCCTACAGCACCTGCTCTTCCTAGGTGGTCTCCCATCCAAGGACTAACCGGGCCCGACCCTGCTTCCTTTCCGAGATCAGACAGGATGGGGCTTGTTCAGGGTGGCAGGGCCGTGGACGAGGCTCAGTTTTTCACCAGGCGGTCTATGGATGTGAAAAGTCCGGTTATGTTTCTTTACCTTTAATCTCTCGATCTTCTTACTTTCACTGGTGTATATTTGATCATTTGATGAATATTTTTTCAGTTACAGTTGGCATACAGCGGTATTACGACATAGTGATTAGACGTTTATATACCTCACAAAGTAATCACGCCGCGAAACTGGCATTTTTATGCTGAAAATGTTCAGTTGTCTCACATCAGTGGCAAAATCAGGAAAATTTAACTGTCAGCCCTCCCTAGAGGGGAGGGGTTGAGGCCCCTCGAGAGGCTAGGTCACTCGCCGGATGTGGTGTGGCCCTGCCCTCTTTTTCTGGTCGGAGGTGGTAGAAGTAATTGTAAGGGAAAGCTCACCTGTGCGTGTGTCGTCTCCACTCCCAGCACGGCTGGACACCCAGGGGTGTGTGGCGTGGGGGGCGGGGCAGTTGGCCTGACCGAGCAGTTCTCATTCTCCCTCCTCCAGCTGGGCGCCCTACAGTTGAACTCAGTCGTGACACTGTCTACCTGGACGTAGCATCTGATCCCACAGATTAAGGGCTCAGTTCCGCAGAACACCCCTCCCCACCCTTGTCCCCCTTCAGATGCCAGTCGAAGTCGGGGTTACCTGTGCTGCTCATCTACTGGCTGCAAATCACAGGTTCCACGACTCCCTTCATGGGTTCGGTTAATTCGCTGGAATGACTCGGAGAACTCGGGGACGTTTTACTGTTTGTGATAAAAGGGTATGCAGCTCAGGGGCAGCCAGGTGGATGGAGAAGCTCGGGGCAAGGGAAGGGGTGTGGAGCATCCCATGCCCGGTCTTGACTGCCACTGTCCCAGCGCCTGTGTGCGCCCCCAGCCCGGAGCCTCAAACCCCCACAGCTCTCCAGACCCTAAGGGATGTTTATGGAGCCTCAGTTACCAGGATGATCGATTAAATCTCTGGCCTAGTCGATTGACCCAGTCTCCAGCCCCCCCTGCAGGACGTAGGGGTGGGATTGAAAGTTCCCTGTAATCAGAGGTTGGTTCCCTCCACCTTGAAGGGCTTTTTACTAGTCACCTCATTAACATAAACTCAGCTGGTTGAAAGGAGCTTGTTATACGAACAACAGAAAGACACCCGCTTCACCTTTATCTGGAGCAGTTTCAGGAACTAGGAGCAAAACTTTAACAAAGGATGGCTCTTAGAGGACAATTAGGGTTTTAGGAGCTGCGTGCCAGAGGCGTGGATGAAGACCAGGTCCTACTTCTTACTGTGAATCGCAGTGTAGGTGTTTTTTCCTGCTCAGTGTGGTGGCCAGGAGTACTGTTTCTGGAACTCCTGTCAGTGTTTGCGTAGTGAATATTAATGCTTTCAGTCCTGCCTTTTCCCCAGATCAGGTAGATAAACATGCCTGTAGGGGGCTGATTGCTGTGTCCCAAGATTATCTGTCACTCGCTGCTATTAATAGGCAGCGTTCCTTAGGTAGGGCACACTGTTTGAACTTGATCTTGAGCGTGGCATTTCTGTGCTGTTGGTCTGTTCGTTCGCTGGTGCTTGCCTGTCTTTAGGTTGGGCCACCACGTCTCTTTGCACTATCAGGTTTCCATCTTTAGAGCTTTTCTGCCCTGCCACGGCTTTGTGGTATTCATCCCCTCAGGGTCGGTAGCCCAGTGGCAGATTGGTGTTCTGATATTCAGTTTTTGGAGATCATCTGGGTGTCGAGAGAGGAGGCTGATGAAATTGTTCACTGCTTTAAGTTGTTGCTATTTTTTCAGTGTTGGGTTTATTCCAGGATGCCAGTGTTTCGTTTGACTCTGGACTTGGTTTTGAACTGGTTCCAGCCTGAGTGCTCTGATGCTCTTCTCAGTTAGTGCCCTTTGTTCCGTAAATAAGCCGCTTTACCTATGAATGAAGGCGGAGCCCAGAGAAAAGGTCTTGGGTCTGAGACATTTAAAACCAGAGATTTCAAAATTTCATGTTATTTAAAAAACAACACTCAGAAATGGCTGGAGTTAAAACAGTCTGTTAAAAGCTTTAAATAGAATCCAAAATGTATGCAGACTCCTGCAGCAAGCCTTTGGCCCTGCACCCGTAAAAGGAAGGCAGAGTGCTCGGGTGCTGGCCGCGCCCCGAGTGTCCGTGGGTAACTGTGTGTGATCCTGTGATTGTGTGTGCGTGTGTGTGCGTGTGTGTGCGTGTGCGTGTGGCTGTGGCTGAAGCAACTCTGTCTTTTCACTCCGCGCAGCTTCTTGCTTGTGAACCTCCTTCCTATCCAGGGTGGTTGGTGTTCCACATAATGGAATTAACTCTTAGCGCCGTGGACGGAGGAGTCTCTTCAGGTGGTTTTTTGTTTCCTAAGGATTTCCTTTTGTGATTTTGGAACTCGGGATTCAAAATGACATTTTATGTCATTTTCTCTAAGTGGACTGTGATAATTCTCAGCAATTTAAAGGCTTCTCATCTGGGGAACGCAGCACATTTCCTTTCCCCTGGCCGACTCAGTCAGGCTTTCGAAAGTGCTTCCTGCCACCGGGGATCAAATCGAAGCTTCCAGGGGCGAGTGTGTTCGGCAAATGGACGGCAGGGGCAGAGAGGGAGGGCTGGCGCTGTCTTCTGGGTGCCTTTAGTCTGTCTGAGCCATAATTCCTGGCTTTTAGAAATGATGGATTGTGCAGGCCTGCCAACTGATAACGCGCCTCCTCATGCTGAGAAAGGGAAAGTGAACGTGTCTGGTGATTCCTGATTACGCGACACGGACTTTTGAATACGCATCATCGGTTTAGGAAGGGCTTTCATTTGTGAAAAGCACCATGTTAAACGAACACATTGGGCTGTGAAATCCAAACATCAGTTAAGTATAAAAAACACGTTTATACCCCAGAGGACTTTACTGTTTACCATAAAATAACTAATTCTAAACATTTATTCAACTACACACAGGCTAAAAGTCAGGCAGTATAGATGGAAGAGTTGATAAAGACAAGCAATAGTTTTTTTTCTTTTCTCCGCCTCCAAGCCTGCTGTGCAGACACGACCCCCTTTTCCCCATCAGCCTTCTATTCCGAGCAATTTCAAAACCTGTAGAAAATTTACGAGTAGAACACATCGAACAGCACATGCCTCTGACCCAGATTTGACGGTTGTTAGTCCCCTGCCACACTGGCTCTCTCCCTCCCTCCAGCTGTCTCTATTTGTCTGTCTTTGTGAGTTTTTCCTGAACTCTCTGAGAATTAGCTGCAGATGTCATGACATTTTGCCTCTAAGTACTTCAGCATGGACTAAAAACACATTTTCTCTGGTTTAACCGTACAATAGAATTATCTAGGAAAATTTAATATTCAAAGTCCTTATTTATTTTTACCAAGTTTCACGAATAGCTACTGGTCCAATCGCCTTCAGTCAAGGATTATACCTAAAGTTTTATCAGTTGTCACTTCCCTTTAGTCTCCTCTAATCTACACAGTGCCTCAGGTGGCTCTTGTTTATTTTAAACTTTCACATTAACATTTTCGGAGTCCAGGCCATTTATTTTATAGAATGACCCCCAATTTGGTTACGATGACATAAAATTTAAACATTTATCCTTTTATGAGGAGGAAGGTACACTACACAGGTAGGTGATAGTATTTGAACAGCATTTCTGATATCTCTGGATAATGTCCTTGTATCTTTTTAAAAAACGTAATTGTGGTAAAACGTCTGTAACAGAATTGGCCATCTTAACCCTTTTTCAGTGCACAGCGCAGTAGCACGAAGCACCTTCACGGTGTTGTGCAACTGTAACCAACCACTGTCCCGCTTCAGAACTTCTTCACCTTGCAAAACTGAAGCTCTGTACCCGCTGGCACTAGCTCCCCGTTCCCCGTTTCCCCTTTCCGCGCCCTTGACGTGTTCTTTTGTGACGGGCCCATTTCATTCAGTGTCTTTCAGTCTCATTCGCGGTGGAGAATGAGCCATAATTCTCCTTTTAAGACTGAATAATATTCAGTTGTATGTGGGGGGAGCAGACTTTTCCACCCCCAAATATGCCCGTTTTGGGATATTGATCCTCCTCAGCTTGTTTTTAAGAAACAAAAGACTCAGGGAGAACTTTGACCTGCTCCTAACCAAGTGCCTAAAAGGATTTAGATAGAGGATCTGTTCCAGGAAGGGAGCGGTCACTGTAGATAACTGTAGGTTAATGCTAACTAGTGTGCCACAGTGTTGGGGGGGTCCCCTCCCAGCACCTTGTCCAGGTTCCTGATGTCTCGAACAGAGAATTGAGCAAGACACCACAACACAGTGGAGAAGAAAAGTTTTATTAGAGAAAGTCCACTTCCAGACGTGGAAGCGGGCTGAGCAAGAGAAGCGGGGCTCAGAAGGCCTGGTGACAGAGCCTTAGGGGTTTTTATCCCTACTTGCTGTGGGTGGTCACTTTTCCTAGAGGGCAAGGGGGTGGTTTCTTGATCGACAGGACTCAGTGGTTCATCATTTGCTTTCTGCGCATGTTTGTTCCCAGAATTCAGTCTCTATTAGTGAACTTCCAGGCACATGCATTGTATTACAACGATGGCATAGTGAGGCTCAGGTGAGCTGAAGGTCGTTGGGGGGTCTTCATTGCACAGGTGCCATTAGTACCCAAATTTCTGCCTCCTTGTTTCCTGGCATGAGTTACTTTTAGCCCAGAAATGCCTCTGGCTTGCTTAATTGTGGGCGGGCTGGGGCGGACCCTTCCTAGTATAGGATGATGACCTCAGTGTCTTTGCAGGCGGCCCCCAGACCCCCTATCTAGTTTCCCTGCCTAACTCTTTTCTAAGAGCCACGAACCCCCGTATTGTTAGTATAGATGGTGAGGGACGGGAGGTCTCTTCTGTATCTGCTTCTTGCTGAGAAGGGTCATGGTCCCTGCCTATAGGGGTTTCATGGAGCTCTTTCCCTTTCTGCCTCAGTCAGGGCGGGGTCTTGGGTTTCCTGCTGAAGAGCTGCCTCAGACTCTAGACAAGGAAAAGAAGACATAAACTTGTTTAAATCATATATTTATTAATTTCTATTATTGATTTGCCTACTAAGCTAGTAAAGGAAAACAGGCTTGGTTAATATATTTCTTAAAGCATTAAAAACACCTTTGGCCTAAAAAGTCCTCTCTCCTCCCAGACTCTGAGGCCCCTGCCTGGCCTAGGGCCATTCCCGTCTGATGGTAAGATGATCCTTATCAAAAGCCAGAGGACAGGAGTTACCCGTTTCAGGGTCATTATCTGGATTTGGGGGAGAGGGCCTTTTCCCAAAGAAAGGAGAAAGGAGAACTTAACTAGGTTTACTTAAAAAAAAAAAAAAAAAAGAACTCTGCAAGAGAAGTCCCATATCATTTTCTGCTAAAAGATTAAGAATTTCACAGGTGTCTTCCCATATCAATAGGGAGGAACCAGCAAGGTCCTTTTTATTAAAGTCCTCCCCATTTTTAAAGATGGCCCGGCCAACATTTGTTTATGAGACATTTGCTTTCTCCATCTTCCAGTAAATTGTTTTCCTCCCCTTTGTAGTCCCAAACCACAGCCCTCCAGTCTCAGCTCAAGATGGCCTTAACTGCCTGGTTCTTCCCCTGTCACATATCCTTATGGAGCTCTTGTGCGTACATTCATCTTGAATTTGGTCGTTTTCTCCTGTTAATCTGTCATATTATTTGATTATTAGACCAGCCAGAACTAAGAGGGAAACCAGGAGGATTTCCCCACCCCCACGTGTATGTGTGCCACATTTAGTTTATCCATTCATCTGTTGATGGACGTGTCATTATTGCTCGTCTCATCAAGTTTGGACATTGTTACTGACTTCCTGCAACCGTACATGAACGTTTATTTCACTTTTAAATAATAAAAGCAGAGCTTACTGATTGTAAACTATTTCAGATAAGAAAAGCTATGAAAAGTAAAAATAGGTTGTATCACTGTCTAGAGGAAATGTTATCTTTGTGTATTTTCAGTTTTTTCACATTTTTATGTAATTGATACTGTACATTTTTTGTTGAGCTTTACATTTTGAATTAAAATGCTTGCATCTTGGGTCTGTGGCCACGCCACCCTGAACAAGCCCGATCCCGGCTGATCTCGGAACCTAAGCAGGGTCAGGCCTGGTTAGTACTTGGATGGGAGACCACCTAGGAAGACCAGGTGCTGTAGGTGTAAAAAATAAAAAATAAATAAAAACCCAAGGGATTGTAAGCTGACAAGGTCCTTGCAGTCTGTGAGGTCAACCAAGGGGTGCCTCGCCTAAAAAGATAAAAAGATAAAATAAAATGCTTTCATCTTTTGAAAATGAGTGAAAATGAGTAAAACAACATTGAGTTGTTTTACTTAAAGCTAATCTATTCATTGTTGTTAGCCTTTTGGGTTATTTGAAAATTTTTTATTCTGATAGAATTTGGGTCATCAAAAGACTAACGATTTTCTTAGGTTTCCGGAAATGGGATCATAGGGTGAAATGATACAGATGTGTTACAGGCACTTTGTGCGTGTTGGCAAAGTGGTGCCTGGAAGGACCACGCCAGTCACGCCCTGTCATCCGTGTAAGCACCTCATGTCTGCAGGGAGGCATGCTATCTATCTCATTTAGTCATTTGTATTTTTCTATGTGAATTGTTGATTCATGTCTTGTCCATTTTCTTTGTGATTTTATCAAGTTATATGAAGTCTATAAATATAGATAATACGTTTATTTAAAATATATACCAGTCATATTTATTTGTTGGAAATTTCCTTTCTGTTTTTTTTTTTTTGTGAAGGGAGTTATACTAATAACATTTTTGTTGTCTTAACTAAGGATTAAATTAATATTCTGAAAAATTTTATCAAATATTATTTATTAATGAAATCCTTTCTGTTATACATAACCGTGATTCGATATCATTTGTTTTGAGGCTCTTTATTTTGATTTTTTAACACGAGTTATCACACATTTACTGAAGGAATTATGACTTTATTAGATATTTAAAAACCTGATAAGACAAATGGCCGTCCTGCTCCACCCGCCCATTGTTTTTTAAAATTCTTAGTTTTTACCTTTTCCTTGTTTGTCTGTCCACCTGCCCATTCATTTACACATCCAGATAGTCACGGAGTGTGCTCCCAGGCACCGTGGCGTAGGTCGTGGCTCTCTGTGGGCTTGGGTCTTGTGGGCGGAAGGGAGCACGGTGTGATGAGTCCAGCGGAGGAAGGGGAGGACACTAGGGGAGAGTGGACCCTAATCTCACTTGGAGATTTGGAGAGGGCTTGCAGGGAGCAGTGACATCTAAGCCAAAACCTTAGGACAGAGTAGAGTGCGTCAGAGGGAATTGCACGGGCCAAGACCCCAGAGTCAGGAGGGGGAGTGTGGAGTGGAAGCTGCTGGCAGCTGCGGGGCAGTGCGGGACCTTTGGAAGCCGGTCAGTGGGGTTAAGGAGTTTGCCTCGTAGTGTGGGGGCAGAGGTAAGCGTTTGGAAGGGGACCGCCTTCCTCGGGTTTGTGGTTTAGGAGGATCCCTCTGGTCACAGCGTGGCCACTAGTTTGGGAGGGGACAGTCGTGTAGGAAGCATGCTATTTAGAGGGAAAGTGACTGCAGTCCAGGTGAGAGAGCACACATGGTCTTGACCCACGGGAGAGGCAGTGGATGTATTTCAGAGAGACTTAAAAGGCAGGATGGACCCAACTTGCAAGAATTGCTATTGGCCTTAAGAAATGCCCAGGCTTTTGGCTCGGACGCTTGGGTTGGACAGCAGTATCATTTTCCCAGACACAGGAGATGGTGCAGTCCAGTTTTAGACACGATTGATGTCTAATGGGTTTTGTTAGATAGATGCATGGGCCCGAAACTTTTGGGGAACACCTACTACTCGGCTTATTTGGATACTTGGGGGCCATGAGTTTACTGAGCAGCCTTCTCTTACAGTGGCAAATTGTAGGACTTTCTTGTGTTGTCCTTAAACCTGGGGAACCTCATCAAGGCAGACTAAGTAACTTTTTGCCTTCTCCTCCAAGTCGATGGTTCTGTCTTAATTCTATCAGTATTTCGAGAGGTTTTCCTTTTCTCTTCCCTCCCCCCGGCCCATTTGAAAAATGTTCATTACCCTCTTGTCTTCTCACTTGGAAAAGAGAGTGGGCTAGACTGTTCTGTTCCTCTAGGCCTACCTAAAATAGTGTAAGGCTAAAAATCTGAAGTTTGGTTTCAAAGTCTGCCTGGATAAGTTGGCCGTATAGCAGAAGCAATTTTTATTTGAAGTCAGTAGCTTTTGGGACTTGGTGTCAGCGGTGGATGTGGTTCTGGCATACGCTGTGTTATGTGACGAGAGCCCTGTGCTTTTAAGACCTGTAATGTCCCCTGTGATGACTCTCTTGGCCATATTTTCAGTGCCCTTTGTGGTTCAAACTCACATTCATCTTGAACCTGTTGTTACTTTGGTCCTCATCTCTGGGCACCTTACCAAGGACGGCTTTGTGACAGGTGCTGCTACATCCGTGCACGGAACTTTCCCCAGCCCTTCTTCCTGCGGGAAGACCTTCCTTAGGAAGGTATCTCTCAGTTCAGGTGTTTTTTCATAACTTTGGAAATTGTATTTCTAAATTGTTTGGGTTGTTAACAGTCTGATCAAAGATGTAAGGAGGAAAAATCTCCAAAATACAAGCTGTGTTTGACACAGTTTGTCAGGATTAATAACAGAACATTTAAAGGCCTTAATTAGAGACCATTTTGACTTCCCTATCATTGAATCTTATTTTTCTAAAGGGGATGTTTTTGTAATGGAGTGAATTTATTGAGTGAATTGAAGCTCATCTTGATGCAGTATGGATTAGGTTAAATTTAAGGATTTATTGCCAGTTGGGATTTTTATCTCTCTTGGGTTTTTAACAGGGTTATTGTTCTCTAGCGCTATTCTGGGAATAGAAATGGTAGGTTTTAACTTGTTGCCCTTGGTTAAGATATGAAAAGTCCATCTAGAGGTGATTTGTTTGTTTTGCTCAAACTATTTTTGGATTGCCGTGAGGCTTGTGCCTACTTGAAGATAGATACACTTAAAAATACTGAGGTCATTTTATTTAAAAAGCAGCTCATATTTGAGTATTGAGAGAGGTTGCCGTGACTGTCTAAACCAAGTTCACGATTGAACTGTGTAGCCTGATGGTTAGGAGTCGGTAGAAGAGGTGTCTGGGTGGTAGTTTCCTTTCCACTAGGCCAGACGGTTGAGTGAATTAGGCTCTGGGTGAGGAAGAGCCTGCCTAGATGCTGCAGCCAGCCGCGGCCGCCTCTCCGCTGACCGTGGTAACGGGCGTTCTGAACATTACCACTTAAAACTAACTTTTCTCTTTAAGGGCTCCCGAAATTGTGCCAGCTGACTCCAAGTCCACCCTGACCCCACAGCATAAAGCATGCTGTGATGTCACAGCTACCATAGAACTCCAGGGTAGTGTTGAGCTGGCCCACGTGGGCTCAGGTAAGTCCTGGCTTCTTTTTTACCATTTGGCATTCTTTTCAAAGTTAGTTACCATCACGATTTTACGTCACAAAAGAAAACGAGGCAAAACTTTGAAAACTGTGCCATATGTGGGGGAAAAAAATAAGTCTGTTTTCTAAACATCTATAAGCCAGCTCCATAGTCTGACCAACGGAGTTCCATAGTAGCTGTGAAGTCCCCAGTGAATTGTGGCCTGTGGCTTCAAAGTACGTTAAATTCTCCTCCTGGCCCCGCAAGTAAGGCAGTACGTGTGAGCCCTTTTTTTTTAGACAAGTCTAGTTTCTGCTGTAGGGGCTGACATGCACTCGTAGGTCTTCATGTTTTTAGAAGCATGTTAACACCTCACTGCTCAGCTAGTTGTCTTTCATTTGGTCAGTTTTGGGCGTGAGATGATACCGCAGGTTAGTTTTATAAAGCTGGTCTTCTCAGAGTGCCTTTGGCTGTCTTTGTATTGGCCTTCATAGCACAAACGAGGAATGGATGGGTCGTGTAATGTACATTTGTTGAGAGAAAGACGCTTCTAAGAGGCACGTGGTGAGGTGTCAGCAGCCTAGAGGGAGAGCGTGCGGACCCCGCTTTCTCGTCCGCAGGAACTCCTCTGGTTTCTCCTGCTCTGCTGTATGAAGTGAGATTTTACCACTTAAACGCTGATTTGCTGTCATTGCTGCCTTCCAACTCCTCTGCCTACTCTCTCTCATCCCTAATATTAAAAGGTGGTAAAAATGCAACGTCATGTGAAGAACTCAGACATTTTCTAAGTTGTTTTGCATATAACCTGGTGCTTTTTTTCTCTCCTAAGCAGAAAACATGTGGTACCTGCACCTAGGCCAAATCCTTGTAAATACCAAGTGTACAGCGACAACCGGTCTATCAAGAAGCTGTCCAAACTTCAATCAGTAGCTCTCCTTGGACAGTGTGTACTAAGGATACACCAGAAATTTGGACCGTTTGTTATTATTCTCAAGAAATGTGATTTGTAATAAATTTGCTCCTCTTTGTAGCTAAAAACTCCCCAGTGACTGAAACTGTGAGCTCTTCATTCTGGCTAATGAAAGAATGGAATTATATATTCCCCAAACAGATGGTAAAATTATTTCCTTTTAGATATCACTTCGTGTCTGCACTTAAATTTGTGTTTTTCGTGTTCTGGAGAGGTGAGAGAAGTCCACCTGCGGAGACTGGGAGAACAGGGTCTGTTCCACCCGCCCCCCTCGTTGGCTGCGTTTTCTCCACAGCCCCCCCATGCTGGGGGGTGGGCAGCGCTGCAGAGCAGAGCGTGGGGTGGCGGGGGAGCAGTGAATTGCTTTGGCGTACAGGATTAGGCCGTGTGCACACCCTGTGTGTGTGCTATGTGCATGTGTGTTCCGGCTTTACTGAGAGAGAATTCACGTACCAGGCAGTCCACCATAGGACGTTCCGCTTGCATTTTTAAAAAACACTCTCTTCAACGGCGGACTAGCCTGGGTGACGTTGTGAATCGTAACTCCTAAGCACAGCTTGCTCACTTTGTTGTGTATCTGGTCTGTCATCGTCCCCCTCCCCAAGCTCCTAGTGACAGAAATTCCTCAGAAACAGAGGAAACGAATTTCCGTCAGCAGGAATTTCTCAGAAGAGATTCCTCCAAACATCAGCTAAACGATCAGCTAAAAATAGTGAAGACGGGATTTGGACCATCTCCCGTCACTGCAGTCAAAGGCGTGAAAAGAGCTGGTGTTTAGCCCGGCGTTGCCTCGTCTTTGTCTTGGGAAGATAAGCGCGTGTGCGTGTGCGTGCTGCACACACGCATGCACAAGCGCCGTGCAGGTCTCTCTCTTTTCAGGGAAATTGATGAGACATTTCTGGTCCTTGGGTTGCTTTTGGAAGCGCATGGAACGCTTCTCGAGTCATCCGAAGAAATCTGTGTAGGCGCATATTGAGGTCAAAGCTGAAAGCCGGGAGGGCCGGTGGCACTGATGCCCCGAGCTTCGATGGGACCGAAGCGGACAGCAGCTGCCTTCGGGAGGCAGGGCCCCATGCCCACGAGGAAACCGAGTAGGGCATGTTCAGTCCCCCCCAAGATAAAATAAACTATTCACGGAGTTGTGAGCTCCACCAGCTTCTCACCTGTCCCATTGCAACCAGCTGAGCAGACAGTTAGCGTCCTTTCGCTCTCGACTCTAACCGTGGTCGTTTGGTCTCATGAAGCACGTCGGGCACTGTCCCTGAGGCTCACCCCCGGAACAGGTCCCCCCTCCTCGTCAGCACATCGGGCACTGTCCCTGAGGCTCACCCCCGGAGCAGGTCCCCTCTCCTCACCGCATGCCAGCCGCTTGTGATTCCAGCCCTGGCCCCGGACTTCTCCAGGATGCTCTGCCCCCCCAAGGGCGTTCGGAAGCCTTCTTGGAGTTGGAGGTGGGGGTCCGGCTGGACTTGGGTGTTTCTGGCGAGGAGCATGTGAGAATAAAACGCCCCTGAGAGGCATTCGCATTCGAGACCGTGGGTTCTTGACCCGAAAAAAGTGTGTGGCTGGGGCGGGGGTCATGTTTCGGGCGCGAGAATCTAGGAGGCCCAGAAAGGGTCTTTGAGCCCAGAGGACGCACCTTTGAAGCTGGCCTTTTGTGCTCACAGATGTGCTGGAGGGGCCGCTTTGAGTCTAGGCATCGCGTCTTTGCCATGTTTCTCGTGGGGGCCCCTCAGCGAATGTGGGGATTCGGATTATCATTTCAAAGCTGTGTTGTTTTTAACAACCGGGGGACGGGGGGCGGCGGGGGGGTCTCTCGCATTGCACCAGTCTCTCAAACTCTAAGGCTGAGCTCTTATTTAATTCCTGTTTCAAGGTAGCAATTCAAAATGCTTTTAAAAAGACACTAAGAATGCTTTCAGTGTCCGCATTTTCCCCAACACGCGTTTGCTGATGTAACCTAGGAAACACTTAAGATTACTTGGTCCTACGGTCTTGGTATTTTTTTTTAAACTGGCACGTTTGAAGCTAAGCAGCACCTTCGGTTTTTGCCAAGGCTGTTCATTGTCTACAGATGTACTGACTGCCCCGCTTAGTAAGAGGCATCCCTGTCTTAGCCTGACACTGATTTGTGTTGAGATTAAGTTCTTTATGGATCTGGGAAAGGCGATACTCGTTTCACCTGTCTACCCCCACCTGGTTGTAATGTTTTATTTTAGAATATTTTTGTTCAAAATCATCTGAGTTTCACTGCGTTGATCATTCTTGATGGGTGTAACGAAGACTTGGCTGTGAGAGATTGCGAAGTCAAAAAACTTGAGTTCACTTACGATGAAACAGGTTTTAATTGCTCTGAATTGTCTTAAAGCTGAGTGGAAGGCCAGCGTTTGTTGTTTGATTCGGCTTTAAACATGCCGTGTAAAGGGCCAGGGCGCCTGTGCCCGCGGGGCGCAGCGGCAGGGCCAGGCGGGGCTCAGCGTCTGCTGTGACGTCTGGGGTCTCTGACCAGGTTACCGATCTCCGATCCCAGTATCCTAACAGCTCCCGTGAGCCCCACCAGAGATGGAGCCAGGACGGTGTGAAGGTGAGTGCCCGGCGAGGCTGTCTGGTCTGCAAAGAAAGTTGAGGGAGGGAGAGACCCTAATTTCTCCTGCGCTCTCTAGGACACTTAAACGACACCCAGGATCCGGGAAGCACAGAGAACCACGTGGAGTCCAGAGGGCTGCTGTAGGGTCCTGCCTTTTGAAGAACAGTGCCATTAATCTCTCTCCTGTCTCGATGCCCGTTTTAGGGGTGGTGGAAGGGGATTTAGCTGCTATAGAAGCCTACAAGTCGTCGGGAGGGGACATCGCGCGCCAGCTCACGGCCGACGAGGTGCGCCTGCTGAACCGCCCGTCCGCCTTCGACGTGGGCTACACCCTGGTGCACCTGGCCATCCGCTTCCAGCGCCAGGACATGCTGGCCATTCTGCTCACGGAGGTGGGTGTGCGCGGCCCAGCCTCCCGCACGAAGGGAGTGTGCCCTCTCCTTTGCATCCCTCCAGACAGCTTTCAGACGTTCGAGATGCTCTGTCCCCTGTCGAAAGCTATTTTAACCTAAGAGACGTGAGCAGTAAATAGTCCTTAAGGGGATATGCTTTCACACAGGCCACTCTGCCACAGTATCCGAATCTTGTTTGCCTAAAAAACCTGGGATGTGGCTGCCATTTCTTCATTCTTTCATTCGTGCCATTAACAAATACTCGTTGAGTCCATATGCTGTGCCAGGCACTGGGCTGAAAAGGGACACGGCTGTGAAGACGTTTGCTCCTCCGGCGAGAGAGAGGCGGGGAGATGTGCAGGAAGGCCTGTGCGGGGTGTGCTCTCTAGGCACAGGGCCGGAGAGTTTTGAGATGCCTTACCTTCTCACCTCGAGCAAGCGATATGTTAGCCAAAAGCCAAAGGCGGAGTAGGAGTTAGCCTCACGGGGTGGGTGAGGCAAGGTGGTAGCTGAGGAAGCCATGGATTCAGGGGCCAGGCTGGTGGGGTTGGTGCTGGCAGGAGATAGGGTAGAGGAGGCAGCTGTGAACTAAGGCTTCACTCTTTGGGGGAACCATAGGGTCCCCTGAGGCTGGCAGGGGACTGTGAAAAGGTTCCAGAGGGGCTGGCGTGAGTCACCAGCTGCCCAGGAGCAATCTGGGGGCAAACAACGGGAAGACAATAGAACCCCAGTGTATCTCACCTCAAAACTCGGCAGCTTAAGACAACAGAGGATTGTCACCTGACGCTTTCTGAGGGTGAGGCCTCTGGGAGCAGCTTAGCTGAGTGCTTCAGGCTCAAGGTCCCTGGAGGTTGCAGTCAAACTGTTGGCCTTGGTCGTAGTTGTCAAAAGGCTCACCTGGGGCTGGAGAATCTGGTCCCAAGTGCACTCAGGTGGCTGTTGGCAGGAGGCCTCACATCCTTGTCATATGCCCCTCCATGGGCCTGCTCTTGAAGTGGCAGCTCCCTCCAAGGGGAGAGGAAGATGCGAGGGCCTGATTCAGATGGAAATGGCAGTTATGTGTAACCCTTTTCACTTTGCCACGTTCTGCGGGATGCGTAGACCAACCCGGTACAACGTGGGAGAGCTGGAAGCGGGTGAAGAACAAAATGGGGATGGAATTCAGTGTCAGCAAAGTGAAGGCACCACACAGGACACACCTGAAGGGGGGGCCGGCAGGGAGGCAGGACAGCGGAGGAGATGGGGGTGGGGTGGGGGGGACCAAGGGCCGCCTGTGTCTGCAGAGGGAGCAAGAGCCAAGGTCGCTAGGGTGAGGCCAGGAGAGAGCTGGGTTTCGGGGACATGTATCTGCTGTGGCAGGGGTTTTCACTGGGTTTTAGGTCATGGGCCCTGTTGGTAGTCTGGTGGAATCCGTGGACTCCTTTTCAAAATATTGTTTTTAAACGCATGAAATAAAAATAAGTAGAATTGCTCAGGAAATCGGTTAGAGATGATCCTTAATGTGGGGATTTGGGGCGCTGACATAGCTGCAAATCCAAGTATAACGTTCGACTCCCCCAAAACTTAACCACCAGCACGTTTACCGATAACATAAGCAGTCAATGAACACATGTTTTGTCTCTCATAAACTGCATTCTTATAATAAAGTAAGCTGGAGAAAAAATTAAGGAAATTGAAAGGAGAATATATTTACGGTGTTTGTTAAAAATCTGAACGTAAGCGGACCCGTGAGTTCAAACCCATGTCAAGGGTCAGCTGTATACTGAAGGGAAGTTATCAGAACGTTAGATCAAATGTGTGATATGTAAGAACATGCATTTTAAGTATAGTCAAATGTTAGTGAGAATGAAGGATTGAAATTGAAACAAAATTGCTGTTCAGGTTCACGGGCCCTAAGTTAAGAGCTGCCAAGAAGCCGGAGAATCGTTCAGTCAAGATTAGTTCCTGGCTCCTTCTCCGGGAGCTGGAATTCCGTTTTTTAAGACCATTTATTGTTGGGGCAGGAGCGTTGGTCTTATTTAGGTCAGTCTCTGTCCTCCTCCCCCTCCAGGGGTGACTGAACAACACCTTTTCATATAATAAAGGTTTACGTGCATCTTTGTCTATTGCCTTGGATAAATTCCCAAGAAGCAGGATTCCCGAGTCAGAGGGTAAAGCATTTTTACGGCTGTTTTCCTGGAAAGTTGTACTGATACGTACTCCCACTGGTGGGAAATAACACCCGATACCCCGTGTGATTTTAAAGTGAAAAAAACAAAACAAGACAAAAACCACCACTTGGGCTTACTGCGAAATTTCGGCAATTTCTTTAAAATGCTGCTGCTTCTGCTTCCGTTGATGATAAAGGGATGCAGAGGAAAGTTTCTTTGTGTTTCAGGTGTCTCAGCAAGCAGCAAAGTGTATTCCAGCGATGGTGTGTCCTGAGCTCACCGAGCAGATCCGGCGAGAGGTGGCGGCCTCTCTGCATCAGAGAAAGGGGGACTTCGCTTGCTACTTTCTAACTGACCTTGTGACGTTCACCTTGCCGGCAGGTAGCTCCCCCTCTCAGTGTGAAAAGGAACCTCCACTTTTACGATTATTTTCGTGTCTGAGTGATGGTGTTTCGGTTAGAAAGCAGATGACTCTTCTGTTAGTTAACATCGTCGTACGTTGCTTGGCTCGCTCATTTACGCGGGAAGTGACCAGTGGTAAGAGCTTCTTGGAAACTGATGTTAGGTCTTTGTGGGCCTCAGGTCTTGATTTTTTACTGGTGACGTTGGTTAATAAGATTACCTGGTTTCAGGTGTGCAGTTCAGTGATACGTCATGTATACTGCATCGTGTGTTCACTACCCAGAGTTTAATTTCCTTCTGTCGCCATCTGTTTTAGCCCCTTATCTACCTCCCCCTGCCCCTCTCAGATGCTTTAAAAAATCTGTTTTACCCATTTATTTTTCCCTTTGGTGTTATGTTAAAATACCACCAGTCTACTTTTCTTTTATGCCTATTATTTTGAAATCGGGTAGCTATTGGGTACCAGGCATTAGGAGGTAGTATTAGAACATGGGCTTTTGATGGGAAGAATCAAGTTATTTGAATCAAAGGTACTGGCGTTCTTGTGGAAGATTCAACTTTATTTACTCATTACATTAATTTCTACTACATTTGCAAAGCAGCTTTCCATTTTTCAATTCAGTGATAATTGGAAATGTCTTCTAGGACGGTTTTATTGGTTGGCATTGAGTAAATGCACCGGACATCAAAAGTTTCTAAAATAAGGCTTCCACCTTGGTCTGAGTGTTTCGAGCTTTTATATTCAGACGTGAACGGGAGCATTTACAGATGGTAGGAAATAACAGCTAAGCCCTTCAAAAGCTTTATGTGTTTAAGCTTTACCCTAAGTGATGATTAGGTTTTTTTTTTAATCGAAAATAGCTTAAAAATAATGCAAACAATTTTAAGGGCAATGGTGCTTACTCAGTGGAATGAACAGAGGATGGAGAGTGTGAGGAAGATGACAGAAACAGAGCCTGTGAGCCAGAGCGTGTGGCTCGTTCCCTTTTTAAGGAAGATTCCGAAGTGAAGACGACAGGCCTGAGTGGGGCTGAGGCTATGGCAGGGGACAGATAGAAAGTCGCATGAATGTCGGGTAGTCTTGTTCTTTTCCCCTTTGATTTGGTCTTTATTGAGGTCTAATTGATAATAAAGTCGTCAGATACATAAAGTTCACGTCATGGCCATTTGAAACGAGACGTACGAAGATCTTTTCAGTCTTTTTTTCTTTGTAGACATTGAAGACCTGCCTCCAACAGTCCAAGAAAAGTTATTCGATGAGGTGCTCGATAGAGACGTTCAGAAAGGTGAGCGTGGAGCCGAGTGTCATGACCCGCATCCACTTCAGTACACCTGTTGCTTTGCTTTGTGAGGTTCGGAGTAGTTTAGTGTGTGGTCAACTCGTTTTATTTTTATTTTAAATGAAAAATGTAAAGTCCTTTGAACAGGGCTGTGTTACGCTGTTATAGATATTCTGTTCATTATATTTTGGTAAAATGGGAAAATTGCTCGTTCGCAGCTCTGAACTATGATAGATTGCACGAATAAAGGTATAAAAGTTATTTTTAGGTTCTCTACTTTTAGACAGTACATTTTCATATTAACAATTTTGAAAATAAATTGTAAAGGATTTAAAAGTTGAGTAAATTATCTTAGTGCCACAAGCTGTTTTGACTATTCAAAAGGTGTACATTTCAAGTGACACATATTTTTAGGTGTTTATTAGTAAATTATACATAAACATTGACATCTGGAGAATAGGTTCTCACTTCCTCAGTCGTCCGCAGTTGTGTAGGTGTGAAAGTGAGCACACTGTTTACATCCCTCACGTAGAGTTGGAAGAGGAATCTCCGATTATAAACTGGTCCTTGGAGCTGGCTACCCGCTTGGACAGTCGGCTCTATGCGCTTTGGAACCGGACCGCAGGAGACTGCCTACTCGACTCAGTGCTGCAGGCCACCTGGGGCATCTATGACAAGGACTCGGTGCTGCGGAAGGCCCTGCACGACAGCCTGCACGACTGCTCGCACTGGTGAGTCGTGCCCTCCCCGTTGCAGTCCCCGCGGTCTTGCCGCGTCCCGCCTGATAGTGGCGAGACACTCGGTCACCCTTGGTGGACACCAAGGAAAAAAAACCTTGGTTTTGAACATTGAGACACTTCGAACATCTCGATGGTTTGTATACCCTTTACTGCACTTTAAAATAGAAACATCTGAGTTGCAGTGGCCTTGACTATGAAGGTCTTTGCTCGTCCTTTGAGTAGTTATTTCATAGTTTTGTTCAACTCTTAAGAGGTTCTGTTAAATTGTACTATGAATTTTTTTTCCCTCTGAGGCAGGTAGTCTTAAGACTTTGTTTTTATTTTGCAAAATTCTCAAACCCACAGAAAAGTAAAAATGTCAGTGCAACAGAGACCCCAAAACCTCCTTCACCCGACTGACGAGTCGTTAACATTTCCCACGTGCTCCTTCTCCACATAAACGTTCTTCTTTGCCACTTAGTTTTAGACACTGTGATGCTTTGCCTTTTAATATTTCACTGTGCGTCTTTCAAGAGCAAGGTCGTTCTCCTGCCCGGCCACATCCGCTTTTCCGCATCTAAGGAGACCACCATGGACTCAGTTATCCCGCATACGGCCCTGTCACATTTTCCAGTTGTCTCAGAAATGCCCTTTCTGTGCACATGGGTGTACGTGTGTGTGTGTGTGTGTGTGTGTGTGTAAACGTACACCCACCCCCCCACCCCCCTCTGTCCAGCATCTGGTTGAGTGTAGGACTGGTCTGTACCTGCAAACTCACCGTTGAGGTATCTGTCACTGGAAGTGAAGACTGTGCTTTGTGAATCAGTAGTTTGGGCCTTACGTTTGTTCGACTTAGGGTGTTTTCTTGTTTCAGACATACGTTGTCATTGTAGTTATCATCTTGCAAATGAGAACACTGAGGCTGCATTAAATGGTCCATTGTTGAAGTTAAGAGGTAGCAGAAGCCATTTGAAAATGTGTACATTTTCCCTGTATCCGTATCAAACTACGCTTTTTTGTTTTTACACCAAACCGAACGCTTACCACCATGAAGATGGCCCACTCCAAATAACGTTGGTCCCAGTGTTCGTTTAAACATTTTGAGCACTGACTAGTTGTGGGTTTTGTTGTCAGCATTTAGAGGTTACATGGAGTCCATTAGACTGTCAGCTCCACGAGAGACTTTTGTGATGTTTCTTGAGGAAGGTGTAGTCGCTACAAATAAGTAGCCTGACGGTTCGTGCACAGGAAACTCTTGCTATGGCTGCCTGGCATGCTCCGGCAGCGTGGGCGAGGCCGTTCCTTCTGTGAGGCGGGTTCATCGTGGGACAGGGAAGCTGATGCTCAAATGCTCAGTCCGTCTGACCTCTCGATCAGATTGCACGCTCACCAGGCAACACCCCCATGATACAGCCAGAAACTTGGAGGGTTTTTCCCAGCTACATTCAGTCAATCCACGAATCAGCCCATCTCAGACACGCTTCATCCGTTAATGTTTCTGATCTCCAGCAGTCTTTTTTCTTAAGATTTTCCTCTCCGTTTACACTGCGCCTGCTGTCTGCGTTATCCATCAGAGCCCTTAGCCTAGTGATCACAGTCGTTTTAAGCTTAAAAATTCAAAGTGTTACTCCTTGGCTTTTGTCTAAGAATTTTATGGTTTCAGCGTTTACATTTAAGGTCTAAGATCCATTCTGAGCTAAGGTGTCAGGTGACAAAGATCTAATAAAGTCATCAGTTTTGCACGTAGATTGTAATTGTCCAGACGCAGTACCATTTATTGAAGGAGACCCCCACTCAGTTGGTTTGGCAGCTGTGTTGGAAGTTATTTGACCGTAGAGGTTTATTTCTGACTCTGTTTCTTCCTGTGTCTGTCTTCGTGCCAACATTGGACGATCTTGAAGATTAGTAGCTTTGTGGTCAGTTTCAAGATCAGGATGTAAGTCTTCCAACCTTATACTTCTTTTTCAAGATTCTTCCGTCTATTCTGGATCCTTTGGATTTCCATGTAGATATTAGGATCCAGTTTATGAATTTCTGGGAAAAAGTCCCATGAGATTTTGGCAGATTGCATTGACCCTGGGTTAATTTGACAAGTGTTACCAGGTTGACGATGTTAGAATCCATCAACATGGAATTGGGTTTTGGATGTTAAACCAGACATAGGTTCCTGGACTTGGTTTCTTTGTCTCTTAATGAGCCAGCAGCTTTGGAGTTTAGGTCTTTGTTGGATGTGATGACTTGAACGTGCTCCCTTTAAAGTTCTTTGTTCTGCGGTCTTTTGTTTTGTTTAAAACGCCCACAGCACCTGGGCTTCCTAGGGGGTCTCCCACCCAAGTACTCACCAGGCCCGACCCTGCTTAGCTTCCGAGATGCGGTCTCCTTGCGTAGTGTTGAGTGCGATCGTTAAATCTGTCAGACTTAGCTCTCTGTCTCATTCATAAAAGGATCCCGGGCACTCGCCAAGAAACGTCTGGCCGTGCACGTCATCCCGTCTGTAACAGCACTGTTGTGTGAAATTTCTCCTTAAACTTTTCAAGATAGTGTATTTCGTTATTGGAACATTCAAATACATTTTTGTGTTTCGTAGGTATTTTTAAAGAAGGATGTCCATGCTTTATTTTAAAGCACTTGGCATTAAAACTTACATTTCTGGTTTAAAAACCCCTTTAATAGAAAAAAATTGTTTTCAATCAACCAAGAGTTAAACCTCTGTAACATTCCTTTCTGGTCTTTTTAGAAAATCTAAAATACGTTAGTTTACTTTTTTATGAAATCTTCCATTAAGTTACTGTAAAGAAGTTTGTACCACATTTATCTTCTGGAACTTTTCAGTGATAGCAGCAGAATGTTTTCTTATTTTTTCTTTTACTTAGAATTCAAATACGTAAGAAGGACCTGGGATTTCTAGTTCTTTATGAGTGAGAGAAACGGTATGTGACACACAGGTTAGATGTCTTTACTTCAGAGGTCTTTCTTGGCTTGTTTGTAAGACACTGAACCACAATTCTGAGCATAATTTATGTCTGGTTTTGTTCATTTTATATTTGAAATAAAGAAATGTAGATTTTGTTTCTGGTGGTTCATACCAGTGGCCCAGTTTGATTTTCAGTTTTCACAATTATTCGGCTGAAGTATTTAGAGAGGGGTATTAAACATAAAGAAGTCGTTTTTGTAGTTGCAGTGATGCTTTTCGGATTAGCGTGTGACAATCCTAGAGCAATTTTACTTAACGAAAGAAATCTCAAGGAAGTAACTGACGTTCCCAGGAGCACGTGGGTGCGTTCCGGTCGTTGTTGGTTCAGTGACCAGGTGGTGAGCGCTGGTCAGTAGTGGAGGAATATGCGTGGTCTTTGAGTAGCCAGCATCTCGGATAACTTTGAGTGGGTTTTTAAAAAATTTGTAAACTAATAGTGGACAATTACAATCGACTGTTTCATCAGTAGTGTTTGAAGTTTGTTGGAAATTTGGTGGGTGGTGAATTAAAATGTCTGAGTGGTAACCCTTGTTTAGGGAAAAAAGTACAGCTCACTGCCAGTGTTCGTTTATTTAATGCAGGAATGCTACGTTTTTCTAGGATTTGATGTTTTCAGTGATTGAGAATTACTACATTCTGTGAATGGAAATACATTTCTGGCAAATTTAGCTTTCACTATTCTTTTAGCCACTGCAGAACCCAGAGTGCTAGAAGCAGAATGATGTCGTTTGTTTTTAAAGACTATTGACATAGTCCAGCAACGCGAAAATAGTAGAAACGAGATACTTTGTGGCAGATTTTAATCCCCAAGTTGTCTCGGGGTGAACGCTGCAGCCACAGCCCCCGACATGGAGCGTTCTCGGGGCGAACGGGAAGCGGGTTAAAAGGTCTCCCCGCAGAACGGAGGCACTTTTCGTTCGAACAAATATATTTGCAAGGCAGGCACAATTAATGAAACCAGTAACCTTTCCACGTGAATCGCTTGAAGACTGCCGTGAACAGAGGATTGGAACGTTCAGTGCTTACAGAAGGCTTAATTTCTGCTCTTTTTCTTTTTCAAGGTTTTACACACGTTGGAAAGACTGGGAGTCGTGGTATTCTCAGAGCTTCGGTTTACACTTCTCCCTGAGGGAAGAGCAGTGGCAGGAGGACTGGGCCTTCATACTTTCCCTTGCGAGCCAGGTGAGCATGCTTCGAGGCTCCTTGCCTCTGTGAAGAAAGCAGGCCGCAGGGGCCCGTCCCTGGCTTCCACGAGCAGCCGTTACGGGAGGCGGCTCGGGTTCCAGTCGTGCCGCTGCTGTCCCCTGCAGAGCCGGAGGGTGCCAGGTTTCCTTTTCACACGATGAAACCGTCAGCGTGAATTTTGTAGCGTGATGCTTCTGCACTCTTGGCTGTTTATTCCTTCTGATCGCTTTTCGTCTATGCTGTCGTCTTAGGAGCGTGGCTCTGTGTCCCGCTTTCCCTGCCTGCAGGCCAGCGCCCGGTCTGTCTGAGGGCGTGCTCACCCAGGGTCACCAGCTAGTGCTGGGCACCCCTGTGCCGAGCGGTCAGGCCCTGAGGATCCGGTCGTGATCTTAAGGATCCCCAGTGGTGAGGCTCTATCCGTGTGACAGGCCAAGGAGAGGTGCCACGACACGAGCGGTTTCTAATGAACTTGGGAACGAATTGTCACAAGTGAACTGTGCGGCAGGGGCTCCTGTGGCGCTGCGACATGGGCCTGCTGACGATGCAGGGTCAGAGCCGTGTCAGGCGTCGTAGGGTGCGGGGACTCCTTGCTGTGTGCGTCTCTCCTTCCTGGGACCCATGTTTGACCAAATCTGTTTGGTTCTTGAGTTCGGGTAGTGGAGGACTCCTGCACGTAAACTTGGCAGGGTTTTTCAGGATCATTGCAGGTAGCTGTTTGAGGGCTCAGACCACTTTTAGCTTGGCAGTGTTATTTCTGAGAAAACGAATGGAGATGATAGGGTACTTGAGAGGGGGGACACGTTTTCCAGGTGCGATGATCAACGTTTTAACGAGAAACCCTTTCTTTTATCTTGTTCTGTATAGCCCGGAGCCAGTTTGGAACAGACGCACATTTTTGTACTTGCACATATTCTTAGACGACCAATTATAGTTTACGGAGTAAAATATTATAAAAGTTTCCGGGGAGAAACTTTAGGATATACTCGGTTTCAAGGTAAGCCGTGTTCAAGAGCGTGTCACTTACGATTGTCGTGCAGTTTGCAGCCACACCCCGAAAATCCCACTGATTTCCGTCCCCCTTTCCAGGTGTGTATTTGCCTTTGTTGTGGGAACAGAGTTTTTGCTGGAAAAGTCCCATCGCTCTGGGCTACACACGGGGCCACTTCTCTGCTTTGGTTGCCATGGAAAACGATGGCTATGGCAACCGAGGTGCTGGTGCTAACCTGAACACCGATGACGACGTCACCATCACTTTTCTGCCTCTGGTTGACAGCGAAAGGAAGTTACTCCACGTGCACTTTCTTTCTGCTCAGGAGGTAAGGAGCGCCCCGTCAGTCTCCGAGGGGGTCACGCCAGGGGTCACGCCACGCCCGAACCCAGCCCAGGGCCTTTCAACAGATGTGTCAGCCGCACTGCCAGTTGGGGCTTTGAATTCGGGTGTCGTGATGGTCACGGCACTCATTCTCTCAATGCTGGGCAGACAGTTCGAAAGGTGGCTTTTCAGAGCTGCAGGTAGGATGCAGCAGTGAAGACCGAAGTCCCCACCCTCGGGTGGCAGTGAGTGCTGGGGAGAGAAGGTGCCTCGGGGCGAGGCACGGGGGGCGTGGGGTTTGCCGGTTAACCCAGGTGGTGAGGGCAGGCATGGCATCCCTGAGGCAGTGACGCGGGAATCGAGATGAAAGGCGCTGATCCTGCGGGGTCTGGTGGGACCCCCTCCTGCTGCTGTGCCGCGTGGGGGTCCGGCCCAGGTGTGGGGTGCGTCAGCGCCCGGTCAAGCTTCGCTCTGGGGAAGCTGGGAGGCCGGTGGCTTCCAGTGGGACTGGCTGCCGGGTCAGTGGCAGGAGCAGGACACCAGCGGGTCGTCGTGGGTCCAGGGATGTAGACCAGGCCGGCAGGGGCTAAGGATGGGCCAAAGAACTCTCAGGGAACCCGGAATCTTGTAAAACTGTTGGTCTTTTATTTAATAGACTGGTAATCATGAAATTATAATAGCGACATTACCCAAAAATTCATAATGTTTTAGCTTCAGCTCGTACCTCATTTACTGGGAAGACTTACCTTGTCACGTGTTGGAAGCGGTGACCCTTTTCTAGCCTTTTCCTCCCCGGGATCAGTTTAGACATTTGCTTTTTGCTCTTCCATCACACAAGTGATCACGAGGTGGCTCTTCCCCGGGGTTCTGCGTGAAGCTCCCCCCCGAGGTCTGTTCCTCCTTGAGCATAGGAAACGGTTTCGAGCGTTCGTCTGGTGAGAGGTTGGGGCCGTGTGAAACGGTGGGGGCTTTGGCCTTCCCTAGTCGTCGTCCCAGCGGGAGCTTTCTCTCACGCCTTTCTGGTTAACCGGCCTGTCACTCTCCTCTTCTCCACGTTCCTCCAAAAGCTAGGTAACGAGGAGCAGCAGGAGAGACTGCTCCGGGAGTGGCTGGACTGCTGCGTGACCGAGGGGGGCGCCCTCGTGGCCATGCAGAAGAGCTCCCGGCGGCGGAGTCACCCCCTGGTCACGCAGATGGTAGACAAATGGCTTGACCGCTACCGGCAGATCCGGCCCTGTACGTCCCTGTCTGACGGAGAGGAAGACGAAGATGATGAAGATGAATGAAGAAAACCAGGGAGCAGGAGACCGAAGTGTCGGCTCCGTGGTGACCCCGAAGTTCAGTGCGTTCCAAGCGTCGTGCATGGCCTGGGACAGACCAAACCTGGCAGGACCTGCTCAGAAGGGATTTTCTGACCCACACCCGGTGGGGGCGACACATCTGCCGAGTGCGGACACAGGGAGCCTCGTTTGGACTACAGTTTGTAAAAAACCCTAATTTTATTAAGACAGAAAACTTTTTTCCTTTCAAACCGTAACTGTCTATAAATGTAACGCATGTGGTTGTGTACGAAGTCGTGAAATAGGAAACGTACCAGCACCTCCATGTCACTGCGTGTTTTCCAGCACGGGCACCCCCAGAGGCTCAGGCAGGTGACTTTGTTCCTTTGAGATATCCTTTTTTTTTTAAAGTAGAACCTCGCGTTCTACTTCCATCCTAAAAGCTCCGTTTTACGTTAAGTCCCACCAGAACTCCTTCGAGATTGGGAAACTTTTTGTACAAATTGTCCACAGCAAAACCAAAATAAAAACCAACTTTTATTTTATTAATAATTTAGTTCCGATCGTGCCCAATAAAACCAGATCTTTAAGGAACAAACTGCAAGGAAAGCCAGCATTTTTTCTCGAGTGGACCGCACGTGGACTCTGCTCCCCCGTTTCGGTGTCTGCTGCTCTGTCTTTCAGTGTCGGGCCTGCTCCCCCGTCAGCGCGAGGTGCTCCCCTGTTCGGAAGTCCTCGCTGCGGTCCTCCCGCCGGACGCTGGGCAGGCCTCTCCTCCCCCCAGCCCTTCTTCCCTGGGCGGTCAGGGAAGCGCTCGGGGGGGCAGGCCCACGCGGACCGAGGCGTGGTGACGTCTGCTCACCCGACTGGCAGTGTCGCCGTCCCAACCGCCGCGCAGAGGGCGGGCCTCGGGTGCTTCCCGTGTCTGAGCACCCAGCCTGCTGGGAGCGAGCGGAGTTAGAGGGCATGCCTGGCTTCGGCGCGCGGGCCACGTCGGTTCCGTGCGGAACAGGGTTTCGGGATGCAGCGAGGTGGTAAATGCGTCGTCCTCACGAATTTCTCAGCGGCCAGTCCGAGTCTTTGCATGTTGGGTCGTCGTGGCCATTCTTACTGAAAGTGAGAGCTGGAACCGTAGGTAGAGCAGCGTTTTCTGGGAAGCGGTGTTTGACCGCGTCAGGCGTACGTTCAGCGTGGGTAACGGTGTCGGACCTCTCAGGAGCCCGGAGCCCCGTGTCCTGATGAGCACTGTGTAGATCATCCGTGTGGCAGGGATCTGTAGAGAAGCCGCACACACACGCACACACGCGCCCCTTTTCCTTCTTGGATGAAAAGGCTGTGACACCTCGAAATACCTGCTTCTGGGTTTCTGCTGCGCTTGTCCAGACGGGACTGAAGCGTGCACGACCTGCAGCGTGATGCCGGGATCCTGAGCGTGGGAAAGGCAGCCGGGCGCTGGCCTGTCGTCGGTCCCCTCCCCTCCGCACACTCGTCGGAAGGGGTTCCCGCGTGGACGGGACCGCCCGCTGCGTGCTCGTGACACTTGCAGGAAAGTGTGTGCGACTTGAGGCCCCACTGATGGGTTTTGACACGTTAGAGTGAAGGTAAACAGTTTCCCGTGCTTGACATTTCCTTTCACGTCGACTTTCTGTGGTTCGCTCTCACCTTGGGCAGCGATGCCGTGTCTGGGCCCAGCATCTCCCTAGACTCTCCACGCGAGGGAGCAGCCCGGCCCCCGGGGGCAGAGGCTCCCCACCCGGTCGAGGCAGCCGAGGCAGCGTTTGAGGGAGCAGCAGCCACGACCGGGTGTCGGCGCGGTCGGGAACCAGACAGGCTCAGGACTCGGCTCCCTGCGCTGTCGCCCGAGGTGCCTATTTATTTATTTATTTATGACCAGCGACCCCGAGCGCATCTAGGTTAACGGGTACAGCGTTCCCGGGGGGGAGCCGCAGGCGACCCCGTTTCCTGGGCTCCGAGCGGTCCTCACAGGAGTGAGTGGCTGACGAAGCCAGCGTTCTGGGTGCCTCAGTGCTGTGTCCAGCTCTTGAACTATGAAACAGCCATATCTATCGTCCTAAGGTTCCACGTGGCTGGGTGACAGGCGTGTCTCTCGGTTGACTGGGCGGCGGTGCCGCAGCTGCGTGGCCCTGACTTTATGGTTCCCTTTCTAGGGAGGATGCACAGTGGTGGCTTCTGTCCCCGTTAAACCCAGGTGCAGCGTGCGCCTGCACCTGCCCTTTTGCTTTTGATCCTGAGGCTCACTGTGTCCCAGGCTGATGGGGAGCAGCGCTGTTCACAGGTGGCCGGGTCCCCTCCCTGAGTGCCTATTGGACAGGTGGATAAGAAGGTGACGGTGAAGTACCGCCCTGCTCCTGGAAGGGCAGGCCAGCAGCCATGGGCTCCGCCGGTCCACGTGAGGGGGTCTCAACGTGTCATTTCACGGGGGAGTTGGGGGGCCACTACTTCAAAGCGAGTGAGGAGGTTGATGCTTTAAGATGCCATAACTTTATCTTTTTTAATGGGAGAGGAAGGGGTCCAAGGCAGTGTGGTCCTTGGATCGCTGGACTTGGTACCCGCAGCTGCCGCTGGCACAGAGGGGTTCAACGCTATCTGAAAGAGCCATAGGATTGACTTATCTGAGCACATGGAAATGGCTGATGTTAATTATTCTGCAACATTTCTTTGTAAATACCATTAAAGAGATTTTGAGATTTACCTCCTTTCCTGCATTAATGCTTGAGCCAGGTAATTTCTGCTTTTAAGAAAATTAAAAATCAAAACTCTAAAACGTGGCCCATTTTGTTTCTTGAATGGACTTCGTTTCTAACCCCGGTTCCACCTTAGGGCTGGAGTGACCTAACACCGATGGACTCGGGTGAGAGTTTGGTGGTTCGATTCAGCTGTCGCATGAGGCCGCCGTCAGCATCCTTGCGTCTGGTTACCGACCAGGCAGAGAGGAAAGCATCGCTCCTCTTTGAGCCCTGGTATAACGAGCTGGAAATCGGCTGCTTGAAAACGCAGTGGCCTTTAACCCTCTCAAGGGGAGACGCTCACAGTGGTGAGATGTACTGGAGTTTCAGAACTTGACAGATTTTTATTACTTTTATTGAAAACTGCACTGAACGCTAAATGTCCACCTTTACAATAAACAGATACAGCAACGGTACTCACACTAAACAAAACAGTTCTGATAGCCATTACTCTTCTGTTTGGGACAGTTCAAGGTTTTTCTTTGTCACAAAAACAGGAATGTACCTATACAAAGGCTCAAAACAGGCCATCTCTTAAACAAAAAGGCGATGATTCACAAGGACTATGAATATAACATGTAACTAGTTGATACAAATCTAATAGGATTTGTTAAAATCAGTCACATCTAATAACACACCTGAAGTGTTCCTGTATAAAATATCACGTGAAGAAAAGAAGACTTTATCAATGTCTAAAAAAGTGGGTTTGTTCATAGACAATCTGACAAGTTACCATAAAAAGTATTTCCTGAGACATAAGGAAATGCAACATCATTATTCTTGAACGCCTTCAGTTCAAGACTTTCCACTCAATAAAATAGCTGAGGATCTGAACTGAGAAAATATATCTGAGTACAAACAGCTTGTGAAACTTAATACTTTTTTTCTTTTTTTCTTTTTTGCATCATCAGAGCTACGGTGTCACTGCACTCGCCCCGCTTGGCTGCTCAGTGCGCAGTTCAGGCGGGAGGCTGCTCTGGCCTGACTAAGCGTCCTCCCCGCTCGCTGTGCGGCGACCGACTTCCTCCCAGTAGGAGAGGTCGCCAGCCCCCGTGGACCGAAGGGACCAGTCACAGGATGGGGATGTCCTCGTAATCGTTTTTTATTTTGGTGTTTGGACCTCTCGATGCAACATTCTAGAGCAAGGTGTTCAGGACCTGCTGTGCCCAAGGGACTGGTAAAGGAAAAAGATCGATTTATTCTTGTGATTTGATGCACAGATGAGAAACTTAACACACAACAACAGGAGTTGGTCGTCACTAAGCCACGTGCCAGCCTTTCCACGCTTCCGTGAGCAGCGGCGCGCCTCGTTCCCCCACGTCTCAGCTTCTAGCTCCTTCGTAGCTTTGACGCTGCAGCGTCCGTGATGCATGTGTCCCGAGTCAGTCAAGAACTGTCAGCCTCTTTTCCTCTCAGTTCGTCGATTTTCGCACTGTCTCTTGGTCCCAGGTTTATCCGAACGATGACCGTTTGTCCTTCTCTGCTATTGCTCGTTGGGGTGCTCTCGATTGTCCCCGTGTTTTGTGGGCTGGTTGGGAGAGGGCGCTTGGGACGGGTGGGCCACCGTGGGGAGGTTGTGAGTCACCGGGATGCCTCCGGGGATGATCCCTTCCATGGCGGCAGGAAGTCCTCCCGGGGCCACACCCACGATGCCTGGCGGGTACCTGTGGGGGCGGAGAGCAGGGGCCAGGTGAGTCCCGGGCAGGGAGCTTCCTGCCGCTCCTGGCTCTTCCTATGGGGATGGTTTGTCATCCTTCCCCTCCCCGGAGCAAAGGAGAAACCTACGGAAAAGCTCTGAAACGTCGGCATCTGATCCACGAACAACAAATCTACCTAGTCCAGTGGGGCTGCTGGGCCGCTGACCGCAGCGCTTGGACGGTCGGAACGGCGCGCGCTAACCCTGCGCTGGGAAGGCCTGCACGGAAGGGGCACGTCTGCTCCAGGGACGGCGTGGAGGACTCTGGTGCTAAAGGGGCTCCCTCGGCCTGTTCGCTCCTCTGGCCCGGGATGCGAGGAGCCCAGAGCCGCAGGGGCACGTGAGCTGGCCCGGGGCTCGGTGCCTGCAAGGACACGGGGCCCTGGGCTACCTCTAGAGCCCACGGTTCTCCTGCACAAAGGTGACTGCTTCGTAGGACAAACACTGATGGGGCAGGTGCTTTAGGATTACCGTTACCAAACCCGTTACACCGGGGGGTACAGGGGATGTTGTCTTTTTCTGGGATCACTGCACCCCCCCCCCCCCCCCGCACACACACATGGGCTGTCAGTGTTAACTGGACAGAAATCCCAAGGGATTCCCTAGGACAGCTGAGGGCCAGGGCCCCTGTAGGCCTTGGTCTGTCAACCGGAGTTGAGATGGAGCCGCCTTAAAGGGCAGGCCGCCACCAGGAACGAACAGGGGACACCAGTGCTGTGACGGGCTCAGGTAGCGACGCCAGTCCGTGCTCGTGAGGGCAGAAACGCGCGGGGACGTCAACAGAACAGGCAAGCGAAGGGTAACCCAAGCCAGTCCGAGCGGCAGCGGCAGCGGCTTCCCTCAGGAGTGGGCTGGTCCCTGTTGCACAACCATCTTTAGCCCCCGCCCCCCACGGGCTAGAGCAGCGGCTCGCGGCGGGATGGTAGGCAACGGGATGGTAGGCAACGCTGGAGACCCAGCGGGGGCGGGAACCACAGCAGGTGCCCGCACACGAAAGCCCCGCTCCCTGCCTCGGCCTCAGGCACACCCCGCACTCTCCCCCTCCTGCCCCAAACTCTGAATCGCGGAGGAACCGCAGGGGCGCTCTACCCAGCCGGGTGCGCTGGCCTTCCCCGCGAGGTTCAGACGGGAAATCGAAATCAGTTCCCCTAAAAGCTCAGGCCCGTGGGCGAGGCACCCCGCGCCGCCGCCGCCTTTAAGGCAGGAGCCCGGCCCGGGCTGCTCCCCCAGGTGGGCTCGGTCCGCGGGGACAGTGCCCGGGCTCCCAGGCGGCCGGGCCCGCCTCACCTGTACGTGGCGCCGTTGAGCTCGGGGTGGATGGCCTGCTGGTCTATTACGGACCAGGGAGCGGTTGTGACAAAGAATTCCTTGTTGACGCAGTTTCTTAAGCTTTCGGGGATGCGGCCTGGAATAGGACGACATGGTTAACCGTGTTTTCCAAGGCGACAGCGAGTTAACACTGCGTTGTTGCCGCTGCCGGGGGGACGAGCCACACGTCTGTCCCGATGGACACCTGACAGCAGAGCCTTGGACTCCGTGGTGAGAGGGATGGATGGGCCTTGGATTTCCACGAAACGCGAAGGGTTCCAGGGCCCAGAACAGAAGGGAGGAGCCCCGCTCGGGGGTCCGCCTGCCCGGTCTGCAGCGCTCTCCCAGCCGACGCCAAAGGGAGCGGTTTCCCGACATTTCGTTCGGGGCCCAACCACCAAAGTCCCATCACCCCGAAAGGTGCTTTCTGCCACGGCAGGCCCCCAGCCCCTTTGGTGGGCGTCGGCGGGGCCGGGGCGGGGCGCGGAGGGGCTCACCTGTGATTGCCCGTCGGATCTCGGTGGCCGCGGCCTCTCTCATCTCGAGCGAGGCTTGTTCGCTATACCAGGCCGTGTGGGGCGTACAGATGAGATTCGGTGCATCTTTCAAGGGACCCTGAGCAAAGCTACACGAACGCACAAAACGGCACGTGTGAAAAGCGGAAAGCCCGGCACCCCTGGCCCCTCGCCCCGGGACCCTGCTCTGCGGAGAAGACGGGCGCGTCGTGGCAGGAGTCCTCGGGGCTGGGAATTTATGAACTTTCTTATCGAAACTTAATTAGCGTCGAGTAACCAGGAGCCGACAGGAAGGGACGGTTAGCCCTGTGGGGCCGGCCACCTCCCCGCAGAACCACCAGCTCGGGACAGCCGAGGCCCGCAGGCCGAGCCCGCCACACGCCCCTTTCCTGGCCACCTTTGGGGACCTTCTGGCCCTTTCACAGTCAGGACACGGCACACGCCCTTCGAAGGACGGACCCTGGGTCTCCAGCTTCCTCCCCGGGACCCGTCTGCCCGGGGAAGTGCCCAGGGTGCGGGACAGGTGTCACCCGCAAGCCGGGGCTCCATGCGCCTCGGCCACCCCCCAGACCCACCTGAAAGGCTCCGATTCGTGCACGTCGAGGGCCGCCCCTCGTATCCTGCCTTCCTTGAGAGCCTGGGCTAAGGCCTTCTCGTCCACCAGCCCGCCGCGGGCCGCGTTCACCAGGAAGGCACCCTGCCTCATCTGCGGAGGAAGCACAGCGGTCAGCCCGGGGAGGTGCCGCGGGCCGCGGGGGTCGGGAGCGGAGTCTCGGGCACAGCTGCAGGCGGGGGTCAGATCCCGCTAATTCTGAGACGGACACGAGGCGGTGGGAAGGTGGCAGCTGTGACCTGTCTGTCGCTTCGTGGAAGCCAGGCCTGCCGAGGTCAGGCTGCTGCTCGGTCCCGGGGCTCCCCGCGGAGGGGGCCCCGCCCGGCACCTCGCCCGGCGACTCGGGCTTCGCTCCCTGCTCACTGGTGTCCGCGGGCGCTGCCGGGGCCCGAGGGCGGCTGCTCCGGTTACCTGCTTTATGGTAAAGTCATTGATGAGGTGGTGGTTGTGCTCGTTGAGGTTACAGTGCAGGGAGACGCAGTCGCTCTGATACAGTAAGTCCTGCAGGGTGTAGACCCTCTGCACGCCCAGGGACCGCTCTGTCCCATCCTGCAAGTAGGGGTCATAAAAGATGACGCTGAATCCAAAGGCCTTGGCTCGAACAGCGACGGCCTGCCCTGTGCGACCTGTGCAGAAAGACAGCGTCCAGGTGAGCGGGTCCGCGGCCCCTCCGCCCGCGTCGCTGCTGGGACCTGGGGCCTGAGCCTGCAGTCAGTCCCCGCCGCCGCCGCAGGGGCTGTGCGCCCAGCGCTCGGGGGTGCCCGGGGACCGGCGCCTCTCCGGGCCCCACGGGGCCACGCTTCCTGGGCCAGGGCGAGCTGCTGTCGCCCGCACTGGCCGCCAGGGGTGTCTCACGCTCCTGTGAGGTACGTTTTCAAGCACAAGCACAGCCCGTGAGCGCCACGCGCCCCCCCAGCCTGGCCACCACCAGCGCGCTCCCGTTGGATGCTCTCGCCGGCTTCTTTCCGTTTCTCACCCCGAGCTTCGTTCCCTTTTTGCTCTCAGTGTCCGACGGACACGCTCTCCAGCCTGACGACCCGCGGGTGTGCACAGGGACAGAGCGAAGTGACCTAATGGCCCCGCGGTCGGGCCTGGGCACAAACTGGCGTGGGACACTGGGCTGTGGGGTGGGGACATACGAATCCTCGGGTGTGCGGGCCGGGCCTGACCCACTGGGGCACCCTGACCCTCGCCTCCAGCTTTGGGCCTCCGGCACGTTAGAGACCGATGCCACCTAACAGGGCACGAAGGTCCCCTGATTCCCAGGGGGCACAGACCCGCGGACCCCCCGAGCCTCTCACTTCTCAGAGCGGTTTTCAGCTTGAAAACAAAAGGGTCTGATGCTTGAGTGGGCTGATTTGGGGAAAGCACAGAATAAACCTTCATCTAAAACCATCGCGACTGTGCGGGGAGCGAGGGAGGAACAAGGGGAGATGCGCCTCCCCCGACAGGAAGCCCAGGGAGGGGGGCGACGTGCTGGACCGTCCCCCCTCCTGCTGGGCTGGGATCTAATGGGGCGTGGCTCCTGCTGGGGTTTGGACCCAAAGGTCTCTGAGGGACGGCGGCAGGGGGTCATCGTGGTCCCTCACGTCATCCCTCCTGAATGTCACCGCAGCCACAGCCTCGCCCCCACTGGGAGGGCCGACCGGCAGGTGCAGTGGCGACAGGGCTGAGTGGGGAGCGGCCTTAAACGTCCCCCCTGACGCAGGCGGAGCACGGGCCCGGGGCGCACCCCGTGGCTGGCCCTCCTCACGCCCCGTCCTGACGCACCCGACGGCCAGGTGGGGCTGCCCGGCCGCAGCCACAGGCCCAGGTTCCGGCACGACGTGCTAGCGGGGCCTGGGCGTCAGCTCCCAGAGGCTCCGCTTTCCACGAAAGCACAAACCCTGACCCGTGCCCTGGCGTCTACGCCAGCCCCAGGTCTTCCTGACTCAACCGGTCCTTTCTCCATCAAAGCCCAGCCCTGCAGCAGGGAACACGACGGCCTTGGCCTTTCCCTTCAAACTTGTTGCCACCGGCTTCCCCTTCGAACCTCTGTACGTGGTCCCAACCGGAGGCTGCGGGCCGAGCCTGCGACCCTGCGAGGCCCCCACCCCCGGGAGTGGGGCCTGACGGCGGCGGCGGCAGGGACCGGGCCGCCTACGACCCTGTCCCTCCCTGTCCTGGTTCTGGAAGGCTGTGGAGACGCCACGACCAGGGTGTGCGGGCAGCCGGGACCGTGGCGGTGCTGGGCTTACAGCCTCAAGGCAACGGGGCGGAGACTCCGGGCCGGGACTGGCCCGAGTGCTGCACTGAACCTGTCTCCGGAAAACAAGTGGCCAAGGGCACGGCCAAAGCCATGTCCCCTTGTGAACCTGCTGTGACAGCTGCAGTCGGAGGCCACGGGGACAAGTGTTCTGCCAGGGAGGCCGCCACCGCGGGGCTGGGCCACCCTCCACCGCCTGACGCGCTGCCTCTGGCCCGGAGCCACCGCCGGCCCCGCAGGGGCTGCAGGACGCAGAGGGACTGAGCCACGGGCGCCCGCAGGGCGCCAGCAGAGGGCACTGCAGCCCTCGGCACGTCCTCGCTCCTCCCGGCACCGGACGCCAACGCCGGGGCTCTGGCACGCGGACCCGGAGACGGGAGGATGCCACCCAGGCCGCCGCAGACGTCCCGGCCCTCAGGCTGCGTGTCGGCTCAGGGAGCCGCCCGCGAGCCGGGCCCCCACGCACGACCCGCCCACGTGCTCCTCGTGCCCCGAGTCCTAGGACACGGCGGCGCCGGGCATCCCTCCACGCCCCACGCACACCGCGGGCCGAGGCCGAGGGCGCCGAGGTCAAGTGACATCCTCAAGCCCCGGAGCCGCTAAGCGCTCAGTGCGGGGCTGGGTTCAGCGCGGCCAAGCGAGGCCCCGGGCAGGCGCACGAGGGGCCCTGGTGGAGCCCGTGCTGCCGACCCCTGCGGCGTGGCCTCCCCCGGAGCCCGCCCCAGGCCCTCCCGGGGCCACCGGCCTGGTCGAGGTGTCTCGCCTGGACCAGCCGACGCCAGGAGACCCGGCCGGGCCCCCTCTCTCAGGTGAGCTCTCCAAGCCGGTGACCTGACCGTGCCACCTTCTGCCTCAACCCTTCAGTGAGCCCTGCTGTCACCCAGGTCTCCGCTCCACCACAGCCCCCACTGGAGCGCCAGGCCGGCTGCCCAGCACCTGAGGGGCCCACCGAGCCGCCTCTAGCCGGCCACACCAGGCCCGGCCCTCCAGGAGCAGCCCTGACCCCTGACCGCCGCCCTGGGCAGCGGGGAGCGGGTGGGGACACGGGCCCTCTCCCTCAGGGACCCTCCACTCCCCGGGGGGGCGGGCGATGGGCAGAGCGCCCTCACGTACCGAAGCCGATGAGGCCCAGGGTCTCCCCGCGGATGCGGGCCGCGCCCGAGGCGACCTCCCGGATCTGCTCGACGCTCTGCACGCGCGTGCCCTCCCGCAGGGCCTGGTACAGCCACGCGGTCCGCCGGTACAGGTTGAGGATGTGGCAGACGGTGGAGTCGGCCGTCTCCTCCACGGCGGCCGACGGGATGTTGCACACGGCGATCCCTGGAAGAGGCCGAGGTGGGCCCGCGGTGAGGACCCCCGTTCCACGGGGGGCTCCGGGGCGCCCCGCCCAGCCCCTCTCGTGGGATGTGTGGTGCTGGGGCAGGTCCGGGTCTCTGAGGCCCGCTTGTCGCCCAGGGGACGCAGACCCCCTGGCCCCGGTGCTCAGAGGCCCCCACCCTGCTCCTGTTGGGGCTTGGCTCACACTCGAGTCCCCCCCCCCACGTCCTGCGCTCCCAGACCCGTCCCCGGGAAGTGAGCAGGGGGGCTTGGAGGGCGAGGGGTCAGCCCAGAATGCAATGACACCCCCAGCTCTGATCACCCGCTGAGGGGACTTTCTACCCACTCTTCAGGTCGGCAGGCCGGTCGCCTGCAGGGTCCTGCTCTGTGGGCCACCGCACAGGGTCCTCGCACCCTCGGGACAGGGCTGGCGGCCTTCCTGGACCACGGCCGCGCCCAACACGGGCTCCCTGTCCATGTTGTCACCTTTGTCACCTTCGCTATGACCCCTTCTGAACCAGTGCCAGGAAGGCATGTGGAGTGGGAACTCAGGGGCGCTCGGACCCCGCCCGGGGCCTTGGCCTCATCTCCCCGCCCTTCCTGGTTCTTGCAGGACCCAGGTACCTGCTCCAGGTACATCGCTGCCTGCAACAGGCAGGTCAGACGCTGGGCTGGGGGCGAGGTGCTGCGTGAAAAGGCCCCAGTGCGTGCTGGAAAGGGAGCTGCGCCCCCAAACCCCGAAACACGACACTGCGGCCAGGGGACCCCTCGGTGCTTTCGGGAGGGGCACACCTGCAGCCGCCTGCCTCTCTGCCCTCCTTAGGGAGTCTGCTGGCCGAGCGTGCCATGGAGCACCCCTGGGGACAGGAGACCTGCTCGGAGGCCACTTCCCTCCAGCTCCCCCCTCGAAACGGCGCAGATGCCTCTGGGCAGTGGCTTATCAGACTGGACCAGCGACAGTGGAAACGCCCCCGCTGACACCCCGTCCCCGGTTTTCAAAACTGTAGCAGGCCCTGGCCGTCTTTGGCGGCTGCCAAGGACTCGGGCCAGAGCCCCGGGCCTCCCTGCCACAAGGGACCCTCTCCGGCCCCTCCCCGGAACGAAGTGGCTGGCTCCCCCCAGGGAACGCCACCCCAACGCCTCGCAAGGCCGGCCGCCGCCTTCCTGCCAGGCGGGGAGGGCTGTGAGGGGGGCTGGGGCCGCCGCCTTCCTGCCAGGCGGGGAGGGCTGTGAGGGGGGCTGGGGTCACCGCGCCCGCAGCGCCAGGCCACACTCTGTCGCCGTCTGGACGCGGGTCTCGGCTCCACCGAGAGCACAAAGGACACGTGTGGTCGAGCAGGGACGCGCTTGCTGGTGGCAGGGAAAACGGAGGGTTTTCGTTTCCCTTAGACGTGCTCGCGTCCTCCCGGGTTTCTTTGTTGCAACCAAGCGGGGGTCGGCGTGCTGGGGAGGGCGGGAGACGCCCCTTCCCTGATCCCTGGCGCGACCCCCTCTCCTGTGCACGGCACATCGCCCCCCGCACCCAGGGCAGGGCTGAGGGGACGGGGCCTGGCCAGTGGGGACCCCAAAACCACCGCGCAGCTCCCCGCCGCTCCCGCTTCCAGAGGGGGAATGCCCGCCTCCTGCCTTCTCCTTCGGGGGGCTGGCCCCGACCGCCTGCCGCCACAGCCTCAGACCAGAGCACCCAGCACCATCTCCGGGAATCAGGCCAGGCGCAGCCCCGGCCACAGGCCCCAGGCCCGCTGCCTCTGCCCGACTCCTGCCCACGAGACGCATCCAAATCCAAGGGGGGGGGGACGAACCCCTAAAACCACGGACCCGCACCCAGAACCCCAGGCTGGGACCTCGGGGGAGGAAGCCGGAGCCCCTGGGGTTCCCTGTCTGAGAGGCGGCAGGTGGGTGGTCCTGGGCATCAGATGGGCCCGGCGCTCAGCCAGGTGGGACGCCGAGACGCTGTGGGGCCCCCGGGGGGCCTGGGTGGGCTGACGGGGGCGGGGGCAGTTCGGGGACATGCAGACCGGGCCAGGCTGCTGACAGGGACACGGGCACAGCCCAGGGCCGGGGGCCGAAAAGCCCCGAGATCCTGTGGTTTCGAGGAACCGTTAGCCTCGCGGCTTCAGGGCCCCAAGCGCCCACCGGGCAGAGCGCAGCCCACACACCCAGGTGCAGGGCCGCCCCGTTTCCCCGAGGCTCGGCCGTCACGGTCAGCGGGTCTGGGGCAGGAGGGCCAGCCCCGGCCTCAGCCCCGCGCTCACCGAGCTCGCCGGCGGCCTTGACGTCGACGTTGTCGTAGCCGCTGCCTATCCGCACGATCACTCTCAGGGCCTTGAACTTCTCCAGGTCCTCCCTGGTCAGCGTGATGGTGTGGTACATCATGGCGCCCACGGCTTCGTTCAAAACCTGCGGGGCCGAGCAGAGCACGGGTTGGAGGCCCCCGGCACCCCGAGCCGCAGGGGTTTCCGGCGGGAGAGCGGCCCGAGGACAAGGTCTGGCTGTGGCGGTCCCCGCTCCCCCCAAGACGAAAGGCCTGTGAGGCCGGGAGGTGACGTCTGGGGGGAAGGTGAGGACTGGCCGGGGGCGACAGGAGGGAGGGACGGGAGGGGACCGGCGGGAGGGCAGGGCGGGTGCTCCCAGGGCCCCCTGACGTGGGGGCCGTCTCCTGGCGGGGCGGGGGCGCCCACCTTCTCGTGGATCTCCTGCGTGGACTGTGCGTCACAGAAGGCCACGGTGGCCAGGTCCTTCAGGATGGGCATCTCCACGGTGCAGTCCCTGCCGTCCAGCAGTGCCACCAGGGGGCGGGGGTGCAGGGGGCCGTTCATGATCTGGGGGCGGATGCCTGTGCGGAGGGGGGACGCGGTGGGCGGCAGAAGGGCCTGTCCCGCGCGCCGCGGGGCAGCGTGACGGGCGGCCAGTCTCCTCCCTCTGCCGTGGTCCCTAGTGTCTCCGCAGCAACCCCCAGCCCGGCTCCCCGGGCCCAGGACCACCCTCACCCTGGAGCCGTCAGGGAGATTGGGACGAGCCGCGGAGACCGAGCAGGGACATCGTGCAGCTCACTCGACTGCGGCAGGACAGGTGCTGCCCGCTGGGCCCCAGCGACCTCACTGGCCACCGACGGGGCCACGTGGAGCCACCGCCACGTGGCACTCGGGCCACGGCATCTGCTCAAGCCCGGAACTGCTGCTGCCACTGGGGCTGGCGCGGAACCACCTGCCACTCCTAGACCAGAGCAAGGCCCGGCGTCCTAGGGGGCATGTGGGGCGCACGGCTCCCAGCTGTGCCTCCCTGCCCCTGTCGGGACCACCGTCCTCGGGCACACACGAGGGGGTCAGCGAGACAGGGGCAGGGCAGTCCCGAGGGGGCTTCCCGGGGGAACCCCCGGTGGACCCAGGGCCCCGGGCTCAGCTCCCCTCGCCTGGGCTGGTCCCCCGTGTGCTGTGAGTGGGCCACGTGGTCAGGTGCAGGGACCGGAGCGGTCACACCGCTGCTGCCGCCCGACAGAGACAAAGGACGCCGTCCCCACAGCCCGGGCACGGCCAGGCAGGTCCCCTCTGCGCGCGGCCCAAGCCGCAGAGTGTCAGCCCTCAGCCGTGCGGTACCCCGCGAGGTGGACACACCACGGAGTGGACAAGTCCCGAGGTGGCCAGGCCACCAGGGCTCGGTCGGTGAGGGTGGAGGGGCAGCCCCGGCCTGGCAGGCAGCGTGAGCCCCGCAGGTTGCCCTCCGGTGCGAGCAACAGCGTCCTCACCCGACCGCTCCCTCCAAGTTCACGCCGGCAGGTCCAGGGTCCCGCACCCCCTCCTGACGGCCGGCCCCACGTCACGTCATCGTGACCCACCGTGGCCGTGAGGACCACCCTGGGCTCCGGGAGGGACCTCGGCCATCGCGATGGCCAGGATGGACAACCCCGCGTGTCTCGTCGAACTGGAAATGTCCAGTTCAGCGTCGTGGGTCACGAGCGAGGACGAGACGGCTCTCGCACACCTTGAGCCTCTGGATGCCTTGGGACCCTGACCGGGGCCCGAGATGCCCACACGGCTGCTGCACAGTGGCCCCTGCCCCGTGCCGACGGGGTCCCCCGCCTCAGCTGCAGCACCTCGGGGCAGAGGAATGCCTTTGGTCCTGGCCTCAGAGGAACAGGCCGGTGGCCGGGTGGCGGGGAAGCGGAGGCCCGTGTGGGCGGCTCTGTCATCGCGGCTGTGGCTCCTGAACCATCATGCCCCCCCCGGCCAGTGAGTGGCCGCCGAGCTCCTACCGTCTCCCCAGGCCCCCCATGCCCAAGGCAGGCATCCAAGTGAGCTCACCCCGACGTCCTCAGCACCGGGGGGACCAGGGGCCCCACCGCTCGTCTTCGCCAGCCCTCGACCGGGTGCCAGGGTGGCCTGTCCCCACCACTGCTCGCCCGCCTCTCCCCCACCCGCCACGAAGCCCGGGGTCTGCCTCCCGAGGCACTGGCCGTCTTGGACGGTGTGAGCACCTGCCTGTCCCCCCCTCAGGGTGAGGAGCACCCGCCCTGACTCCCAGGGGTGCTGGCATGGCCGTCTATCGGCCGACGTCTGCGAGTTCACAATCACGATGAGAAATCAAAGAGGCTGATTCGAAAGCGACCACACGGGGCAGGGGCGGCAGGCCCGGGCAGGCTGTCGCGAGGCGTCCACCAGGCGTCAGTGCCCGCGTCCCGTTACCCGGGGAACAAACTCCAGGTTGCCTAGCGATGGCCTCCCTCCCCGCCTCGGGTCCCTTCCTCTTGGGCGAAACCCAGCTCGTGCCCTCATCAGACTGGACGAGAGCAACGTGGCCAGGGCTGGGTGCTGAGCGGGGACAGCCGGGTGGGCGGCGGAAGGGGGCGGCCGCACGTGTCCCGCGTGCGGTACGGGGAGCCCAGCGCAGGGCTCTGCAGGGGCCACACCAGCCCCCAGCACCGGGTCCGCTGCCACGAAGCAGGAGACCGCGCCACGCACGCTCCCCCAGGCCCAGAGGGACGCGTCCACCGCACATGGCGAGTCCAGTCAGATTCCAGCCGCCCTGCCCGCCCCTGAGGTCGTGCCGGAGCGAGAGGGCCCCGGGAAAGGCCCGCGACGAAGGCGCGGACGCGCTCCGACTCGGCCCACGTCGACCGCCGCACCGTCCAGGGCCTCCGACGCGTCGAGCGGCTCAGCGTGCGGAGCAGGACTGACAGGTTAAGGGTGGGGACCGCAGACCTGAAGATGACGCACCCCCCTGACTGCGGGAGATGGGCACCACCTCGGGGCTGGCCCCGGGCTTGGAGGGACCGCCCGCTGCCCCCCGAGTCAGGGGAGTCTGGGGGGGAGGCGAGGCACAGTGCGTAACGAGACGTCGCTCACCGCGGGTTCGCGACCGAGCGCCAGGCTGCCAGTTCCTGGACCCGCTCCAGCCCCAAGGCTGCCCAGAATCCCGGGGCCCCCCGTTTCCGTTTCACAGTCAGGGAGACCGGACGAGAGGTGACCGACCGACCGCACACGACGCGGCGAGGGACGACGGCGGGATGGCGACGGCCGCCTCGCGGTGCCCGGAGCCCAGCAGAGTCCGCGGGACGAGGGTCAGAGGTCTCGGCGGCCCTCTCGTCACGGCGACTGTCCCCACCGACGGAGTCGCCCCATCCACCCCTCGACGATGCCAGCCGCCAGCTCGCCGCTTTCTCTGGGAACTGCACTTTGCCACATCACCCCGCAGCAGCAACCACGGGGCCACACGCCCGTTCTCCCACGCGGGGCCTCGCCCGAGCGGCCAGCACGCAGCGGCCTGGGCTCCGGAGCCGAGGACCCTGGACGCGGTGCTGTGCCCGCCGAGGGCACGGCCCGGGTCCTGGCCTCGCCCCGGCCCCCGGGGGCCACCCCCCGCCGAGGCTGAGGTGGGGGAGGCTGCGCGGCCTTCTCCAGGGAGGTGACGCCTGCCCCCGGGGTGGGGACCACCAGCGGAGGCCGCTGCGGTGTTGCGTGAGTTTCTCGTTTTGAAAATGTGCCTGCGGGAACTACAGGAGAGGATGTTTGGGAAAAATACAGTGAAATGACGATGAGAAAGGAAAAGCGCCCAAGTGGGGAGGCGGCGGCAGGCGCTGCCCGCCCACCCGCTGGCCCCTGGCCGCCGGGCCGTGTCCCCGCCGCCTGTGAGCTATGGGGCGTCGCGGGAACCGCGACGAATCCACTCACGGCCGGACTCGCCTACCCGACCGGCCTCCACGGGAGCGTTTGGGGGGTCCCTGCCCCCAGCGGGGCCTCGGCACAGCCTCAGGGGCGGAGGGAGGCGAACTGTTGGGGTACGGAAGGGCCGCGGACGCCCCTGGAGGGCCCCTGCCGGGCTGAGGACTGCCCCATGAGCCCGGAGCCGCAACGGCCCTGCCCTTGGAGGTCACCGCCTGCCGGGGCCCAGGACCCGTCACCGGAGCCCTCTGGGCTGCTGCCTCCGTCGCTGGCTCGGCCCCTGGAACCGGATGGACCGAGGCCCGAGGAGCGGACAGCGAGCCTGGCAGGCCCAGGCTGACACCCCTCACTGTGCCGCCGGGGCCCAGCGCCCCAGACGCACACCAACCGCCAGCCTGGCCCTCGCCGCGGAGGGACACAGGGGCAGCCCAAGGCTTTGCTACCTCGGTTTCTCACGTGGCCCTACAACTAGTCACGGAAGGGGGCTCTCGAGGACCCTATCCCGGGCCTGCTGTCCCCGAGCAGCCAGGAAGCCGGTGTTCCCAGGCGGGACAGCCGGTCGGATGTCCCCTCCCTGCCCTTTTCCTCTGTAACTTTTTCTTGAAATCGAGTCACTCCTCAAGCGCTCCAGGCGCAAAGCCCCGTTCACGGGAAAACACCAGAACCAGCACCACAGAGCGTGTTCGTTCCTCCGCAGAAGGCACCTAAGAGGACGGTCCCCTGCGGGGGAGCGGGGTGGGCGGAGGGGTCGGCTGTCTGCGCCGAGGACGGAGGGAGGGCCCGCCGGCCCACGCTGGGCTGCCGGGGACAGTGTCCCCCCCAGGCAGCGTCCCCTCAAGGGACGGGAACCTCCCGTTCCTCCCGGGCTGGGCGAGCCTCCCGGAGGGCGGGCGGGGGGAAGAGGCAGGCACCCGGCGGGAAGCCGCCAGCTCACTCGAATGGGACACGGAGCTTCGCGACGTCGACTGGTGACAGTTTTAACGAGGATTAGACCACGACCCGCGGGAAGCTGGGCCTGTGAACGGGGAGGCACTTTGGGGTTCGGGGGCGCAGGGGGGCAGTGAGGGAAGAAGGCAAACCGCGGGCCCGGAGCTACCGGGGGAAACGGGCCAAGGACGCCGCCTCGGCCGCCCAGGAAAGCTCCCTCTGAGCACCGGCCCGTCCGTCCCGTCTGCGCACGCGGCGGACTCCTGAGGTGCGCTCGCGTCTCGCTCTGCTCGGGGTCCGGGAGGCCCAGCGAGGTTCCCACCGTCCCGTGCCCGGCTCTGCGGGGACACTGTGCCCCGACCCCCCCGGCTCCGTCGTCGCTGCCCTCGGTGCTGCGTCCACCCGGCTGTCCCCTCGCGTGTCAGAGCCATTCCCGACCGCCGGGCTTAAATCCGCTTAGGACCGAAAACCGTCCGCGTCCGTTTAATCTCACAGAGAATTAATTTCCTTGACCGACCCAGAAGGCAGCACGGAGGAGAGGAGAGGGGCGAGGGGCAGCCCCGCGGGGCGCCAGTGGGGGCGGGCGAGCACGGGGGGACGGCGGAGCCCCCCGCGTGTGCTGAGCTTCGCCGCCTGCAAAGCCTGGGCCAGCTCGTGCGCGGCGTGTCCTCCGACGGAAGGGCTGGCGCCATCACCCCCCCCTGCAGGGCCAGCGCTGGGTCGCGGTCCCCAGATGCCACCCTTCTTCGGGGTGCAGGGTGTCCCCGGGCACTGGGGTGGCCTTCTCCAGCCTCCCCCCAGCCTGATGGTTTGAGGGTCAGCACCCGAAGACCAGGCAGCCCCAGCAGGATCTGCAAAGAACCTGGGGCCCCGGGGGGATCAGCAGGTGTGCGGGGCCGGGCGGGGAGAACCCTCCTCCGTCCTGACTCTGATGGGACCAGTCTCCTGCTCCAGGGCACTGTCTACCCCGGAGACCAGGGACACGATCTCAGCAGAGCGAACGAGGCCACGAGGGCCGCTTTGGTGACGGGGACGTGTGACCACCACTCGCCGCCCCACAGACCCCAGTAAACGAACCAGACACCTCCGGCCCTGCCCTGGAGGGTCCTTGGGCGGTGTCCCCTCGTGACTAGTTGGGGGTCAAAACGGCACCAAGCGGATCCGGTTGCATCATCCAGAAAAGTGGCCGGAAAGACAGGAAAAACCCCAGAACGAGCGCGCGGGGGCCGAGCCTCGGCCGAGCCCTCGGCAGCCTGGGCTCCGCGGCGTTTGAGGACGGAACATGGCTGCGGCCCTGCTGCGTGCCTGCTCCATCCGTCACAGGGAGGGCTCGGTGACAGCAAACCCGCGGCTGTGGCCGACACCACGTGACACGGGGGAGGGGGCATCGCCCGTCACGCCCACTTCAGAGGGTCCTGCCGCGTGGGACACAGGCGCCCAGGTCAGCGTGGGAGCGACGTCTCCCACGCGGCTGGTGGGCCGCGCCGGGGCCCCGCCTCGCCCGGCCACCGCGGTCAGCAGACCCGCCAAGGAGCCTGTCATCTGGGGGCTTTTTGTTATTTATCTGTTATTTACAGGCTCCAAGAGAGCCAGGCAGGAGGAAGCGGCCGTCAGCCAGGGAGGGAGACGGACAAGCACGTGTTAGAGGACCCGAAGCGCACGGAAGTCAGGGCGGGCACCCCCCCCCGCACTGCGGACACACACAGGCCGCCTCCGCGAACGGGCAGGGGAGCATCCGCGTCCCAGGCCGTCCCCGTCCCCCCGGGGAGGGGAGCGAGAGCCGGGCGAAGCCCCTAACGAAGACCGACTCGCTGGTCGCGCGGCCAAGGCCGAGGTGCTCGAGCCACGTCCAGAGGTGGCCACGTCCAGAGGTGACCACCTCCCACTGCAGCCCGGCCTGGCAGCTGGCGGGGACGAGGCGGGGCTGCCGGCCCCAAGGCCAGGTTTCCAGTCGGACGCGGCGCTTTTCTTAGACGTCGATGCTACCCTCTCGGGAGCAGAGGAGCAAAGCAGCTCCCCAGGAGCCCGACGGCAGGTTCCGGCAGGTTCCGGCAGGTTCCAGCAGGCCCACGTCGGGCTGCCGACCCCACAACGCCCACCGTGCTAAGTGCCATGTGCGCAGGCCGAGAGGCAGCTGAGCTCTGACCCCGTCGCCACGGCGCGCGCTGCTCGCGGGGAGGGTCATGATGACACACTGAACGTCCAGGAAGGAAGGAGGGGAGGACGCCGGGGACGGGGCAGATCGTCTGACGGGGAAATTCATCTGCTGGCCGTCGCCCGACTGCAGACTCCCGGGGGCCTGGCTCGCTGCCATGCAGACGAAGCAGATCAATACCCTCCGGCCCGCAGCAACCTGTGACCACCGCATGCCACGCGACCGGAAAACACCCCTCACCCCAGGCCCGAGGGACAGAGACCGCTTCTGCGAGAAGGCGGGCACAGTCACCGGGCAAAGAGGAAAACAGGGCCACTTAGCAGGCCCTCCTTCGGCGGACCTGCCCAGGCCTCGGCGGCCGGGAGGTAATCTTTCCGTGATGGTGACCAAACCCGCCCGTTGCTTGGCAACACGTAATTAGGCAACATGTTTTCAGATCCGCTTTGCAAGCCCGGCCATTTTCAGATGAAATTACCGGAGCAACAAATGTCACCGCCATGCAAATGAGCGGGGTGCGAAGAACGCACGTGTGGCGGCGCGGGCGCGGGCGCAGCCCCCCCCCCCGGAAAGGAGGCGACTGTTCTCCCGTCACCCACTGATTAAAAAAAAAAAAAAAAAGAAAATTACGCGAACGATAGGATCAGATTCGAGGTGAGAAATCCACGCAAGCGGACTCCGCAGCGAGACGCCAGAGCAGCCCAGCCGGCCCCCAGGCTCCCCCCGGAAACGAGAACGAGCCGGCCGGGAGGTACAGAGCCAGAGTCGCCATCTCCAACGGCCGCAGCTGCCGGTCAGCGGCCCCACCAGGGCGAGCGAAACGCGATGCCACGACTCGGGGCTGCCCTCCCCGGCGCCCTGGACCCGCCTCAGGTGTCGAAGGGGTAGATTCATCGTCGTTCCACCATGGATTTCACGCCACTGTCCCCCGCCCTATGATAACAAATTATTCAGGGAAAAAATTCACCGAAAAAGAATGGTTTTTACAGTTTTGGGGAGGCAGGAGGGAAGACCACAGGTCTACAGCGAAGTCGGTAAATAAAGATTCTGGAGTTAAAATAAGCCTGAGTGTTGCTCAGGCGACGGCCCCCCGGGAGCCTGCCACGGCGCCCGAGGACACACACGCGACCAGCGGCACCGCTCCCGTGTCCTCACGAGGATCACCCTGGATCCTCTTCTCGTTCCTCGACTTGGAAGTGGCGTCCCCCCCACCAGACGCAGGATGCCCGACTGCGTCCTCCGGCGTGCCGGGCTGAGCGTGTTTTCGAAACAGGGAGGCCTAAGGGATCCCGACACCCTGCTCCACCCAGCGAACGTGCACCGTGTCAGGTCCGCGTGGCCAATCCTGCCCCGACGACGACCAGCGGGCCGTCCGGAGGTGGGGCACGCACCACGGCGCGGTCCTGACGGCGAATGCATGTCGCACGACCCACGGGAGGCACTGCCTTCCCCAAGGCCGCCCCCCCGAGCTGACCGTGGCGGTCAGGCCTGGGTGGTGCCCGAACGTCTCCCAGAACCACCCGTGTGTTTGGTCACCAAACAGGGACGCCCGCAGGTCAGCCTGAGCTCAACCGGAGCGCTGGAAGGCCACAGCGTCCCAGGGGGGCGGCCCGGCCTGAAAATCTGTTTCCCCCCGGAGAACCCGTGTCGGCCGCGGGGCTGGGAGCCGGCCGCGGTGCGCGTGACTCCGGCCTCGCCAGGCTTGGCTGCAGGGCAGCTGGACAGTGAGGGCCCGCCGTCCTGGGCCCCGCCACCCGCGCGAGGAAGTGGGGAGGGGTGCGTTACTTGGGTCCGGAGTGAGCATGGTGGACACGATGATGGGCGCCCCCGTCCGCCGGGCCACCTTCTGGTAGGGCGAGTGCGGCAGGTGCAGGCTCTGGCCGGCCGGCGGCAGCGTGGGCAGCTCCGCGGGGACCCCGGGCTTGCGCAGCAGCTGGGGGCTGGCGTGGGGGCTGGGCAGCGGGGACGCGGCCACGCTGCGCTCCCTCTTCAGCAGCTCCATGGGCACCGTGGACGCCGTGGAGTAGGCCGTCCTGGGGCCCGGGTTCGGCAAGGCCACTCCGGCCTGCGGGGGGCACGCGGGGCCCAGCCGTGCCGTCAGGGCACAGGGCGTGGGCGAGCCGCACCTGGAGCCGGAGGGGAGGTGGGCGGCCTGGGCGCCCACGCCGGGAGCGCCGTAGGTGGCTGCCGCCTCCAGGAGGTGCTGGGAGGGCGCGCTGGCCGGGCGGCGGGCCAGGTCTGCAGCTCGGGGCGGCGCCGCCGGCAGGGGGGGACCCACGGACTGCGGCTGCAGACAGGACAAGTCGCCGTGGGGCTCGCCTCGGTGGCCGAGGCTGCCGGAGCGGGTCCGGGGCAGGGGCCCCGCCTGGCCCTGCCTCCGCAGCTGCAGCTCGGTCCGGCAGCCGCTGGCCAGGCGGCTCAGCACGCGGGCCTGGCCCAGGTTGGGCGCGACGCACTTGATGTCCGCGTCCTCCATCGTGGCCAGGACGGCCGGGGAGTCAAAGCCCTGCTGCAGCAGGGCCACCAGCGTGGCCTCCGCCACCCCCTCAGCCCGGAGGAGGGCCAGGAACTCGGGCCGCACGCCCCTCCGGCTGCCGGGCCCCTGGAAGGCGGACAGGTCGGCCTCGCAATTCTCGTAAGCCATCCTGGAGGCGACGCTCTCCTGTCCGTAGGCTCGATTCAGGGCAGCGGGGGCCAGCCCTGCGGCCCCCTCGGAGGCGGCAGCCCCACTGGGGTCCACGACCAGGCACGTGGGGGCCGCCTGCCTGGCGGGCGTGGGGTCTAAAGGCCTGCCGCTGACGTCGTTGTAGACCTGGCCGGGGGCGTAGGGCGCTGCCTCCACCCCGTACCTGCCGTCGGCCGGGTCCCCGGCATAGCGTGCGGGCGACGAGGCCCTGCTCTGCGCCCGCTGCCCTGGAGTGGCCGTCCTACCTCCAGCATCCCGGTACAGGGGCCCCGGGTCCTGCAGGGCGGGGGCCCGGCCTTGCACGTGCTCCCACGCCATCCTGCTGCCAAGCACTCCGTAGCCGGGCAGCGGCCGGCCAAGTCCAGGGTCCTGTGGGCGGTGTGGCTCCCTGGGCGCCCGAGCGGCTCCGGACAGGTCGCCGTAGTAATCCCGTGGCAGCAGGGCGCCGCGGGCGGACATCACGGCCTGTCTGCTGTCGTAAAAGGTGAAGTCGGGGACGGAGCTCTTCCTGCCGGCCCCCGAGCCGTAGAAGGCCTCGCGGCGGAGGTCGGGCGCCGGCTCGTACCAGGGTCCCTCTCCACCGCCGTCCGTCAGGGAGCTGCTCCGGCCCGGAGCCTCTGCCATCTCCCAGGGGCCCTCGAACCACCCGGGGGTGTCCCAGCTCTGCGAACGCCCGATACTGACATGCCTGCTGGGCACCGGCATGGGAAGAAAGGGAACGGCGGCCCTTCTCTACGAACCTTCAACGACGCGCACCAGAACCAGGCCGGCGGCGTCCCGGCGGTGCCCAGCCCTTCCGGACCGCAGAAGAGCCGAGTGCGTGGGTTTCCTATTTCAAAGGACGCCCTGAATTATTCATCCTCGAAACCCTAGCAGACAAAGCACGGCGCGCGCGCCCGGTCACTTCCCTCGCTCCCCGACCGCGGCCGCAGTCCTGGCGAGGAGGCTGCCGAGCCTGCGGCCCCCGCCGGCTGCTCACATGGCCCGCGGCTCTCCGGCGCGGATTAGGAGCTAAATAAAACCCCTAAAGCTTTTGTTCCATGTGACATCTCCAGACTGATGGAGCCGCTGCCCTCCCTCCATCAGGGCCTCCCGACCCGCGAGGGGGGACTGTCCTCCCACCGAAGCTCTGGCTTATGGCCCCCGCCTCGCCGGGGCGCTTTTTGGACGAGCACTGCTCCCCTCCCCCGACGCGGGGCCTCGCCCCACCCCCGCTCCGGCTCCTGAAAGCGACAGAAGGAAACCGGAAAGAGACCGCTTTCCTGGCCAGGCAATCCTAATCCACCCTGATGAAACGTTAATCCACTGAGTGCGGCGAAGGACAAATTAAACGTGAACGCGCAGGCGGGACGGGGAGGCCAGCGGCTCAGACCCAGTCCCGGGGCATGAGGCGCCGAGACGCGGGCCAGGTCGGCAGCCGGAGCTTCGCCAGCGTGCCGAAATCTGGCTCGGAGATGACGCCGTGCTGGCGAACGGCACGGGTGGCGTCGCAACCTCATCGTCACACACACAGGTCCCCTCGCACCCCGGGGGGGAGGGGGAACGGACCCCATCCCGAAGGAAACAACCCACCACCCGAGCACACGACCTAGGGTTGGCGTCGTAAGGCTGCACAGGGGTCGGCGACTGAGTGCAGCGGGGAAGCGGCTGCATCTTGGCTGCATCGTCCTTCACGGACGCCGGGAACCTTCGCAGCCGCGGCCCGGTCGCCCGGCAGACGGCGTCCCACTTTCCCATGGGCTGAGGCCTCACGCAGCCCACGAGAGACTCAGGTCCAACCGCGCAAAGAGCAGCCACTCAGGCGCGGGGCATCCCCCCAGCGGGGGCACCGAGCCATGTCCCGAGGTACAGAAAGGGGGTCCCAGGGAGGCGGCACCGCGCACCGACGGGGCGGCCGCTCCACCGTGTCGCAGGCCTCGGGCAGGCGGGACGCTTTCAAACGAGAAGCCACGCGTGTCTGATGCCGCTGAACTGGGGGGGGGGGCGTTTGCCTCCCACTAGGTCTCTCAATTCATGACCCAACTGGGACCTTCAGCTAAAGACAAACACCAGTCTTTAAAAAAAAACACTAAACTTTGTTTTTTGACGTGAAAAACACTGAAGACAAACGCCTTTCCAGGAACCGGAGGTTCACAGCGACGCGCGACGGTTTGAAGGGGCAGCGCCCGCCCCGTCCCCCACGTCCTGATCACGCTAATGATGACGCTTTGGGACAAACTGTTTAAACCCGCACCGACCCCCCCAAACCGGAGCTGCCTGGCCGGTTATGTGAACACCGTGGCCCCCGCCTCTGACCCCCCAACGCCAACAAGGCCTCAAGTTACCCAGGAAAGCAGCCTCTGCCTCCCAGCTGCACGGAAGGACCCGACCGACCCGCCGCGCCGCGGAGCTGGGTCCCCGCGTGCAGGAGGCCAGCCCGCGCCATTCCCGTGTGGTCTGCGGGCACGTTCACCGTCGCGGGCTGGGAGGCCCAGGCAGGGGGGTCGATGACACAGGCGTGGCCGCCCCGGGGCAGCATTTACACGTCTCGCCACCAGCCCGGGGAGCTGTTCGCTTAGAGACGCATCAGCAAAGACAGGAAGATGTAACAGGACCGCGGACGGAACGGACACGGCACTATCTGGTTGCAGCAGCTGTGCCGGCCCCGCTGGGCGGGCAGGCGGGCTCCGAGGTGGCTGGTCTCACTGGCGGCCCGTCTGAGTGAGCACCAGACAGGGCCGCGTGGAACCACGCCTGGCGTCTCCGTCAGGACACACCTCCACCGAGAAAAGCCTGACCAGACGACCCCGGGCAGCCCCCAGCCCGCATCGGCCTCGTCGCCTGCCAGTGGGAATTCTGCTCCGTCGCTGCCACCTCTCCCGCCACCGGCCAGAGACGGACAGCGGCATTCCTGACCCTTCAGAGGGGCCCGGCAAAGGGGCACCTCGGACATCACGCTTTTCCCATGGGGAGTCTAACAGAGGGATCAACACCCGTCGAGTGTCCGGCCCCTAACGACGACCCTACAGTCAGGGCCGATGCTGTCACACCCAGGTGCCGGGGACGGAGGAGGCGGGGCCTCGCCCAGGGCCACAGCGTCCAGCGTAAACTCCAAAGCCAACCTCTAACAACGTGAGTCTGTCCCTTTTAAATTTCCAAAGCCTAAAGGCAGTAAACACGCCACTTATATGAAGAGTATCAGGGAGTAACTCCCAGACGGACGACTGCTCCAGCCCCGCAGAGCGGGGGGAGCCCCGGCCTGCTCCGAGCCGATAAGCGGCGACTGCGGAGCCTCAGCATCCCCCCATCGCGCCATTTCCGTTGCCTCCCTTGTCACGAAAACCTAAGGTCCGGTGGCGTTCGAGACATGGGACCCCCCTCGTGGGGCAGACACGTCCCTTCAGAGGCGTCGGGGCAGAGCCCCTGGGCAGTGGGGGAGCTCGTGGCGACTCCCCCAGCCTCCGAGTTGCCAGTTTCAGTTCAACTTCTCCATCTGAGGCTCGGCCGCAGGCTGCAGGGGACGTGCACCGGGGCACAGGGCAGCGGCGGGCCGCAGGGCGGAGTCACCGAGGGCAGGGAGGACCCCCCCCCTTCCAGCCCCTTCTGCTTGGAGCTGCCCAGACTCCCGCCGCCGCCTCGGCCCTGGGGCCCGCCAAACGCCACGACACACGCCTCCCCGCGTGCGGCAGAGACACCTGCGGCTGGACCCGCGCGGTGCTCAGCACCCGGCAGGCGTTTGTTTATTTATTTTCCCAGCACATGGAGGTTTTTCAGAAAGAACTGCTTTTCTGCAACCTCACGCGGGCTAAAGTAAAGCGGGAGGGGCCCGGTTTCTGAGAGTCACGAGTCACGCAGACTTAACTTTCTCATCCCGCAAGGACGCTCGCTACGGACAAGGGCACCCACCGAGGGAACAGCCAGCACCTTCTTAAAGCGAGCGACAGGCAGCCTCTCGCAGACGGAACGAACCGCAGCCACAGCCCACCGGGGCAGCGTCAGCAGGACGGCGGTCACCCGCCCCCGAAGCCAGTCCTTCAGCCCCCCCTGCCACTCAGGCAGGCGACTCGCAGCCGCGGAGACCTGAGCGCTCCGACGTGGCTCTAGATGGAAAATCGGGGAGGGGGACGACCACGGACCCCCCTGAGGCACGTCCCGTTCCGATCGACACGATCGATGGCCTGGGAACCACACGCACTGCTCTGGGGGTCTAGAACCTTCTCTGGGATGGGGTGTGAGCTAGAAGGGGCGACTCCCACGGCTGGACTCACACACAGCAAGACCGCGGCTCCCGCTGCCTCTCTCTGTCCCCTGAACGCGGTCGTTTCCCGCCACTGGTGGCAGCAAATGCTGGCTCATGCTCAGGAAGCAGCCGCACCCAGCCCCGGGGGCTGTGTGGGGCCAGCCTTCTCCCCCCAGCATGGCCTGGGGCTTCCACGTCCAACTCCAGCCCGTGGGGCCAGGAGGCCGAGGCCAAGGCAGCTCTGAACGCGGAGGTGGCCGCCCCGCCCCCACCCCAGACGCCTCCCTGTGCCTGCTGAACCTGGGACGGAGCCGCCGCAGGGTCCCCCCACCCCCCGCCTCCGGCAGGAGGTGCCTCCCCGGGGCAGGCTGCTGAGGTTAGTGGGTTGCACGCCGCTTTCTGGCGGAGACGGCCAAGAATAGGCCCGCGGCCGCCTTCCCACTTCTAAGTGCTCTCGGGATATGCCGGTTGCTTTCTGTTTCTGTCGAGTGTTGCAGAATTTCTGTTGAAAGCCAGCTTTCTGCCTTTCAGTCTCGTCTTTCCTTCCGTCCGTTCAGGGTTCCCTCCACCTCAGGGACTCAGATCATCGCAAGCGGAGGTGGAAACCCCACGTCCACTGAACAGCAGCGGGCAGGTGGCAGGTGGCGGGGCTGGAAGGCCGCCGTCCCTACACGACAGGAGTGGGAAGGGAAAACCGGCAGGGCTGTCCAGGCCCCGGTGCAGGCACCAGCATCAGCGCGGCACCCAACACCCTGGGGTGCTCGCTGCGTGCTCCCAGCTCCTGAGCCCAGAGCATGGAGGCCGCGGGTCATTAGTGCCACCTGCAGAGGAGCCCGGAGCCCTGAGTGGACCTTTGCAACCCGCCCTTTCGGGATCGGCTGCGCGACAAGGGGCCCGGGTCCGCGCGCGACTCCAGGTGGAGCTCCCGAAGCGGAAACGAAGGCTGCACGTTGCTCCGGACTCGACTTCCAGACCCGGGCAGGGAGCTTAACGAGAGCCACGTCACAACAGCTGGGTCTGCTCCCGCTCGGTGTGGGGTAGAAAGTCCACTCCCTCACGGCAGGTTTGGAACGAGCGGGTGAAGCAGTGTCAGCCGGGACCCCCGCTCAGACTCCAGGCCTGGGCGAGCCGAGAGACAGAAATCGACCCGCTGCACTCCACGCCTGACGTCTCTTCACCTGTACGGGGTCCAGAACATTCCAGAACTCCTTCCTCTCACTTTTGTTTGGGATGTCCCAATTTCCTCCCACCAGCGTCTGGGTCAGATAACTTAGCCCCCGGGAAACTTCCTCAAACTTCCTTCACCCACTGTTACTCTGTTCCTGGCCCGAAGAAACCTGCCACCCATCAAGGTGGGAACATCAGGAGAGAACCCGGGCGATGGCGCCGTCTGCACGGCACGGAGGGGCCGACCACCACCTGCTTGGAGGTGCTTCGCCCAGTCCAGGGTGCGAGTGAGAAGGGCAGGACGCTCCTGGCGCCGGCAGCGACTCACGATGGACGCTCCAGACCCTCCCACGGGCGAGTAACACACCAAGAGGGTCAGGGACGCTGCAGACAGCTGCGGCGAGGGGTGCGGTGACATGCAGACCTCGTCTCCCTCCCGGGTACCTCCTGGCCCACCTCGGGGTGCCGGGCCAAGGTCATGCCTGGGCCCGGAAGGGGAACTCGATGCTCAGAGGGCCACCACCAAGTCCCTCCGGAGACGAGAGAGCCAGCGAGAGCAGAGCTTCCTCAGCGGGGGTCCAGGTGCTCGCCAGGCCGTGGTCTGACGACGGGCGTGTCAGTCCCTCAGAAACAGTGGCCTCGTTTCACGGTGCCACTCTTACAGGTGCGTCTCTTACAGGTGCGGGAGAAGTGAGATGGACAGCCACCTTGGGGTTCTGGTTTACAGTCACCCCAAAACCTGGGATCGGGCTGATCGGTGCGGGGGGCGGTACACCCTGGCCCAGGGACCCCCGACACTGTGCACAGCTTCCACGCCAGGATGCTGTGCCGCCCTCGGACCTCGTCTAACGAAGGGGCCTGGCCTGGAGGCGCCGGACCGCGGCCCCGGGGAGGTATTTGTTAGGCCCGGAGGCTGACGCTGTCCTCAGAGGCTCAGTGACCAAGAGGACAGACGGCAGGCTGGGGAGACGAGCCAGTGGCGGGGTCGGGGGAGAGGCTCCGTGGAGGGGCCCAGAGTAGCAGCCCCAGAACAAACCCCACGACAGGATGAATCCCACCCCCAGGCCCCCGACCGAGCACTCCTCAGCCCCAACGCCGTGCGGAAGCGGAGCGGGGACGCCACGGGACATGCACTGACTCCACGAGCTGTACGTCTTGTCTGGTTGACTATTGTGCATTTACGTAGCCGATGTAATTATCACTAATCACATAATCGCTGGAAATGTGGATAATTGCCTGATCCAAACATATAATTACAACGTATAGCAACATTATAAATCCCATGTAAAAATCCACATTTTGGGGCTGGAGATAGTCATTCTAAATGCCGGCGGACTACCCCGTAGATGGCCGGCTTCCACGCCGCTCCCTGGGAAAGTGTTCCAAAAGACGAAACACTGCTTTTTTAAAAAAGAGAGGTAGAAGGCAAAAAAGAGCATAAAAGTAAAGACAAAGTGATGCCAGCCGGAGACTTTCCCTGGGAAAATACAGGTCACGACGGCCCCCACCCGCCCCTGCCGGGAGCGCCCCCTCGCGCGGCCACCCACGCCCCGGGAGCCTGGAAGGTCCGAGACATCGCTGCTTCTCGAACATCCTGGGGCCACGACTGACCTCCCAGGGCGGAGCACTCCACGGAGACAGGTCACAGCGACAAGCGCACCCGTTTAGAGCGGGAACGACACTGGGGAGAGTTTTCCTGCACCTCACGCCCGTGGCGTTTTCCGACGCGTCTTGTCCTCGGGGACCAAGCTGACGCAGAACCAGATCCCGGAACCTGTAACCACCCACGTGAGTCACGGACCCCGGCAGGCGGTCCCCATGCCCCCATCCGACTGGCCCACCTCTCTCCCCGCCTTCAGTCTCTGTGCTGCTGAGCACACCCCGCGGAAGGGAGACCTGGACACGACCGTTAGGGGCTCACGCCGTTTCTTCCTTTCCTGCGGGGACAGGAGAGGCCCTCCCTGAGTCAGGTCACGAGGGGGCTTTTCACGCCCCGGGACCATTTTCCCACGGACGTAAGGCTTCGAACACAAAGAAGTAAAATGAAATCTCCGCTTTTTTCCCCACATCCTATTCTCAACAGCCACAGGGGAGGATGGTGCTGAACGACCGATTCCACCGTCGCCCACAGTGAGATGGTCCAACAGGAAGGTCGTCGGCCAAGCCACTCTGGTCTGTGACGGCCCTACAAACGCGGGGCCTTTCTGAGTTCCTCGTGCGGTGCCGAGTGAGGGCGCGCCCTCTCCTCTGACCCGCAGGTATCTGGGGCACGTGGAACCAGCCCCGCTGCGGAGCCTCACACGGCCGCGCCCCAGGATGGAGTGATCCCGGGCATCGGGGAGGAGCAGAACGGATGGTACCTGTCAACGTGGAAGGGTTGCTTTAAAAAAAAAAATGGGATCTGGCTTTTAGGTCTGCCTGCAAGACCGTAATTCCAACTGATCCAGACGAGCCTCAAAGACTTGGGCTGGTGGGAAGCAAAGCGATGCGCTGTGCTGTGCTCACAGAGCAGAAGAGACATCCCCCCGCGTGGCAGGCACAGCCGGGGTCTGATCCTGGGCAGGCGAGGAGGGATGGAGCGTCACCCCTTCCTCCCGTGGCTCCGACTCCGGGGCCAGAGGGGAGAGCAAGTCGGAGTGGGCCCTGAGGAGGCAGCAGTGTTCTGGAAGCAGCACCTGCGCCAGGAGGATGCTCGGGTTCCAAGCCAGACGGGGTTCACGGGACGGGGGAGAAGAGAATGGGCCCTGGAGTGTCCTGTCCGGCATGGGACCCCACAGCCAGGGCTTCGCGGGGGCCGTGAGGCGAATAGGAAAGAGCGTGTGATCCTGGAGACCAGGAGGGATTCGTCTGCGGCCTTCCGCGGAGAAGGTTCGAGCGCAGTTAGCTCAGGCTTGCGGAACGGGGACGGGCGGGAACCACAGGCAGGGCCGTGCACCTGCGAGGCCTTCGGGAAGAAGCAACAAATCCCACGGAGCTGACCTGGGGGAAAGGCCAGACGAAGACCCGCAGGGGGCCTGGGGTCCCCGCCTGCCTGTCCCACCCTACCGACGGTGCCGAGTCCGCTTTTCTAAATGCAGGCGGCGCCAAGGAAGCCCCTTGGGGCCGGGTGACGCTGACGAAACACACGTCGGCGGTCACGGCTTTTCGTCTGCCCGAGTCACTAACTTCAGGTGTCCACATGGAAAGCAAAACTGCTACCGTCTCAGGTTCCCTGTTCACGGATGAAGATGCTCAGTGGACGTGAGCGAGAGGGCGAACAAAGGAATAGGGGCCCAGCCCAGCGACCACCCGAACAACACCCTGCTGGTGGTCAGAGGACCCCTCCTGCACCCCCAGAGAAAAGGGCAGCGGGGTCGGTCGTAGGCGTGGCTGGCCCGATCCGGCCACAGATGCCTGCACTGAAGGTCCCACCCCATTCGCCCACAATTTAAGCTTCGTCATCATACCATGCTTATGCCTGGAAGTTCATGATAACGGACGGTTTTCTGGGTGCGCGCCGGCAGCCAGGTGTCATTCACAATGACCTCGCCTGCCAGTCGCCTAGGAATGCCCCCGGGACCCCCATCACGGCCCACACAGAAGGCGGACAGTCCCACTTCTGAGACTTCTCCCTTCTCCTGTGGCCTTTGTATGTCGGTGCCTCCGTGGGGCACCCTCGGTCTCTAAAATAAACTTGAGGTCCACCTTCCCTAAATCGCGAGGCCCTGTGATCCCCCATTGCGTCCCTCGAGGAAGGACCGACGGGAAAGGCGAGCTACACACCTCAGCGCTGCCGTCACCCCCTCCCCGCCCCCTGCCGTGGGGCGACATGCAACGCCCCCATCGGTCACCAGGTGACACTGAAATTCCTGTTGAAAAATAAAGAAGGATGAGAGTGAACCATGCTTGGGGGGAGGGTCTGAAAGGACCACCCACGGTTTCGCCCTGACCTGCAGCCCTGGAAAGCGGGGAGAGGACCCTGGCTCTTCAAGTCCATTCTTGTTCTCGTCGCCGATGTGGCATCTCCAGGTCAACGCTGGGGCTGGGGGCGGAATCGGCCCCAGGTGTCCCTGATACCAACCTCGGAACACTGATCCCCTAGGGCTCTCTGGAGCAGGGGACTCAGTACACCCAAACGAAGCACCTAACCCACTAAACTTAAAAAGTTCCCATTAAGTCAGGCGACCCCAGGTCACGGGACATCGGACAATCCTATCCTCCGGGCTCTTCCAAGACATTGATGGATGCTTTTGAAAAGTCAAAAACGGCCAGGGGGCTATTTTAGATCAAGAGACCAAAGGAAGAGAGAGGCGACAGCTGGATGACGTGTGTCCCTGGGCGGGTTTTCACAGACGTGGACCAAGGAGCCAACAGCAGCGGCCCCGGGGGAGGGAGATGTGGACTCGCCATCTGACGCTGCTTAATTAACCCTGGGGGGTGACTGGGTGTGTGTTTACTCAGGGAGGGAGACCTGAGCCACAGGTACCGCTGCCTCTGCGGCCTTCCTCCAGATGGTTCTGGGAAGGTCCGTCCCCCAAACCCCAAGCCCATCTCTCTATCTACGCATCTCCAGAAAGAAGCAAACGCGTGTCCATCGAACTACTCGGCCACCTTTCTGCAGGCCTGACATTTTTAAATCCCATCCTGCCCTCTACACTGAGGCAGGACCCCAGCGCCTGATGGGCGCACGGAGCTCCTTCGGGGCGCACAGCCACACAGCAGAACACGGCCTTGACGCCCCCACCCCCGGTGGCTGGAGCCGTATCTACCTGAGCAAACAGTTCCACAGGGACAGCTTGTAGGAGATGCGTTCCTGTCCCCACATCAGTAGGCGCGAGTACATGTGGGGGGCCCCAGGGGCTCCCCTCCGTTACCTCCGTGACAGATCCCGCCGTGAGGTCAGCAGGCCACACGGAGCCACGCCGAGCCCGGCTCAGCGGCAGAGGCTGGCCGGCCACGAGCACTTCACGCCACGCCCCGGCCCCCTTGCTCGGGATTTCTTCCCACTCCCTACTCGGGAGAGGACGGTGCTTCGTCGTCACCGTAGCGTTCTGCCCCCATTTCCATTAGATTTTAATTACGTGTATTTTCCTTTCATGAATACAACACTTCCGGACCTTCGCAAAGATCCCAGGGGTGAGAGCGTAGCCCGGGGCAACGCTGGGATCTTCAGGAATTATCTCAGAATCCATCTCTGTGAATATCTTAATTCAAAACAGAGAAAGTCCCAGAAGTTCAGGAAGTCAAAAAAGGTGGTCCTCAGAGACGGCATCTTTTATGTGAGGATCTCAGGTGAGCGGAGAAAAACGGACCTGGGGGCCTCCCCCTTCCCCCACGTTCCCGTCCGCCCCATCCCCACCCTGGAAGCCGGGCGTGTCCACCGTGGTGGTCAGGCCTGCTCACCTCCAGGCCGGGGCACGGGCACGGGCACTGGCCGAGGGAGGCCTGGCCGGCGGTGGGGTGCGTGGGGTGCAGTCTGCACAGGGACCAGTCCCAACAGGCGAGGGGCGGGCCCGGCCTGGTGAAAACCCGCCCCTCTCGCTGGCTCTTACCTTCACAAATTCTGTCCAATCGCTGCCGCTTGACTTTGTGCTTATCCACAAGGGCCATTCTTTATCGCACTTTGCAACGCTCTGATTCAAAAGGCAAAGCGGTCCTCTAAGAACTTAGGGGAGCTCGCGGGAGTCTGCGGGCATTACGGCACTATGCACCCTGAAACAAGGAGAAAAGAGGCCTTACTCTCTGGACACCCGGGGGGGGGGCACAGGACAACAGGTCATTCGGGACTTTGCTGCCGCTTTCTGCAAAGGAGGGGGGGGACCCAGCCGTGTGGGCGTTTGCTCCGCTCCCTCAGCCACGGGGAGACGGGGCAGCTCCAGGCCCGCGGTCCCCATCTCCTTCCTGCTGTCCGCCCGGTCCCTGGAAGCGAGGGGACACGCACCAGGCACTGCCATCTGCTTCTGCGAGCACCGAATGGCAGCGTCTGGACCTCTGGCTTTTAACTTCAGGGCTGTGAGCACCCACTGACGACCAACCTGCATCGCAGTGGCGTGGACTCCAGCCTCCAGCGCTGGAGACCGAGCCACGGTCAGCGGGGCCTGCGCCGTCGGTCTGGGACCCGCGGACGGGCAGGCTCACGGGCCGGTGGGGGCCGTCTGGGGAGACTCTGACCTCGTTTCCGGCTCACCCGTTGTACCAGCGGAGGCCACAGGTCATGACCCGCAACCCCAACCTCCCGGCTTTTGACCCATTGCTGCAATCCTGTTTTATCAACGACAACACCCACGCAGGGGAAAAGCTGTCCTCTGTTACCCCGCAAACGAGGGGACAGACGGGAGGCTCCGGGGTCAAGAACGAGGAGTGCGGCCATCAGTTATGCAAAACGATGGCGGTTCCTCTGTCCAGGGCCAGAATGCAGGTCTGACCACGGGACGGTCCCCGCCTCCTGGCCGAGCATGTCTGGCTTCCCAGCAGTGAGGCCGCGAAGGCACCCCGCAGACGGACGGCGACAGTCACGCGACTGCTCTAGAGGCAGGCAGAGCCCAGTTTCTGATCACAGAAACCATCGATGCAGCCCCAGGCGACACCAAACGCTGTCCGAACCTGGGCTGCCCCCACTCCGGCAATGACCACACGGGGTTCGCGAGACGAAGGTCACGCCATCGCACGCTGGGCCGTCGCCCCGAAGAGCGGGGCGGATGGCGACGCAGCAGGCACACCTTTTACACGGCTGGGCTTCAGGAGAGGCACCCACGCGGGGGGCGGGCACGCGCCTGTCTCCTAACTCTGAGACGAGCCTGAGACGGAGGCGAGGACCTCCGGACCCAAGCGTGTCACCTGTGAGGCGCGAGGAGGCTGGCCCAGAGCGCGGCGGGCCATTCCGCTGGCTCGGGTCCCGGGCTGCGGTCACCCAAGGGCACGGGCCCCTCCTCGACCTCGCAGGGAGGAGGCCAGGCCCTGCCTTCGCTGCCGCACCCCGCGGCTGAGAATTAATCAGTTAATATCCGTCGGGTGCCGCAGAGATGAAAAATGACAGCGTCTTCGTCTGAGGCAAGATCGGCTTCACACCCTCCTCCCCCGGTTCCCCAAGTGAGGCGTAATCACTCTTTTTGCTTTCCTTTGCATTTTAATTTGTATAATTAGATGGCTTCCTGAAAAATTGATAAGTAGGACCTCGGTTATGCAATCGGAGGAGGGAGCAGGCATCGGCTCACACAAATCGTCTGGGCCCCAGGATTTAAAAAAATAATAAAAAAAGAAAAAAAAAGAGAAACGGAACCGACTTCTGTGCCAGGCTTTTGGGGGGTGGGGGCGGGGGGAATACTCTCTATGGTCGGGCCTCCAGTGGGGTCCCTGCCGGCTGTGGCGCCCACCCAGGTTTCACACTAGGAGCCGACGATGGGTTCAGAGTCGCAAGGCCACCAGGCCGAGCCTCGTCCAGGCTTCACGGCGGTGACCCCCGATTCGTGCAGCTTCCATCCCTCCCGCAAAACTTATTCTGAAGCGGGAATGGATGAAATGGGACATTTCCGTCCTCCAGAGGCGCACGCTGTCACACAGGCCTCTTCCAGGTGACACGGACAGGCCTTCCTCGAGCTGCGAGCCGCGGTCCCCGGCAGGTGTCCACGCCGGGAGCGCCAGCCAGCACCTGGCCGTCCACACGGGCCCGGGGCGCCTGGGTGCTGGCCTCCACGCATAAATCACGGTCAACTGACAACGGGCGGCGTTTACCAACAAATAAACAAACATGCGGAAGAAAACGGGGGAATGTGTTATGCTCTCCCACGCTGCTGAAACTGGGAAAGGTCAAAGCAGGGTGGTGGTGGCGGGAAGGAAGTTCTAGAGCCTGCTACCAGGATGGTCATGGGTAAGCGGCCCCCATGGCTGCAGAATGGGGACCATGCCGCCCGACAATGTGTCCCTTTGACGTGTAGACTATTTTGAGCTGAAGGAAAGCAGACCCCAGCAGACTCAGGAAAAACTTTTATCTCCTCGTTAATCAGCGAAATGAACTCAGACGGAGGGCCTGGCCCGGAAAGGGCGCTAGTACCAGAGAACACTTTCTACGTGGATGTCCTATCTGTCGGGCAGGGCAAGCACCTCATTACCAAACATCGCTCTTCTCATCATCCCGAGACCCGCGTTCCCGCCTCAGAGCCCCAGGTGCCTGTCCCATTACCTAGCTCGGGGTGGCCTAGACGCCTCAGCGGTCCCCGTGTCTCGCTCCCATTTTTATGGGGCTCCTGTGCATGCAGAATTAAGATTTTCTCTCCCCTGTTCGTCTGTCTGATGTCGGTTTCGTTATTAGAGCAGCCGAAGAACCTAAAAGGGAAGACGGGAGACGAACTTCTCCTTCTCGGCACATGGCAGACTCTGAAGCGGAACAGCAGGTTCCAGCCTCCCTTGGGTGACACAATCCGCCGACACCAGCCCCCACCGCAGACTGTCATTCCCTCTGGCTCAGGCTGGGGGTAAACCTCAGCGCAACTCAAAGGTCAAAAGGCAAGTCAGGCCTCTTCATAAATAGGAACGGCGCACCAGGGCCCAACCTCACACACTCACAGACACACACACACAACACCGCCTTCTCCCCGGACAGAGGGGCACCGAAGCACAGGGCCGTCCACAGCGAGGGGCACGTGGTGTCAGCCGAGAGGAGGGCTGTGATCTAGGGCCGAGCAGTCTGGGGCCAGGGGATCCCACTGACCTCGGAAGGAAGAGACACCTGGACAAGAAAGCCGCCCGGAGACGCTTGTTGACTGCGAGGGGGAAGCCACAGGCAGGCAGGGCAGATCCTGTCCCGTGGGGGCTGCAGAGTGGGACACGAGATTGAAGAAAAGGGAAAACAGAAAGAGCAACCGCGTCTGACGACCACTTGCCTGGACGATTGAACACGAAACAGAAACGCCTCGAAGGGAGGGCCAAAGAATCGGGAGGTCCCCCTCCCGCAGCAAGGCCGAAACGCGGGGCCGGCGAGCTTTACTGAGCAGGACCTCCGGCGGCCCTGACCCCTGACCCCAGAACCCACCCAGTCCTCGCTGCCGTGCATTCGAGAATCGCAGAAACGCTCGGGCCGCGTCCCCAGTTTCTGTGTTCTAGGGCCTCGGCTTCGTACGACGGGGCAGATGAAGGCAGGAATTCTCACAAAGTAACTGACGTCTTCCCAAAGCAAAGTCCCCCCCTGACCGGTTAAACACGATGACAGCCTTCAGCTCGGTTAAGGGAACCCACTCGGACATCGTGCCAATCCAGAGGCCGGGCTTTACCACGCGCTAACAGGCTGGATTTTCGCAGCGAAGCCAGGACCGCCAGCTCTGGGAGGGACCCCTGGAGTCCTCAGGATGCGCTTCCCTGTTAAACCTGCGGGGGGGCTGGGCACCGGGGCACGGCCTCCCCGGCCTCCGGAGCCTGAGGTCCCTATGTGGACGACACCCGTCCTCTGGGCTCCCGCGGGGCTCTGCGCGCCACAGCCTACAGGCGTATCGACAGGGTCACTCACCCCTGACCGTGGGCGGGCACCTGCCGGGTGGCGAGGCCCCGCGGGCGGGGTGCCATCCAGTGTACCCGACCCGCAGGGTCAGGGCGTTTTAACAGGCCCGGAGAAAGCCGGCCCACCGACGATACCCAGAACCCCCTCTGTGACTCTAGTCCCAGGCACAGCCACGGGCTGTGGGCTGCTCCAAGACCCTGTTCCGGAATCTTCAGAAGCCAAATGGGAACAAGATTCCTTTCCCAGGAAGACGGCGGGACAGAGTCTCAGAGCAGGTGACCTGGGTTCTGTTCTGCAGACGGGATCTGAAGAACCAGCCAAAACCCAGAGAAACAGGGTTCTGCAGGGGCTCGCGTCAGCGGGGAAAATGCTGGCCTGGCCTCAGCTAAAGGCTGACAGAAGCCACATTTAATGAGGAAATTCTTAGAACCGCACTTTAAGGACGAAAATGAAACTCTGGGGGGAAGTGAAGCTTCGGTGGGAAACGGGCTCACGGAGGCCCGTTTTGCAGAAGTCCAGGAGTTACTGCCGCTCCTGGGTCATCCAGCTTAGAAGCTGTTGGGCCTATTTAGGTTTTCCAGGCAAGGGGGGACACAGGCTTCAGGTATCGAGCAGCACAGGAAGGTGTCCCCTGCTGCCCCAGCTCCCCACCCCGTTCCCGCAGCCAGCGGAAGCCGTCAGGACACACCGGAGCCCGCACGGGTCCCTGCAGCCGGTCCCCGCCATCCTTTCGCAAGTCTGGGGAGCAGAAGTGTTTATCTTTCCCCAGGGAATGCCTGGCAGCCCAGCCCTAGGGTGGGAAGGTCACACCCTGGTCACATGCCCTCAGCAGTTCCAGGGGCCCCACCCTCATGTCCAGGGCTGACGCAACACAGGCCGCCCAGACGGAAGCACAGGCGGCCCCAGTGTGGTCCGCGCGGGTCCGTCACCCTCTTCCCCACCCGGAGGCCCGGTGGGCGGCAGACGCCAGGTGTCCGTGGGCTTTGAAAAGGCGCCACCGTCTCTCCACCGTGCTACGGCGGACCCCGAGTCACCCACCCACGTTTCTGCTCTGGGGCGTGTTGATACACAGGAAACAGAAACATCCTCAACGACGCAGGCCCGGGCAACGTCTGCCACCAGATGGGTCGCCACAGAATTCAAGGTTTCAGGGCTTTTTACGATGTGGATGGGCGGTCAGGAACTGTGGGCCTGGGACCTTGTTCCTGGCGTCTACCCGTCACCAAAACATTCTCCGAGGCTCTGAAGGGGACAAATGACACGGAAGACCCTTAAGGTCAAAGAAACGGAAGACCCGAGTCTTCCAGCGCGTGGAGGCCCCAGGCCGGCAGAGGGGTGACCTGTGCGGTCAGCGGCCACCACAGGACGGGGCGCTGAGAGCGTCCTCCTCTGCGTGAGGTTAGCACACGGAAAGACACCTCCCGGTGTAAAGCGAGAAACTGCGATTCCCAACGTTCCACTCGGTCAGGGCGATCACCGGGGACGGGCCACCTGAGCAGACGCAGAGCCCGGCCTCCTGGTGGACGTCCCGATGCTAACTCACCCTGGTGGCCTTCCGTGCCGAGGAGAACTCCTGCGCTGGGAACCCTCACACGTTTTTGAGGCGCCCGCCTTACAACCAGGCTTTCGTAAAGTATTATTTAAAAATAAAAGCAAAACAAGAGGAATAAAGGCCAATAAACTTCCATTCAAATTAAGCGGTGGAAGCAGCACCCCCCGCCCCCCGAGGTGGGAGCCAGGCGTCAGAGAACACAGGTCACCGCTTCCTCCCCCGACCTTCTGGCCCCTTTCTCTCCTTCCCCGGCATAAAAGCTCTGACCTGTGGACGCGGCGAAGGGGATCAGCCTCCCCGAGTACCAGGCAGACAGAGGACGTTCATCTCCGCTGCCTACGAGGAGGCACAGGACGTTCGCCCCGAGCGAGTGAAAGCTGACACCGCAAGAGGCCTGCAGGGCGACCCCCACCCACCCCGGCCCCGAGATGCTGGTGGCCGCCGCCCTTGCCACGCGCTCGGACACACACAGACACCGACGGCCGCCATGGGCTCGGACCCGGGGGTCAGTCACGGCCGGAGCCACCAGCTGACAGAGACCTGGAGGGGATGTGACAGCCTCGTGCTTGACTTTGAGACAATTACGGGAATTAGTCGGTTATCAAAAAGCAAAAACGAGATCTTAAATGTTCGGAAATCCCAAGGTTAGATTTTGAAGACGTCGCCCCTTCGCTTCTCGCCACCGGAAGGCCGAGCTGCTGTCTGGGCGGCTGGCACAGCCAGCGCAGCGAGGAGCCCCCCGGGCGGGCCCACCGGGAGGCCCGGTGCCCAGCGATGGGGCCCTCTGGCCGGCAGAGGGCACTGCGCGCCCTGCACGGCCTCCCCGCGGCTGCAGGGAGAGGCCTGGGCTGCTCGGCCAGGACGTGCTCTGCTCCTTTCCATCCCGACTTGGACGCCACGAGGACCTGGAGATAGAGAGACCACAGACTCCCGGGGGGAAGGGCCTACGCTGGTGTCGGGGCACACTGTCCCCTCGACCTCAGGATGCAGAAGGGACGGATACCCCCCCCCACCTTAAAGAAGAGATTAGGTTTAGGCCTTAGGAACAGGACCAGCCAGGGCACGGGGACACACAGCTGAGGTCCCCCCTTCGGAGCTGCGTGAGCTGAAATCAGGCAGGGCAGTGGCCGGGCGGGTCACAGGGCAGGGAGGCCCCCGCCCCAGAGAGGGCCACAGGCCACCCCGAAGGATGGTTTTCCACTGAGAGCTCCCTGAAAGCTACAGCAGCAAGGAATGAGCCAGTGACGAAACATGCGCACTCGGCACAGACGTCGCTCTACGAGGGAAGAAGCGAGGCGAGGCCGGGCTTGGGCCGGTCAGGGCTACAGCTACCCACCACCGCCTCCAGGGCACCGCGCTTGCCTCCCGCCGGGGCGCTCGCTGTGATGCTCGGGGGACCTCGGAACACTCGGCTTTTACAGGAGACGCTCATTTGGAGAGGGAGGGGGGAAAGGGTGGGTTTTCACAGCCTCCCCAGGAACTGATTCTGGCCTGGAGGGACAGCCCCCTCTCTGGGCCCCGTGGCCTGGACCTCGCGCCTCTGGCCACCGCCCTCCACCTGCCTGGCTGACCGTGCAGAGGGAGCACGGGGTCTCTCTGGTCTTTTCTCATCTCCAGGTTCTAAAAAGCCGACATACAGACATGGCGTAGCAGCTCGCCCCCTGCACGCGCAGGGCACCCAGCGGTTCAGGCTGGAGGAGGAAAGTAGGGGCGACTTGGTCCCCGGTGCTGAAGCAGGGGGACATGCACGTCCCGTCACCCCCACAGGACCAGTATCCTCTCGCCACCCATTCTGGCTGCCGAGCGATCGACGCCCCGGGGCTCATTCTTGGCCAGACCTGGCAGGCGATGATGCCTTTGAGAGATCCCGGGGCGTCCCACCTGGGCCCCGAATCTGCCTCCTCCGGGAAGCCTCCTTCTTGCTCTGCCTCTGACGCGACAAGCCCCTCCCCGCCTGGTTCCAAACTACATCAGGAGGGACAACTCGCTGTGACCTCGCGCAGGAGGGCACTCTGTCCTTCAGGGTGGCCAGCCCGGCAAGGCACGCGGGCTCCCTGGCGGCCCGAGAGAGTCCGAGAGGCCAACGGGCACGGCCCTGGTCCGAGGCCGAGACGAGAGGGCCTCCGGGCTGGTCTGGCGGAGATAAGGATATCAGTGCGAACGATGGCTGCTGGGGTTCTTCGCCCGTTTTCAGAAGCAAGTGTCTGGAAAGATTATCTCAAAAACAAAGAGCAGGAAGAGCTGGCTCCAAACCCACCCACCTGCCCAGAAGGGCAGGGACCCAGGCCCCCAAGTCCAGTCGCCTGAGGGGCCACAGGGGACCAAAACCAGACAGACGCCCGAGCAAATCAGCTCAACATCTGCCGCCCGGCCCACCGGGGCCAGGAGAGCCAGCCCACCCCGCCCACCGGCCAGCGCATCTGCATGGGACAGGAGGGGCCCACCCTTTATTTCCAACGCGGTGGCAGACACACGGGAAAGCCGGCTCAGACCTCGGGAACGGGCCCTGAAGTGTTTTATGACGGCAGATTTTCCGCATCTGGGACTTTACAAACACCAGCAGCCCCCTGTCCCGCCTCTCGGCAAAGGAGGCCACTGGGAGCCCCCAGGGCACCCCACGCTGACACCAGGGTTTGATGGAAACGGCGAGCAGGAGCCGGACCCACCTCCAGGAAGGGTCGTTCCTCCCGGACCCCATCACTTCAACCTGAGTCATAAAAGGAAAATCCCGATGTCGTGGGAGGCTGATTCGTTTTCGCTTAACACGTGGGTTTCCATGTGGAGGGCCGGGGAGGCCAGGCAGGCCCAGACGGGCGCGGGGAAGTGGGTGCCGCTCTGTGTCAATCATCAAACTCACCTCCGCGGAGCCAGTGTGAGAAGGAGGGGAGGGGGTTGCTCATGGCGCCTTCTGCGCTTCTGTCTGATGGTATTCCCGGAGTTACACCGTCCTCCACCTGGTTCGCAGCGGCCTCCAGGTCTTTGGGGGGTGGGGGCGAAGGTAGCAGTGACGTTTTTCCATTTATCGTAGCTCAGAATGTTTGTTCTGAGCTTTGGCGAAAATATCCCTTGGAACAGGGCAGAGGAGGAAGAAGCACTCCCCGTGAGAATTTTCTAGAAGGTAGGAATCCTCATGATGCACTGGGTCCTTCCCAAGCAGGGCCCACGCTGATAGGGTCAGTCACCTGTTAGCTGTTCCGGCTCACCGACCCAGGGTCCTGATTTTATAGGAAATCCCGCCGAACGACTCCCGACGAGGCGGTGCCCCTGAGCGTCTGCCCGAGCTTATTCCCAGGGAGGCTGCACACGCCGGGCCCCACCAGACGGGAACAAACGGGAAGGAGGCTCTGAGGAGCCAAGGGTATCAGGACACGGTGTTTCTGTCCCCGGGCCAGACAGCACGGGAAGGTGGCACCAGACGACATTCCAGGGAGAGGCAGCATCGTGTGTCCCGCCCTGGCCAGACCCAAGTGCACATCAATGGGCTCACGGACAATGTAAGGAAGACGCCGAGGGTGCGACACGCCCTTCACCCTAAAGCCCACGTCACACCGGGTGTAGCTGCCTTTTCATGTATTAAGGTACGTACCCCGAATTATGTCACCGTCCGAGGCCCGGCACCTCGGTGACCTTATTTGGTGACCAAGCTAAACTGACGTCACGAGGGTGGGTCCTGGCCTCTCGGGACAACACGAAAGGGGGTAGTCTGGACACAGGGTGGCCCGAGGAGGACCCCGTGACGACACTGGGAGAAGAGGCCCGGCCTGGAGCAGGTGGTCCCCTCCCGGGCCTCGGAAGAAACAAAGCCCGGCACCTTGGTCTCAGGCCTCTGGGTGACAATACACGTCTGCTGCTCGAATCACCCAGCTGGAGGGACTTCGTGACGGCCGCCTGCACACTAACCCGCGTCACCTGACGATGCTGGGGTCACTGCCCCCGAGAAACGCCTCTGGCTCTCGTGCCCACGATGCTGGGGGCAGCTCAGGACCCACCTGGGCAGGAAGTGGGTGCCGGGGAAGCGGCGGCTCCTACAGGGTGTGACCTGTCCTGTTCCTGGCGACATTACAGAGCCCGGGCAGGCCCGCAGGCTGCGCCCACTGGCTCCTGAGCCAGGCCTCAGAACGGGGTCCAGCAGGCGAAGGCAGGGGCCGTGGGCCCAACAGCCAAACCCCACATCACCTGAGGACCTGCCCCTGGTGCTTTCACGGCAGAGACACGGAGAGAGAAGTGTCCTAACCTGACCTTGCTCTCGACTGTGCTCCGCTCCACGGTTCTGGAAATTCTCAGCCTCGAACACACTGCCCGAGGCCTCCGGATAGCCGTGCCGGGCGGCCCCCCGCTGCCAGCCCTGCCCGGGACTCCACGAGCCCCCCTGGCGCCTGGCAGCCAGCGGAGGACGCGGCTGGGCCTCTGGGCACCTGGGCCCGTGCGACATAACCTATTCTCGGTCAGGGATCCGGGTTCCAGTCAGGGATCCGGGTTCCGGTCAGGGATCCGGGTTCCGGTCAGGGATCCGGGTTCCGGTCAGGGATCTGGGTTCCGGTCAGGGATCCCGGTTCTGGTCAGGGATCCCGGTTCTGGTCAGGGGTCCGGGTTCTGGTCAGGGATCCAGGTTCCGGTCAGGGATCCGGGTTCTGGTCAGGGATCCTGGTTCTGGTCATGGATCTCGGTTCTGGTCAGGGGTCTGGGTTCTGGTCAGGGATCCTGGTTCTTGTCAGGGATCCGGGTTCTGGTCAGGGATCCGGGTTCTGGTCAGGGATCCGGGTTCTGGTCGGGGATCCCGGTTCCGCACACAGCGATGAGATGTGCTTCGGCCCCCGAGGTGGGGATCCAGGCTCAGGCTGGACACTGAGGCTCCGAGCACCTCCCCCGATTCAGCCCCGGGGCAGCCTTGTCCTTGCCCTTGGAGAGTCGGAAGGAAGCCCTGTCCGCCCATGAAAGCGACCATGAAAGCGTTCTCGAACTCTTTATCCTCCTGGAATGCAGACGTGAAAACACACGACGCAGCACGCAGTCCCTGGTCCCGAGCGTTTCCTCCAGAGCAAGCGTGGTGAGTGGTGCCCCCGCAGCCATCATGGAACCTCCGAGGGGAGGCCCCAGGATGCTGGGAAGGTTCGGCTCTTCGCCTCCCGCCACACACTGACCCCGGGCACGGCTGGCCCTCGGGCGTGGCTGGCAAACGGAGCGGGTCCATCGTTTGGATTGCAGCCCCCCGCCCCCGTCTCCACACAGGTGGCGAGGACACAGCGGTGGACACACATACTCATCTCTCAGCCCACTCTGGGCACCCCTGGTGGCCTCGGCCTTCCCGGCATCACCCGGCGGAGCAGAAGGTGGGTGTGCGCGCGGGTGTTTCCAGAGAACAGGACGGCCCTCTGCCACCTCTGGGCGACTTCCCCAGGCTCGCCCAGGACACAGACACTGCCTGCCCCCACGCCCGGGCCTACGACGCCACCTCAGGGCGGCGACTGGGTGAAGAAGGGGCGAGGCTGCTTTCACGAAGTCAGCGCTTCAGAGGCAGCGCTTCAGGTGGGGCCTTGCTGAGCATCTCTCGCTTCCCGGGAAGCGGGGCTCTACCCACCCCCCAGCCTCAACCTGCCCTGGGCCGAGGCCGAGGGTGGCCTGGGGGCCAAACGGGGAACGAGGGTCTGAAGATTGGGGAAAAGGTGAGAAGGGGAAAGGGCGACTTCACGGAGAGGAAGAGACACTTCCCGAGTCACACTAACGGGGGGAGCCAAGCTGCTGCCCTGTCTGTGGGGCAGGGTCACTGGCGAGTGACACCCGCGGCGTGACCCCCAACGTTCGGTGAGCGGCAATCACGGCACACATCCACACGCCACGCCTGCAGATCCTGGAAGGCTTCCTGTCATGGTGACGCGTCAGGTCCTTCGCCGCATTCCTGCTTTGTGCGTCTCCGTCACATCTTTTTTTGCAGGAGACACGGCTTCCCTCTGCGCACGGGGCACAGGGGAGCGTCTCGCTGTGCGTCTGCCCAGCTCTGTGGAAACCCGGCCCCGGAGTGGGCCTGGATCCCCCTGCCAGGTCCAGGGGGCGAAAGACAGACGGGCAGACACAGGAGGCAGCGTCGTCGTATTCTCAGAGGGGAGACCCGGGAAGGGTTAAACGATTTTCAGAAACAAAACTTAGGAAAACGGCCTCAAAACAATTTGATGAGGTCAGCGAGAAGAGAGGCCTAATGACACTCGTAAGAAAAAACATCTGCTGGTGCCGAAAGGTCGGCAGGAAGTGAGTGGGATTGACGGGGCTCGGACGGGCCAGGCCCACACTCCTAGAAAGGGACACACATGGCTTGACTTAGGCCGGAGGAACAACAGAAAACCCCTTTCAGTGGTCCTCTCCGCGGCCCCCACCTCCCGCTAAACAAGCGGCCGAACCCTGAGCCACGAAGCCCGTCTAGGCCGGGGCCTGGCAATCGGCTCTTTGTTCATTCACGGCGCAGCCACGGAGGCGAGGACACTCCCGGATGAGCAGTCTTTGGGGGAGGACAGTCCTCGTGTGTGTGTGTGGGGGGGCCTCTCCGGCCCCAGAACCGCCGGTTTTACTTTCTGGCCGGGAAACAACGTGGGTCACTTGAAAAGCAAATGCTTCACTCGATCCATCATCACAAAAACCAAAACACGAGGTTTCTTTGGAAAAACAGGAAGCGCTGGAACACAGCACGGCTGAACACAGGGCCCAGTCCGTCCGCTGACAGAGCCCCAGCCGCCAGCGCCCGTCGGCCTGACGGCTCCGGGACCCGACTTACCTCTCAGTGCTCCAGGAGCCCGTCCTGCTCCCGCGGCGACGGGCTGGCCTGGAAGCTGTCAGCGCCGGACACAGGTCCCAGGTCTGGGGCCTGGTCGGGCGTGGCCTGTTCCCGTCCGCCAGCCCCCAGCGCGGCCTCTGTGGGAGTCGGGCCTGGTGCTTTCCATGAGCCGGGGCCGCTTCGGGCGCCCCATCGGGTGTTCGGAAAGCGTGCGGGCCTTAGTGCTCCGGACTTATTTAGCCTCGTGCTTGCTCCCACCGCTCTGCAGAAGCCCCGGCCGCGGGGCCGAAACTCCCGGGCTACGACCTGACCCGAAGCCCTGCACGTTGGCGGGCCGAGCCGGGAGCCGGCTCCGTCCACGGCCGGAAGACTGAGCCTCTCTCTCCGGCTCAGGGTCAGGCACGAAAGCAGCCAGGGACTCAGCTTCCGTTCTTCCCAAGGAGGCCCCTTTACAGCACACAGGCCGCAAGGAAACCCCCGAGGGATGCCTCAGAACGTTCTCCAGCGGAGGGTAACGCTGTGCCCACGCACGACGCCCGCAAAGCCTGCACCTGCACCCGGCACGGCGTCTGCGGTGACGACCCTCGCGCCAGCCCTCGCCCGCGCCCACCACTTCCTTCCCCCTCGTTTTGGCCTCTGCTCCCTCTGACTCAGCACCCAGCACCGGGAGGAGGTGCTGACACAGCACGGCACGAGTGAGCATCGCAGTCACGCCCGTCAGAGCGCGGGGCCCCACGACGCACACAGCAAGACGGGAGCATCGCGTCGGCCAAGTTCTCAGACGGCGCCCCCGCCAGAGCCTGCCGCCCGCGGGTCCACGGTGCGCGGCTGCCCTCCGCCAGCAGGGGGGTGGGCAGGAGCGGCTGGTCCGCGTGTTAGGTTACCGTTGTGCGCCGCTGCTCACCGCAGGGGGAGCCGGAAGGGAAACAGTCCGGGCTGCCACGGAAAGCGCTGGCCGTTTCTGGATTCTGGTGCGTCGTTGGTTCACAGAGGAGAAAGTCGGCTGCTGACGTGAGAGGGCACGAGACTTCATTTCAGAAACGAGGATGAAAAGTCAGGTAGGTAGGTGGACAGCCATGAGAAAAGGCTGGGACAGAACTTTGGGGGGAAAAACGACTTAGATGAAACAGCGCGGCCCCAAGACCCACCACGCTGACCCAGTCCAATGCACAGTTCTCCCGGGGGAGGCCACAGGCAGCACCTGTTCCAGGTGGCTCCGGTGTGTGACGTCGTGATGTCCTTTTAACACTGCCGTCGGGGACATTCCGAGGGCCCCAGCACGGGGGCCGACCCCTGCTGGGCCCCCGTCGGGTTCCCTGTCCCAGCAGCTGGGAGCAGCTTCCCGGGGCCATTAGGGTCTGTGTCTGGGATCACTGCACGGCCCGGAGGGGCACGTGCGGGGTCTGGCTCTGCTGGGCAAGTCACGCAGCACGAAGTGAGGTTCCGGATGCATCGGAGGCCGCTGCCCCCGGTGCGTGCTCCACCACCTGCCCCGCCCCACCCTGGATCCTTCCCTACTGGGGGCCATCGGTGTGGAGGCCTGGTCCACACGAGAGCCACCGCACGTGTGAATGTTGTTTTCCCTGTTCTAGAATCTTCCAGCCTGGCCTGGAGGGCACCCAAGGGCACCCTGCCTCCACACCCTATTACGTCCAGGTTCCCCGTGGCCCCCAGAACCCTGAATTCTCGCGGGCTCCCGCAGAGGCGAACGGCCCGGCACGCACCAGTTTGTTTTCACTGAAAACAGCGTTCCCGGGCCCACCGCAACGGGCTGAGCACATCCGCTGTGTTCCACTAGGGCCTTGGCACTGCCTAGGGATGTTTTCGAGACTCAGCAAATCGCTAAAGCAAACATCTCACTCTCGTCTGCTGGGAGGGCCAAGCGCCGAGAAAACTCTTCCCGTCGGGCCTCTCCGGGGAAGGGCCCCCTCTGGTGGAGCCGGCCGCACCAGGCACCCCGCTCGTGGGAAAGCTCGGGAAAGCTTGGGACCCGGCGCTGCGGGACCCGCATGTTCCCGAGAGGGGGCTTCTGCTTCAGGAGCCGCCCTCAGCAGCGGGGTGGGGGGTGGGGTGGGCTGGGGGCATGCAAGGGGGGATGGAGGGGTGTGTGGGGGGCGTCTCTTTCTCCTCCCCACCCCCCAGATGGCCACTGTGTGAAACCAAACACCAGTTCTCTCCAGCTCTGCTGGAGGACGTGCCCCATCCTCATCGGGGTGGCCTAGGACCCAGCCATCAGGTGACGAGGGATCTGGGGGAGGAGAACCGTGTCTGTGAAAGCAAAGCCAGGGGTACGGTTGGTGGCCTGGACTCCTGCACACTCCGGGGCGAGGCCACCAGCCCTCACGGCCACAACGGTAGCAGCGTCGCTGGGGGAGGCAGCTGTGGTAGCGAGTTTAAGAGCCCCGGGCACGGCTCGCTGTGCTTCGCACGTAGTAGTGACTCACTTCGTTCTTCCCAACGGGCTTAGGGAAGAGGGATGTGGTCAACGTCATTCCAAATGGCCAAGCTGAGGCCTGGAGCAGAAAACCACCTGTGGGAGGAGGCCCAGCTCCCACACCTGAACCCACACGGTGCCTTCCACTCGGGTCACACTCACGAGCGTGCGTGTCGGCGCCTAAACTCGCGTGCATTCAGTGAGAGTTTTCGAAGGGCCGGACGATCGAACCACATGACCGGGCAGCTGCGTCCTCGGAGGGAAACGGGGGTGTAACGGGGGGTGGCTGGGACCTGGAGTCTACACCCCTCAGACCGCATCAACAGAAAGAAGGGCGCCCTGCACAAGAAAGGGGGCCCCCAAAGGGCACAGATTGACTTTCCTTTCGACGTGACAGTGCTATTTTTTCCATTTCTTTAAAAAAAGGAGTCCGCATCTTCTAGGAACAGACTGAAATATTTACTGATGCACTGGACCGATGGCTCAGGTTTGCTCTAAAATAGCCTGGTGGGATGTGCGGGGGATGCACACGGAACGAGACTGGCCGCCAGCGGCTAACTGCCCAAGCAGGCTGGGATGTGGGTGTTCTGGGCACAATTTTCTCTGCTTTTGTTTATCTACATTTTCCCGCAGTTTTTGAAAAAGCCCTCCACCTAGAAAATGGGGACGGTGTCGTCTACTCCGCAGAGCTTGTGGGGCTCGTGGCTGCGGAAGCCAGATGGGCACACGGTGGAGCGTGACACCGGCAGCCCCTGCGCTGTCCAGCGGCCCTACGGGCAGCACGGTGAACAGACACTCGTGCCTGGATGTTGGTCCTGAGGTTCCGGCAAGCAGACCAGGCAGCCTGGTTCGAAGGATGCCTCTGGCAGCAGCGCCGGGTACACCACCCGGCACCGGCCACCACCTGGACTCGCTACCGTGAACTGCAGTGACGGCCAGCGCCGCTGAACCAGGACAGAGGAGCGAGCGAGTTATCACACCATCCTTATGAAGATGCCCGGGAGCCAGGCGCATGTTCCTCCGAGCACGTCTGTGTTTCTGATGTGGGACGAACGCGGTGGATCGCTCTCGGGGGCAGACACATCACACTTACTAAGAAATGCAGGTAATTTCTTAATCCGTAAAAAGTGGGTCACACACGTGTCACTAACACAGCACGCCCCAGAGGGGAGCAAATCTAGCCTTGGCCATATGGGGCACCCATGAGGTGGCAAGGGCACTGCGCGACAAGACCCGACCACGTCCGTTCACCGGGCAGGCCTTAGGCAGAACCCTTTCCCGCAGCAGCAAACTGTTAAGTCCTCTCGACGCACGCCAGAGCAGAGGAGCACGCTAGGCCTCTGGCTCCCCACCAGGAGTAAAAGTTAACGGCCACATAAAACTGCTGAGTCCCACCAAATGAAGCTCTACGATTTATCAGCTCACGAACGGCGCGGACTCCGTGCTGGCTTACGTACGTCACCTGAGTTATCGCGCCGCTTTGTGTCAGTGACAGCTTCACTGGGAACGAAGTTGTGCAAATCCATTCACGTAGGACAAACTGCCCAAGCAAACGAAGGCATCAAGCAGACAGGGCTCCCCGCAGGCAGCCGTGTCATACAGATTCTCAGAGCCAGAGGGCGGGGACGCAGCAAGGTGACCTGCGGCAGAGTCATCACAGCCCTCCCAGGCCGAAGCCCCTCCCTACCCAGGGGTGCTGCCCTCTGACACCCTGAAACCCTGGCTCCCCAACCACGGTGACTTAATTATCCAACTCCATCTTCCCGTAGGAGCCCAGTTATTTAAAATGCATGAAAAAATAAACGACTGCCGATTGCTTTTTTATTTTCGTCCAGGGCAATGAATTCATAAATAGCTTATAGGGTGGCGTGGACAACTGGATGGAGAACAACTCTGCCGAAGTCCAGTGACAGGACAGAAGGAAACGTCGTGCTTCCCAAGGGCGGAAGCCACTTTCGTTCTAGCCGGAGGCAGCATGTGGGGGTGGGGGTGAGGGCAGGCTAGGTGGAGGCGGTGTGTGGGCCGGGCACTGGGGAGGCTATTGTAATTCCCTGGCCCTAATCCCATACCTCATGGGCAGCAACGGGCTGGTCTTTCTCCAAGGACACAGGCAACAACTCCTTCAAGCTCAGGCCTTGGGAGAAGAAACCACTCTGGGGCCTGCTTGGGGGCAGGTGTTCTCAGAGGGACCCCTGCAAGGGCCACGGACCCTTTTTCAAAGGGGAATGAGCTCTAACTCTCCAGGGAGATGCACCCCACCCAACTTTAAGGATTAAGGTTACGTTCAAGCATCAGAGTCACAAATGCTTCGTTTTCTGCGTATGTCCAGAGTGGGGACTCAGAATCCGTTTTAAAACCTCATTCTTGAGAAGTTGAAACAAAAATCAGGTCAGTTTCCCCCACACTCGGGGAGGCTGTGAGTATCCACCCCGGCGAGGGCCTGTTTCTGGCCCCTCCCTGCCGCGGAGTGAGGAAGTGGGGATGCAGCCCCGGGTCTGTGGTCAAGGTCACAGGAAGAGGAAAAAGAATGAAACCTTTCTGGTTTGGTTACTTAATTCAAAGCTGGTTTTGTTCTTTTCTTCCTTGGCCAAGTTTTACGTATTTAGGGTTTGAGTTTCACAAGGCTCCCTGCCTCACTGGTTTTCGTGCTTCACAAGCAAAGACTTTTCTCGAACGATGATTCTACACCCCCCGCAGGTGACCGTGACTGTGCCACGGAGAACGTGAAAGCAGCTCGGGTGGGTGATAAAACGCTGGCCACCAGAAGTACGCGGAGCTGTCCCCACTGCCACAGGCTGCTCCCTGCAAGCTGGGAATCAGACAGGAGGCCCCTTCAGGCCACCCAGCCATCTCACGGCTCAGCCGCTGGGAGGAAAATGGGTCCCATGGAAACACAAACAAGGTTCACAGGGAGAGACGCTGTCCCCGTCCCTCCTGCCGCGAGCTGCCCCTGAACTCCCCCCTCCAACTCCACTATCTGATTCTCCCAGGACGGCCAAGCCAGCCCCGGACCCAGCGAAGTCCCGTGGCTGGGCCACTCCGCCCGCGCCCCACGCCCAACACAGGCTCGCGGACGTGACGGCTCACTGGGCCGCGCAGTCAGGCTCTGCAGCCGGCCCTCACCCTGCAGGGTCAGAATCGGGTTTAAACCGTCACAGTGTTGCTGACGTGCGTCACGCGCTCAGGCCTACCACGCCGCCTCTGCACCGATTCTCTGGTCATTATTCCCTAAGCAGTACAGCACGGCAACTATTTCTACTGGAAAATCGCATTCACACTGGGTAAGGTATCATATCAGAAGGAATCTAGGGCGACCTGAAGATGTTCCAGAAGTTTCCACCACCGTGATTCCTGTGAACAATGTCTACAGCCCGTGAGCGGTGACTCGCCTCGACTCTCCCAGGGCCGCCCTGAGGCTGGGGGTGAGGGAGGGTCCCTCGTGCCTCGTGGACACCAGCCACGTGCGGCAGCTCATCACCGCCGGCCACGTTTCACCTCCAGAGCATTCTCCACTGAAACACACACACGAAAGCTGGCTCCCACCCAACCCACTCGTAACCCAGTCTCCTCGTGAGAAAACCGCCCGACGAACCACAACACAGGGACGATCTGCAAAAGGCACGGCCGTACGGCTCGAAACCGCCAAGGTCACCGAAAGCGAGTGAAGTCTGAGAGGCTGCCACAGCTCAGAGGGCCTGATGGGGACGTGACGACGTGGACTCACGTGGTGGGACCCTGGGGCAGAAGGAAGGCCTCAGGTCGTCCGCGTGAAGTGGGGTGCAGTGGGCGCACAGCGACGCTGGCTCACGCGTTGCCCCGCGTGCACCGCGTGGTGTAAACGTCAGCGACAGGGAGGCCAGGCGTGCTCTGAGCTATGGTCCCGACTTTTCTGTAAATCTCAGTGTTCTAGAGAACGCTGTCCATTTAACCAGGAGAAACATCGCTTCTCTATGTGCCGTTTCTCAACCCTTTGACCACTCAACCTCGGCCAGTGTTTTAGCTCAAAAACATGGCCTGTGTGTCCTAAGCACGGTGTCCTCGGGCAGTGGCAGCTGCTTGCCTTCCGCGTCCTGGGTCACCTTGGCCCCATCTCTGAAGCCGCCAAGTGCAGGGTCAGCCCCAGCGAGGCATCGGGCTGCAGACCCCACGAGTGTCCAGACTCCTCGGAGGGCCTCGCCTCGTCCCCTTCCTTGGGACCCATCGGATCAGTAGCAGCGGACGACCCCTGCTACTGTGACCCAGGTGTGTTGGGCCTCACATGTGTCCAACAAGAAGCCAGAAAACAAAGTGAGGAAAACAACTGCCTAGGATGTCAACCCAGCCACGTGGCAGCGGGGACCCCCAACCTGACCCTCCAGGGTACGTGGGATGGTCTGCGGCAGAGCCCAGGTCCTGCCACAAAGACCTTCCTGGTGTGGGGGGCACATATCTGCCCTGTCCACCAATGTCCACTGAGTCCCCGCTGGGCACAGGGCAAGCACCACAGGGCGACTGTCCCCAAATTCAGGATTCTGACGTTTCACCTGCACTTAAAAGAACCTAAGCCATGCGCAGAGGGAGCAACAGAAACCAAAGGGAAAAGTTAATTTACGCGCATAAGCCCCCACGCCCCCTCCCTCAATGTAAAAATCTAGGATGCAAAGAAAAAAATCGCTTACATCTTCGTAACTAAGGTTTAGTGACGGATGAAAACGGGACCTTCTCCTAAAAGACAAGCCACAAAGTTCAATGGCGGACGCAGCCCAGGAAGCAGGTGCCAGAGAGATCCCCAACTCGCATGCACCTGGGAGGCCGAGCTCGCGTGGCCCAGCAGCAAGGGAGGCCTGGGGCCGCGGCTTCCCTCGCAGGGCTGCTCCGCCGTCTCTGCGACCCCCGGCTCCCTGCCGGCACACACACCCGGCCCATCACCCTTGCACAAGGCTCGGGCTCTCCCTGGACAGCATGCTGGGCCTCGGGTGGCTCACGTCATCTCTGATCCTCCAGCTCCCGCTCAGGGAGATAAGCTGCAAGGATGAAGCGAAGCGATGCCCACACAGGGCCTGGGCAGAGCAGGCACCCGCCGCCCTCCCAGCCCACAGCCTCACGGCTGGTCACTTCCGGCCTGACTGACCGTGACCGAGGCTCCCTGGTCCCCTGCCTCCACCCACCAGCTCCCCTCTGCTGGCCACGCGGCCCTGCAGAGCAAACCAAACCGCATTTCGGTTTCGGAGGGTTTTAAATCCCCGACTCGGAATCGGGATTAAAGCTCTTCTAGAAAACATCTACGACAATGAGTTCTGCCCAGCACAGCCTTGCTCAAAGTTTCCATTTAGACAATTCTGTTTTCCAGGATTTAAACTAGGACATGGGCACTTCTGTTTATTTTGCTGCTTAATCAGGAAACGGAGACTTCTGCTGACTAAACCCTCTTTTTCAAGACGGTTCCCGCAGAGGGAAACTCGGTTGTTTACCTGCTCGACCTTCCCTCCCAGAAGCGGGATGGAAACCAAAGACGTGAAATTATTTTCTCCGCTGCACCCCACACAGGCACCCCACGGACGTGAACGAGAAAGAAAGATGAAAAGTTCCCTTCTCTGATAAATCGACTACGGATTCAGCCCTAATGCATCAACATTGCTTTGTTAATTAGAACAAATGTTTCGCCGTGAGGACGGACCCCAACGAAAGGGAAAGGAGCCAGGCCATCGGGGCATCTGGACTCTCCTCTCCACTCTCCTGTAAATCCGAAACTGTTCTAAAACCGGAATGCAAAATATACGGAACATTTTAAATTGAAGAAAAAAAAAATAAAAAAGGGCCCGCCCTCCCAACTCTGCATTCCCGTGCAGAACAAATCCCCTGTTGGCAGGGTTACCTGCCCCCGCCCCCCGACTTCTGAGCGGACTTACTCTGCGTAAAGTGGCATCCCACAGGCATCCAGATGCTTCGTGGGCTGTGCCGGGGCAGCGGCCTCCTCTGCTGCGGGGGGAAGGGAGGCGGTGACAGCGGCGGCCAGGCCCCCAGGGCCCGGGTGACAGGGAAGGGGCGCTGGGGGATGAGGCGCTCCATTAACCTGAGAGCCGCCGAAGGCCGACAGCCCTGGGCACTGGCCTAGAGGGGCCAAGCAGGGATTCAGGGGGATGAATGGAAAAAATGGGAAGTGAATGCAGAACACCGCCGCCGGAGGAAGTGGTAAAGCCTGCTAACAAATCGGTCATTTGTGCAGCGAGCTTGAGCCGATGTGGAACAGGAAATTAATCCAACATGCTGAAGACTCGCGTTCTTGGAACGAGGCGGGGGGAGCCCGCCCCCGAAGTGAAGTGAGACCAGAAAGATGGCAGTAAAAACTTGCAAGACTCAAATTAAAACAGAGTAATGGGGACGACTGCGGGCCAGGGAGCCGGAGAATGGGCCAGTTGGCCAGGTATGAAAGGGCCTTTGGAGGAGCGAGGCTGCCTACAGCGATGAGGAAAATAACAGCAACATCACATCCTTAGCAGATGAGACAATACATCTCTGCAACCAGCGCTCACAGTCTGGTATTTTTCAAATACTTTTTCCTGACGAATAAAACCCAGCTTCCCAGGGACCCAGAAATGGATACCCCACTGCCAAACGCTTCCAAAACAGACAGACACCACACCTGTGCAAAGACGTCTACCAAATGCTGGGGCTTCAAAAACAGACCGTGACAGCAGGAAACGGAATCTGGAAATATTTATCGCGGAGGATGAGCCAAAAAAGACGGCTGCATGCAGATGTAGAAGTCGAGAACCGGGTGGAAGACAAGAGGTCAGGGCAGGCACCTCCCCTCCGCGCGCTGAGGGTGGCCAGCGGGGGCTGGGACATCCACGTGACACACGACTTCCTCAGAGCCAGACACAGAACCCCAGAACAGAACCCATGCCCAGCCCGTTCTTGTCTTTCGAGACAAGGGGGAGAGCACGGCAAGAAGAAAAGCGACGGATACCATTTCCTGGGCCCATCACTCAGGGCCTCGTGGTAGGTAGGGAGGGCGACCCCCCAGCACCAGCCACCACCAGCTGCCAAGCGGAGCTGCCGGTGCCCCAAGAGCCTGTCTAGAAGTCTCTGGAGGCACACACGGAGCAGACACGGGGTGACAGGTCTCAGAGACGCGGTCCATTCCCCCGAATGTGTGCTGCAGGACTAATTATGCGACAAGCAAGGCCCCAAATCATTAACGAAAATGTTGATTACAGTTTTGGCAATCGTTACTTAAGCTGCTACTTAAAGGGCTGGATGCAATAAATAGAGATATGACAGAAAGGCAAGCAGCTGTGTCAGGAACACTGTGTCATGGGGAAAAAAACCCAACAAATTCGGCAAGTCACAGTGGTTCCTCGCGGGCCGCCCCGTCCCCGCACTCTGCCGATAAGCCCTCGTGACATCTCCTTCCTGTCGCTGCCGTCACAGGGACTGGTGGTGTCGAGTTTCTAGGTTTTATTTCTCCAATGTCTGTTTCCGCGTCTTTCTCGAACTGGCTTTTTCATGAAATGAACATACTAATGGAATTGGACACCAATTTTTATGCGGCGATCCATTTTTACGAGGCAAGTCAACTGCCTGGATGCATACAGGGGGTTTACCCAACATGAGTTACAACGGTTTTTCCCAAAGAAAAATGAAACTTCTTTAGAGTACAGATTCATTAGGATTTGACATGCACAATGGCCCATGTTTGGACTGCCATGAGGTATGGGTCCATCCTCGGTGACACACGCGTGACTCGAGATGATCCACCTCCGCCAGGGCCGGGTACTGGGCTGGAGGCTGTGAAGTGTCATCTCGCCCAAGCCCCCAGGGCAGGTTCTGTCACCCCCAAGTCCACGCATGGAAACACCCTCAGACAGGCCTCAGGGACTGGCCATGGGATGGGGATTCCAGCTCGAGTCCCTGGGACGCTAAGTGTCAACTGTGTCCAGTGCCGGAGCATGGCGCGTACCACGTAGGTGGCTGGGCCTCCTCGGCCTCGGCACGGTGGCGTTTGCTGGGGAAGTCTTCGTTGTGGGGGCTGCTCTGTGCATCGCAGTGGACGCAGTGGCCTTCCTGGGCTGCACGTGACAGTCACCAGCAGGCCACACCCAAGGCCAATGCCTGCCGTGCAAGTCCACCTGTGGCTCTCTGTGCGGCCACGCAGAGAATACTGTCCCACCAAGCAGAAGTCAAGTCGCCCTTCTAGCCGGGACCTGTCACGACAAGGGGGTGAGCCCCCAAGTTCTGAAAACGCTGTGGCTCTCCGAGGCTCTCACCACCACCGGGCCCTTGGCACAGGCTTGGTGGTGTCGCCTGGAAAGCACCTGGCTGGAGAGAAGGGACCTTACCCGAATGATCACTTTTTAGACGAACGAACATTTTGGCCCAATTTGAAGATCATTTGTCCTCCAAAGAGCCTCACGTGAAAATCCACGCGTGCATTTTTAATGCTAGCGGCCCGGCGTTATCTTCTACTCTGCAAGATGAACTTACTCCCCCCCGGAATTTCCCTTTCAAACGAGGTCAGCTCTGTCCCGAGGGCTGAGGGCAACGCACCAGCGACGAAACCCGGCCTCGGCCCCGAGCTCGGGAAAACGACGTCCCCTCCTGATGTAAGCATCGCCAGGGTCGGCCCGTGTCACCACGGTGACCGTGCGGCCAGATGTCTGGGGTGAGGTCTTGCGGACAGGGTCACCCTCTGGAAGAATTAGCCCCCAGTTCACACCGGCTGGCTGTTCTCGACTCTCCCCCTTCCAGGCCTCACCCCCAGGAGGGGACCGGAAATGTCACGACTGTTCTCCCGTCTTCTCTCCCGATGACTCACACGAATCTTAATAAAGAGGGCCATCTAGCAAACAATTTAAACCTGAAGCACACCAAAGTCCAGACGCTTCTCTGTCCCTGGAAGCCACATGTCAGGCCTCACTTTTCTTGCCTGGAAAACAAGGAGGGTGACCCACTGGTTTCCAGAAACTTCCTTCCAACCTTCCCATGTCACACCTTTCTAAAGCCTCCATTGCCACCTCAAAATTCTCCATCAGGATACGACAAGGAGAGCTGAAAGAACGAGCTTTTTATTTTCCAGACAATTTCTTGGGGCGACATTCTGTATAATTCAGACCCCAGTCATTGAGTTTTAGGCAGACAGGTCTGGCCAGGTGAGACATCAGCGACACACACGGCTGTCGCCCAAAGTGGATAGGCCTCTCACCCTGGGAACACTGGCCCAAGGCTACAGAGTCCCAAATGTCCATCGATAGATAGCAGGATGAGTATACGAACCGAAGTACAGTCACACAGTGGAATATTATGCAGCAGTGAAAAATGACCTGCCATCCACGCAAAACACAGACGACTCTCAGACACGATGCAAAAAACACGAAGAGTACAAACTGCGACCCCATTCTAACTTAAAAACGAGCGAAGTTAATCTAAGGTAAGTCTGAAGGGCACCTTTAGGGAGAGGGAGATAGGGCTGCAGGGCCTTCAGAGGAGGCCTCGGAGGGGCTGGTGACAAACCAGAACTTGCCCAAGGTGGGCTTAAAGAGCTGTATCTGCTGTGTGAAGTCGCCGAGGTGAACACTTAAGGCCACCTGCGTCTTACCATCCATTCTGAGCCCCCCACGCCACCTTTGTCTCCCCAAACTCCAGATCCCCACTACCCAGACACCGGCCCCCGACACTGGAGGTGGCACCCACCTCTGTGTCACTTGCTACCTCCTCAGACTAGAAGAGGACCCTGGGGTATGTCTACTGACACCAACCAACGGGATGTTGTGTCCGCTCAGGTGGAATGGGGTCCTGAAGGCCGGTACAGGCGGGATGCTTGGGCTCCAGCCCCCCTGCATGGCGCCCTCACTCTGTGTCCTCAGCACAGCCTCCCACCCTGGTCGGCTCATGCACCATGAACGGCTGAACCTGGAGGAGAATCAACTCGTCTTCCAGGCCCAGAGGCCTCAGCTCGGCCCAGGCTTGCCATCGACCTCCTGCTGGCAGGCCAGGGGCTCCGCCATGCCACCCCTCCATCTTCGTTTGCCCACACTCCCTCCAGCTCCCTCGACTCCTCATCAGAAGAGGCGGAGCCGGCCTCTCTACAAAGCACAAACGTGCCAACACCTGGCACAAACGAACCCCACGCAACCAGACGCCACACAGGCCAGCGCTGCTTCGAGGTGGCAGGGGGAAAGGGGGGCCTGAGCCGCAGCAGGGGATAAGAATTCTGCATCCACGCCGGCCCGAGGCGGCTCACTCCTTGGGGACTGTCCGCGAATTCCCAGATTTCGTCCCAGGAGAGACCGGGCACGTCTAGAAAGGTTTCTTCCTTCCCAGACCCCCTTTTCCTCCTTCTCCCTGCAAATCGTCATGTCTGCCAAGAATCATCTCTCTGGCTACTTCCTGCCGCTCCATTAATTACAATAACAAGAAATAACCCTGCAGTGATGTCATCCAAACTTCTCCTTCCTGCAGCGCGGGACAGGTCGGCCCAGCGGTTCCGAGGCCAGCGGGCCACGCCTCCATCCTGGAAGGGAAAAAGCCGTGGCTCGTGCCGCCCATGGACGCTTTGTGTGCAGCGGCGCGCACCCCGAAGGTTTTATGAGTTAAATAAAAATAAAACGTGTGTCAGGCACCGCCACCACCAAAATGTGGCTATTGTGAGGGGAGAACAAGCCGCCGACTGTGCGAAGCTGTGAATGCAGGTTTATGTGCGTAGAGAAAAGCCACATTTTCCAAGACACATGCAACGAGCTGAGGGCACAAGCACGGCCAGTGTTCCCAGCACGCCCGACCGCGCAGAGGTGGCGTTTTCATTCCCGGCACCTCCGGGACACGGGGGCGCCCGTGGTGACGTGGGAACATCTGGGAAAGGGACTGGTTCTCTCGTCTGGGCTTTTGGAGTGTGGGGCAGGAGACAGGGAGGGAAGAACCGCCCCGCCCGGGGCTCGGAGAAGCATCTATGTGTGTCCGTCCCCAGGCCTGGCAGCTGGTGCCGACAGGCATCTTCCATTTTCCGAAGGGACCGAAGGATAAAGCCGTGTCCGACGGCACACTGTGGGAAGTCCTGTGCTCGAAGTCCCAGCAGAGAGGGCCCTCTGGGACCCGGGCACCTCCCGGAAGAACAGGTACCCAGGTGAGCTGCAGACATCGCCGTGACGACGCCGTGGGGTGCCGTGGCCAGCGCCGGGCCGCATCGCATCCCACGGTCCTCCCATCCCTTGGAGGCCCGCGTCCAACCTCCGGTCACCTCTGCAGCACGTGGTCTCACTGGGGCCACCACGTGGGGTCTGTTCTGTCATTTCAGCCCTTGGCATCAACGCTTTATTGGGTTCGGACCAAAGCTGAGCCGGAGTCCAGACACAGCTGACGTCCCGGGATGTGCTGGTGGGGAGGGGTGGCCGCTCTGATGCCACATACGCCCCGATCCACAGCAGAACTTGCTCTGACCTGGTCACCACGACTGCCCCGATGTTGCCTGAGGGGAGGGTTTTGCCCCTAGCCTGTCTGAAGCGAGGCCTCAGGGTCAACTGTCACGTGAACTACTTGTTGCGCTTGAACCTGTTGTGCTCACAAGGACCCTGGCCCTCGGAGTGGATTTCTGTGGCCGCCTGGGATCTTGCTATTTCTACGGCTGTTGTAAGCCCCAGCGCCCTGGCCGGGTCCTCGTAAGTTCTATCAGGGTTGATGCCACATCTCGGGGGACACAGGCGGTTTGACTGGGCAGGGACGGGGTGTGTGGGGGGGACCCCCGGAGCCACAGTCAGTGCTGGTTCACGTGGCAGAGGCTGCCTGGCCTCTCCCCCACAACTTCATCTGACCCCTTCCAGCGAGGATGTGCTTCCCTGGATCCTCACCACAATATCCCTTCCCGGCCAGTCAAACAATTGGGGGGAAAGCATCCTAAGCTCCAACCTTTTGCGGGTTTGATTTCTCCGCCCTCCACAGGGAGTTTGAAAGCTGAGAGTGGGGCTCCTGGTTTGTGGGGTCACTAGTAAGGGGCGGACCTAGAAATGCAGCACCTCCCGCAGCAAGCGGCTGTGGGGCCGGGCATCAGCCGCCACCCTCCAGCAGTGCTGGGCGCTGCTTCCAGGTAAGCGCGTGCGTGCGCGTGTGCATGTGTGTGCGTGTGTGCGTGTGCGCGCGTGTGTGTGCGCGTGTGTGTGCACATGTGCGTGCGTGTGCGCGTGTGCACACTACAGAACACCCCTACGTGATCACTTCTGCGCCCCCTTCCATGCTTGGGACGTGGCCATTCTGTCCAGGGACGTCACCCCACCCCCAGGCTCTCCTCCTGCAGACCGAGGCGAACAAAGCGTGGGCTGGTTTCCGCCGAGACACGTGGTGAGGGCCCTGTCGGGCAGCCCGCTCTGCTCGGAAAGCGAACTCAGGCCCTGGCTCCGCATGAGGGGCGGCGCCCGCAGCAGCGAGGCGGCGAGGCCTCGTCCTCCCGCGCCGTCCTGGCGGGAGCCAGCTTCCTCTCACCCGTGGGGACCCCATCGACGAGGCCTCTGCTCCGGCGAACCCGGGGAGCCTGGTTTGGGAACCGCAAGCCCTTCCCCTGCGGGGGAAACCACTCGCCGGTTCCGCGCTCACGCAGAAGCGCGGACGTTTCTTTCCCTTTGATCCGAACGTCGGGGGCGGAATTTAAAAGTTCTGATCCGCGTGCTCAGCGGCCCTGATACGGCACCTGAGCGTCTGGGCGATCTCGTCAAACGGTGTCCTCCCCGGTGACGTCTGCGGTACGTTCACGTGTTTAACACCACGCTCACCGCCCAGGGCACAAGTCCCCCCAACGGAGCGTCGATTTAGCTGCCACGAAGGCGTTTTCTACTCCGCCCGACTCCTCTGAGGGGCCTCCATTTTCTGGAGCAGATAATCAGGGAACAGCAGTCAAAGCCGCGAAAGAGAACCGCACCCTCCCAGACTCCTTGGCGTGGGGCGCAAACAAACGCATCCGCACTTCCAACCCGGAGGGCCCCCGTCAGCGGCGCACCTGTGCCCGGGCGGGCGACCATGGGTGGCAGGCCGGGTTATCATGGGAGGGCGTCGTTTTCCGTGGCCTCTCTGAAAGGACAGGGACTGGCCCCCGCTAAGCCGAGCACCCCTCGCCGCATCGGGGCTGCCATCTGTGCCGTCGCGATCGTCATCACCGGACACACGATCTCCTGCGCATCTTTTCCAAAACGCACACCGCGCCCCAGGGACAAAAGGTCCCCGGAGGCACATGAAAAATAAGGAAAGTGGGAAAAAGAAGAAAACCGCGCCCGCGGCAGCTGAGGACATAAATTATTTACTGAGCCGAGGGAACCTTAGCCGCGGCCCATCTGGAGGGGCCAGACTGGGGTCTCAAGCTGCGTCCCAAAGGTCAACCGCGGAGGCTCTGCTGGCTGGAGAGAGGCTCGAGGCCGTCGCCTCGGGAGGCACGGGCGCAGGGGCACCTCCCGAGTGCACGCGGGCGGTCACCTTCGTACCCCACACCCACGCCCCGGTCCGTGCCCACAGACGATGTCAGAGGAAGACACACACAGTCCCGTGCGGGGGCGTAAACCGGAGAGGAAAGGCCCCGAGAAGGATGGGATCGCGTCAAGAGGACACACGATTGAAGAGCCAGCATGAAGGCGCCCCCGCGGGCCAAGCGGGAGGCAGCCCGAACCCCACAGCGAATAATGGCAGACCCGCACCCCAGGCCGGCACGGGCCCCTCTGGCGGTCTCTGGACCGGCCCCCATCCGGCCCCATCTCTGGTGTCCCCTGGAGGGGGCGGGTGAGACCCAGGTCCTCGGGCTCAGGTCCTCGGGCTCGCTGAGCAAGGGTTCGGGAAAGTGCGTGGACGCCGAGGCCGCGGGCTTCGAGAACTCGCTGACCAAACGCCACTCTGCACGATGGCTCCGCACGGCCACAGTGAAAGCCAGAGCCAGCCCGGTGGCAAGTCTGGGGCCCGAGGTGCCCCGGCCGAGTGTGTACTCCCGGTGGCCCAGGGACAAGGCCTGGCCAGGCTCGAAGCTACCGCCAGGCGGGCTGCCCGTCCCCCTCCCCGCCCCGGGGGAGGCGCCCACAGGCCCCGACCACGCTGCCTCTTCAAAACCCCGCGCTCCCCGTGGCCAACTGACACCCCCCCTTAAACACAGCCCCCGACAGCCAGCCGCTCCCACGGAAACCTTTTCTGTGACTAATGGCGACTTTCTATTACTCGATCAATCCTCATGTGAGAATCTAATATGCCTCTCGCCTCGGGCAGCGACATTTTCAGCAAACGGTGCCTCTGCCCTTGCGACCGAAGAAGGGAGGTGGCTGGGCAAGGCCCGCGGGCGCACCCCACACACAGCACCCCCACCCGCGGCCCTGCTTTCCACGGTCGGCCGCTGCCCGGAAATATTAAATGGAAGGTTCCAGAAACCAACGGTAAGCTTTAAACCGCGTTCCACTGTTCTTGAGATGCGATGCCTCGCGGTCCCTCTCGGTCCCACCTGGGCATCCACGGGCGTCACCCGCGGAGGACGGGGGGTGGGGGGGGTCAGTCTGTGACCATCCTTTCTCGGTTACTTTTCAAAGGACAAGGCCAGTCGGCTTCAGCCTGGAACACGGAGGAGGTGACACCCCTCTGCTGGTGGCTGTCCCCCCGGCCTATAAGGACGTGACAGGAGGGCGGGGGGTACCCCTGCCACCTCTGGATCCCAGCGGCCGAGGCTGGACAGCGTCCGATGACGGTTAGCGAAAGCTCACGCTGCATAGAGCGAGACTGGCGTTTCACCGTAAAATCGAGAGCTTCTCCCGCCCGACACCGAACACACGCACCCGATGCCAGCAGGGCCGGCAGCCCAAGTCCCCGACGAGGACGAGCCTCCCCGACGTGCTGGAGGGGAGGCATCCCGGAAGCGGGGGACACACCAGATCCCACCACCACGGCCTGGGGCCCCGCGTGAGGGAGGGGACCTGGTGCTCTCGGAGCACTGGCCCCAACCTAAGCAGGGTCGGCCCAGCCCCCAAGATCCTCAGAAGCACCTGCCGCCCTCCCCCAGAGAAGCAAGGCCGCCCGCCCACCTCTGCCCGCCGCCCCCTCGCACGCACTGCCGACTGACCAGGGCCCTTTCCCACCCAGGCGCCTGGACACCCCAAAAACGTCACCCGCAGCTGCCCCCCGGCTGCCCCCGGAGGTGCTGACTCCTCCACCTGTCACGGCCCGTCCGACACGCGGGCCAGACGGCCCCGCGCCATGTCAGCAGGTCTCGCCCGGGCGCGCTTGCCCTTGAACGCTCTCGGGCCCTCTGCGAACTGAGCCCTCTCCTTAGCAACAGCCACGGGGCAAGGCCCCGGGACGCCGACCTGCGGCCACAGCGGCACCCCCGGGCCTGGCTCGCGGCCACCAGGGCCACCACCTCGGCCCCCGGGCCCACCCACGGGGAGGAGCCGGGCTGGGCTCCCAGATACAAAGCTCCATGTTAGCGGTTACGGGGGAAAGTGGAGGCTTCCCAACCGCGCAGTTAAGTCGCAGGAAACGCTCTCCTCTCAGATGCACGCGCTGCCCCGACGGCCAGGTAAGCGGCCAGGAGATGGCGAGGACGAGGCCGTTGCAGCGGGGGCCCCTCTCGTCCCCATTCGCACGTCTCAGTCTTTAATGACGAGGGACGACTGCCGCCGGGACATAGGTGACAGGAGCCACCCCCGTGCACCCCGACAGCTACAGAAGGCGTCGGTGGACGTTAGCGGCCGAGAGGTCCCATCAACCACGGACACCTCCCGTCTCGGACCACGTGGGACGTCAGCAAAGACCCTCAGAAGTGCTGTGGGGCGCCCTGTGCCCCAGCGGGAAGCCTGAAAGCTTCACCCCAGCCGCTGCGAGTCCACACGCACCGGCCCGGCCCTCGGAGGACGAGCGACGGCCACCCTGCTCAGTGCAAGACACGTCACGCCCTCGACTGGACAGACACTCCCTATAGGACAGCAACCCACCCGGGCTGTCTCGCCCCCGGGACTGGCTCGGTGACACCTGGTTCACGTCGCCAGCGTGCGCTCACGCGCGTGCACGCTCACACACACGCCATTTCTGGACGGATGAACAAACGCCCTGGGGGGCGGGCCCGGGCAGTTCCCTGCTGAGGACAGAGCGCCTGTGAGGGCCCGAGGGCCCACCCCACGCAGGTTATAAGAAAGGAGAACCCCCTGGGGGCAGAAGGCCCATCCGAGCCGGGGAACACTCGGCCGGGCCCCCGAAAGGGGGAGGTGTGTCTGCTGAAGGACCCCAAGCCTTCTGCGTCTGGAATTCTGTTGACCCGTCTCCCCACTCTGTCCCCTTCGTATTTATTTTCCCCTCGAGTCTTTCCGTCTAACCAGCGAGACCCCACGTCTGGGACGGTGCCGACAGCTCAGGTGTGTTTGGACCCGAGGGCTCTCTCAGACGGTCCAACGCCGACCCCACGACACGTGGTGACCCCGAAGGCCAGGCCGGGTGCCGCACAGGTGCTCGGACTCGGGGCTGGACAACTTGGGGCATTTTCAAAAGTCCCTCGGTTTAAACTATGCTCCTGCCTGCCGCCCGGGTCTGTCCCCTGGAACAAGCGGCCTCCCCCCTTACGACACGCCAAGGACAGATGCTCCTCCTCTCTGCTCGACAGCCCCAGGCCCCGAAACGCCCTCCGGCCCACTCCGTCTCCACCCGCTTTTCTGAGCTCTTTCGGAGTCGAGGGGCCCCCGGATTCTGACCCCACATTCCCGTCCTCGGGAGCTTCCGGGGGCCGCACCTCGCAGCACCCCCTGGGGGGGCGCGCGGCCTCCGTGGTGAACTGGCCCAGCGGGCAGCTCCTGTGACACCGTCCCTGACGGTCATAACCACAACACGCTGGCCACAGGCCGTGGGAGGGGGGAAGGAGAGAACCCCAGACGGGATTTGCCTTTGAGGACGGAATGTGTGAGACAGCACGGAGAGAGGCACGGGACTGGGCTGGTGCACTAGGGCAGGACACGTGCCGTGAGCGGAGGTGCGCTTAGAGCTTTGCACACGTGCGCGTACACGTGATCGCAGACAGGAAGCAGCGGTGTCTGTTCAGAGACCGGGGAAGGAGCCCGCGGTCCACCCAACGCACAAGCCCTGACCCACCGACTCCCTACAGGCCTACCAAATGGGCACCCTTGTCCCTATGTTTAAGGAGGAAACTGGGACACAGAGAGGATCGGCCATTTTTCCAAGGTCGTACAGCTGCCGGAGGGCAGCTGGACACACAGACACACACGCACCCTGTTCTGCCAAGAGAGACGAAAGGAAACGGGGAGCTTCAACTCACAAAACCCCGAAACAGCCAAGTGCACAGACCCCTCTGCCTGCCCGCGTGCCCCACGACAACACGGGAGATGCTGGCGAGTCTACCGGCCCAGGGAGGTATTTGTTCATGCACGATCGCTGCGTGCAGCGGGGTGAAGGATGGCGGGGCTCCTTTTTGCTCAGGCACCACGAAGGCCCCTCCGGGTGTCCACACACCCCTGCCGGCTCGAGGGAGAGCAAGGAGGGAGAACGCTGGCGGCGTCCTGGGAGCTACGGAGGTGAGCGGAGCGGCTCTGCCTCGATAAACCTCGCATCGAGTCGCCCCTCTTTAATAAGCCTATGATCCTCCCGGAAACATCAAGATGGCCCGCGATTTTGTTCTCCTATTAGAAAAAAAAAATCAACCCAGAGTCATCACAGAGCACTGGGGTCGAGGAATGGGAAAGAGTCGCCCGCATTCCACCAGCGAAAGACAAGCCCGACACAAGGTCCAGCGTCAGACTGCCCCACGAACGTGTCCTCTGCTTTTAATTTGTGAACGTACATTCAGCGCTGACTCTTCCCACTTTCCGGAGAGCCTTCCCCTCGTCTTACTTCACGCCGTGAGGGGGTCGTTTCAGAGAATTAGCCGTTTTCCCGCTGCTGGGTGTGGGAGGTTCCTGTCTCGTTGCCATCAAATGACGCCACGGCGAAACATCCGAGCGCCGCGAAGCTTTTGTTTTGGGGGGGACGGGGGGGAGAGGGAGATTGCTGGGTCAAAGGGCGTGCCTGCCGTTCTGGAGGTCCGAGGCCCCAAGGTGTCCACGTGTGAACGTTCCGACGGACGACTTCACCGTCACTATCCGGTGGCACCTTACCAGCCCTCCTTCCAGACACACGGACACGACGTGCGCACACGCCCACGTGCGCACACAACAGAGGCTCGTCCTGCCGAGTTCAGTTGTACAGTCAGACACACGGACACCTTGGAGTCGGGCAGGGGTGACCGCGCCAGTGCCCGCTAAGTCCGTCCTGGCACTGACCCGCTTCTTCGAGCAGCATCGAGCGTCAGGTGTGGGCGCTGGTCTACGTTTAGGAGCGAGGAAGCTCGAAAAACGCCCCATTCGCACACAAGAGTGACAGCGAGACGAGATGGGCAGCCAGGTGGCGGGGGGTGGCCCGAGGTCGGTCCCCAGGGCCTGGGGAAGCCAACGCAGGTCCGAGCCGTCGTCCTGCCTGCTTCCGCAGCCGGCGCCTGGGCGCCGCCCACTGGGTTAACCCCCCAGACACGCTGGGAGACACGCTTCGCAGTGGTCTGCGGAGGGGACCGTCCACGGGGACCCGGGGGCCCCCACGGAAAGCAGAAGGCAGGCTCGATGATTAACAGCTCCCACCAAACGGACGCCACGAGGGCACCCAGCAGCCCGTGTGTCCGGGACACCAGGCAGATTTTCCACATTAGGAAGCAAACTGGGGAAAAGGACTGTACGACACACCGCCCACCCCTGACGCTCTGCTGAATTCCAAGTCAAACACGGATGGCGGGGAGTGGGCCGTGGAGCCTGTTGAGGGATGCGCAGACGCCCTTCCTGCCCGCCCCCCTTCCTCCAGACACAGCTGGGGAGGAATTCGCTGACCTAATATTACCGGACAGATAATTCCCTGCCTTGGGGAACGGCTGGCAGAGCCCATGGCATCTGCCATTTCTAATCTGTGTTCGGGAACGGCAAACAGGGGCCTGTGCCAGGATGCCGGGGGCAGGGCCCCCCACTCCCGGGGACACTTGCAAATCCACCCACAGCCTCGGCGGAGCCACCGCTTTGCACTGGGGAACCCGGGCGTGCGTTTCAAACTAAATCATCTCAAAGCCTTCGCTGCAGAAAATAATTGAATTAAAGAGTTGCCATAACTCGTTCGGGAGAGGGAGCAGCCATCCAGGGGGGAGCGGAGTCGGCGCTGCGAGAGTCTGCCATCTTCCCGAGGTAGCGGGGAAGAAAGCAATAGAATGTGGTTCAAAGGACAGATGGGACTCTCCTAATTGTCCCCAGATTCCTAGCAGCAGGGGTGGTAACTAAACGGTTTCAATTAAAAGTTAAAGACACAGGGAAAAGCAGGCGCTGAGTTATGCCTGCTGCTGCGAAGGCTCCTTCGGTCGAGCCTGAGATGCTCTGTCCCCATTCAGGCAGCCGAGCGTCGCTCGCTGACACACGAGCGGCGAGCCATGCCAGCACGTCGCCGCGACGAGGTGACAGACAACCTGTCGGTCAGGCGCACTGCCGCGATGGCCGTGTGAGCCCAACGGAGCCAGGCCCCCCGTCTGCCGAACCGCCTCCTGGACGGACACCCAGGGCCCTGCCTCTGCACCCTGCAGCGGGGCAAACAAGCCAGCACCCGCGGGAGGCACTTCCGAGCCACCCCAGGCTCGGCGCGAACGTCATCAGGGCTGCTCAGTGGGGTTCAAGCACAACGACAACGGACCCCAAGTACACAGCCGCCGCTCAAACCAGTGGAGCTCAACTGGGACGCTTCACAGCCAGGGCACGTTTGCGGAGTCTGGAGACATTTCTGGTTGTCACACTGGGGTGGGGAGGGCGGGTGCTCCCGGCATCCGGTAGGTAGAGTCCAGGGATGCTGTGAAACGTCATCCTACGATGCACCGGGCACCCCACAGCGAGGAACCATCGCGTCCGAAAGGTCACCAGCGCCAGAGGCGAGGCACGCCCTTCCAGAATCCTAAACGGATCCCTCTGAACTTGCAGAGGAAGGGCGATGCTAAGGCACGGCGGCGGCTGGTTACGCGCAGGCCCGTCTCTGCCAGCACGGGACATCTGCGGCATCGCTGAGGAGAGGGACGCGTGGAGACAGAAGAACGAAATCCACTGAGTGCATCGAGCGAGCAGAGCAGACAAGGGCCAGAGGGAGCGAGCTCCCTGCCACACGAGGACGAACTCGGTCGCCAGGTGTGCAGGCCCGGGTGCCGCCGTCGTGAGGACGCCGAGTCTCAGGAAGCAACGTGGCCCAGCGCCCGACCTCCTCCCGGGGTGGCTGAGAACTCGGAGGACGCGGGGTCCCACGCCGGCGGCCCGGGCGTTCGGGGCGGGTCTCCCGGCACGCTCCAAGTTCACAGCGCACTTCCCACCCTGCCACCCACACGGTGCGAGCAAGAGCCGGACACGCGCCTACGGCCAGATCCCAGAGAAAACACCCAACCCCCGACCGACAAAGGTAGAGGGCGGGAGGGTCCCAGGAAGCCAAGTTCACACACAACCCTGAAAACCAACAACCGGCACGCGCCAGGCCACGCCGAGGACAGTCTCGCCTGAGCCCCGTGGTCCCCAGCCGGGTGGGGAGGAGCGACGACTGGGGGAGCTGGGGTCCCTGCAAAATTAACGGTCGGGCCAGGTCTCCACCTCCGCGGCCCGAGTGGAGTTTTTCTAGAAGCCCTTCCCACGGGAGACGAGGAGGAACGGGGGAGGGGTCATTCATTCCCACCTTGAAAGACCTGTAGGTTCATTTTCTGTCCTCACTGCAAAGATAAACCAAAAAACCCCTAAAGCAACACGTTTTCATATTTACCATAATAACATAAAAAACAGAATAAAAAATTTCAATATTCCTTAACGGCACGGCACCATTGTCAACTTTTTGTTACCAAAGCGAGTATTTCCAGCTCACCAAAGGGAAAGCGAAGACAGGGCACCGAGGTTCTGAATCCGCTCTATGGGGGCAGGGAGACGACATTACGAAAAGGGAAAAAGGAAAGTGAAAAGCAAAATAACAGGGTGATGTCGAAACTGCTACACAACCGGAGTCTAATCCAGGCCGGTCCATCCCTCTTCCCCAGCTCAGAGACAAGGACGACAACAGGTCTACCCAGAGGAAGCCAAGCCAAGGCCAACTCCAGCCGCTGCCGTACGGGCAGGTCCCCTGGTCCTGTACGCAGCCAGATGTGGAGATCCTCACGCTCGCCGGAGGCGGGTCTGCCTGGCAGATCCCGTCTTAGAGGATTCCCACGCGTTCAAGATCCCCCCCTCCAAAAAAAGCTACTTCTAACTCGGTAAGAAGTACGAAAGTCTACACAGCACGAACCAGCTCCGAGGCCCGCTCCGTGGGATCCACGGTGGTTTAATGGCGGGGGCGGGGGGGCAAAGGCTGACTTTCCTCAGAGAAATGAACATTTCTATCCCGTTTTTACCGAGAAGTCGTTAACCGATGCAGCACGGATTATCGGAGCCGTCGGGGCGAAGTCACTGCATTCGTCAGCGAAGCCCAGACACTTCGGAGCGGGCCCGTCGTGAAAAAGAGCTCTCCGCTCCTCTCCTCGTCAAAGGAAACCGGCCTTCCCTCTCAGCATATAAAACTGTCCTCTCGTCCCGTAATTTATGCGGCCATGAGCCAGCTCGCATCCGCAACGATTACACGCCTCCGATTAATTTTCGCAGTTTTGCCTGAAGATTTAAGGACGGCAGCGGACGGACCTGCTGACTCTGGACGATGGCGGCGCTGGCTCGTCAAGTCAGCAGCGCCACGCGCGGCGAGAGCACGTGGCACACAGGTAACCAGAGCCTCTCGCGTCCGTCGTTTAAATCCGACGATAAACTGTAGGGGTCTGAGGTTAAACTGCCCTAACCCATCAGCCCGGGTAGGAAAGGGGAGCGGCGGCGGCACCACAGCCGGATGCCCCACCAGCTCCCCCTTTCAGTAAACATTTCGGCCCCCAGTGGAGACGGATCACTGTCCAGGACCTCGGTCCCCTGCCACGGGAGCGAAGAGACAGGCTGCGTGCAGATGAGGATGGGGGTGCAAGGATCCCGCGCCCAGGCTGCCTTCTGGCGCCCACGGGCACGCACGCCACAGGCGGGGGCCAGACGCCACGTGTGTGAGTGCGTGTGCACGAGCATGCACGTATGCACGAGTGTGAGTGTGCGCGTGCGCGTGCATCTGGGGGTGCCTGAGTGAGCAAGTTCCTCCAGGATGGAGAGGTCGGGGATGCCGGGCACTCGACGACACGCCCTCTCTGTGGCGATGATCTTCGCCGAAGGGTCCGGGTGCAGAAAAAAGGGAAAAGAGGCCCCGATACGGACGACAGCGGCCACAGTCAATGGCTACTTGTTTGCAAACGAACTTGAGGGTCCATAGTGAGGGACAACAGGACATCCATCAAGTCAGCAGCTCATCAGGTACGTTCCATATCGAACCTTTCAACACCCACCACCCGAGGTGTTTGGGGAAACGTGCCAGATGCGCATCAGACCCAGGTCCAGGTTCGAATCCCACCTCCGCTCCTGCCCAGCGCCGGGAGACGCCAGTCACCCCCATTACCCATTAAAACAGTAAGTAAGGACGCCCACCCCTGCCTGTGGAGGGCTGCGTCCCGTACGGGGGACAGACCGGGGCGGGGTGCCTGAGAGCCACCAGCACGCTCAGAACACTCAGCTGGGGGCTTCCTGCTCGGGGAAGGCGCTGGGCCAGTCCGGGCTTTCAAATCAAAGTTGCTCCCCACGGCCAGGGAAAGCCGGCCGGCGACACAGCCCCCAGGCCCCAACGCGCAGGCTTCCTGAGGGGCCCTCCCTTCCCCAACCCGGTCTGAAGCCTCGCACCAGCTGCCGGGGGAACTCTCCTCCTCGGCCAGGCGGCGAGCGGAGGGTGCAGGGCCTCCTGCTCCGTAGGGAAAGACAGTATTTCCCGGCCGCACGAACTACCAACAGGTTTGCACGAAAAAGAAACTCTGGAGCTGCCAAAACCGCTACCCAGGCGCCCGGCCACCAGGAAAAGTGGCATCGACGGGAATGGCAGAGGGTTCTGAGGGTTGCTCAGGCCCAAGACCTGACTCGCCGTGACCCCATCACGCAGCCAGTCTGGTCTGAGGCTGGGGTGGGGATGGGGGGTGCCATAAGCCTCGGGCCAGGCACCCTCTGTTCCTCCCAGCACCGGCCCGGCTCAGGCCCAGGCCCGACGTGCCAGGAAAGGCCTCCCACTTCCACACTGCCGAGCCCCGGGGAGGACACGGCATGTCCCAGCAAGGTCACAGACAGACCGTGAAGACCTTCTCATCTGTTGAAGAGCGGGAGCCATTAGCTGCGTTCCTGGCAAGCGCAGATGTTGTCTATATCTAAAAATCCCCAAATAGATCAATTAGCATATTATAAAGAATTTACTTCCCTTTTCCCTTGACAGACCATAAAAACCGAAACACAATGCTCAGTTGGAAACTGACAAGTGCATCTAGCAGGAGATGCTCTATTAAATGGAGACGAGAGCAGAAGAAAATGGTATTTATAATGATTAGCCACCTAATTAATTCTAAGAGCCGAATGTCAGAAGCTATAAATCCATTTCTTTGGTAACTGAAGCTCGACATCAAACAAGTCCCTCCTGCACCGAGAAGGGCGGCCCTCGCACCTCCCCGACGCCTGCGCCCAGCGACGCGCTGGGCCCTTGCTTTGCACGTAAGGTACCTGGGATGCACGTGGAAAAGCCACGGAGGCCAGAACTCAGGGAGAACACACCCCCGCCCCAAGACTGGCGGCCATGAACTCTCAAATGAAAACCTTCAAATACCACAAACACGTGTAAACGTGAACGGGGTTCCACACCCGTGTCCACCCCCTCCTGTGGCAACCAGCGCAGGTTAAACGGAGAAACTCAGCTCCCGCCTGGGCAGGAAGCTGGAGGGCGTTCTCTTGTGTTCCTCTCACTTGGCGATCGGGGGGCAGGGATGTGGAGAGACATTCTCAGGCCGACAAAGGTTCCACAGCAGCATGATCTTCGGGACGTCTGTGCGTTTTCCTGACTCGCGTGTTTAGAAGAAATTCCCCTTTGGGGGGAGGAAACGACAGGCAGAACGAGAGCAAGAATACGCGAAACCAAAATGGATTTAATGGATGCAGAGTTGTCCGTCCCACACTTCCCGGATTCTCTTCTAAAACGGCCAATCAGAATCTGCATTTAAATAGAAGACGTTTAATGCAGAAAAGAGGCAGCCCCGGGTCCCGAGGTCTTGCATTCCCCATCGCCGGGCCCGGCGTCATCGCATTCCAAGTGAGATGCGGCATTTTGCGAGTTGCTGAATGTGACACGTTCCGAACTGTCTGATGATCACTACGACGTTCGCTAACGTCTCCTCTCCTAGTAGGCGGCTTCTTTTATGGCCAGGACTGTTAACCGAGGTAACGTGATACTGCATCCTGCCATCCACTGCTTCTTGAGAAAAGACGCCGCCGAGCCCAGGGTCTCAGAAGCCCGGGGCTCTGATCATCCCAGCCGTTATTCAGAGCGAAATCCAAACAGTCTGAATTCATTAACTTGGTGGTTACAAATCTGCATTTTCAGACTTTGCCATAAAATACCGGAGTCCAAACCCGGTGACCTGGAGCTAAGGGCCTTTCGTGGGAAGTGGCCGTGTCGACGGGCCTCTCCCAGGGCAGCTCAGGATAAAGCCCCGTGTGCTAGGCCTCGCCGCGGCTGACCCGGTCACCGCCGGGGAGAGACGGGGCCGCACTGGCCTCACTCCCGTGGTCACACTGATGTGACAGGAGAGCGGGCTCCCAGGGGACGCGCGTTATCACACAGTGTCCAGGTAGCCGGCCAGCACCTGCACCAGCCCCCTCACAAAAATGAGCAAGAACTCACACCTAGTGTGTGGCCCAAGGGCGAAGCTTCGGGGAACCCCAAGCCCCTCATCCCCTGATGGAGAAACATCGCCACCAGGCTGATGGGAAAGGGGGATCCGTCCCATTTCCAAAGTCCCAGGAGGAAACCACGACGGAACTGAATGTCACGGGCAAGGAGGTCGCGTCATCGCCGTCTTTCATCTAAATGTTCTTAGACGCCGGCTCCAGGGGACTCCTTAGGGGAGGGACGAGGTCTGCGCTCTGCACGCCTCCAGCCGCCGGCAGGTCCCCGGGGCCTCCCCCAAAGCCCCCACGGCTACCGCATTTCCTGCGCTGCTAATGATGACGGCGGCGGCGACAGCATCGTTCTTCACTAAGCCCTTCCAAGAGACCAGGCGCCTGCTACGGCCTCCCCGACGGTTTCGCTGATGCCACACAGCTGAGACTGTGCACCGCTGTCCACGTCCACTTGACAGGGGGCCTGAGGGACACCAAGTGCGTGGGGTTTGGTCTGCTCAAGGTCAAAGCCGTCAGAGGTGGCCAAGGCCACGCTGCAAGCATTTCTTGCCCTGTCATCAGGACCTTTCCCCCACACCCATCCCCAAGGCCACGGCCGAGTCTCTACCACGCTATCTGGGGTCTTTACCTCTCCCCCACCCCACAAACGAAGGGGAACGTGCTGGGGCCACGCAGCTGCTGCGGCAGCCACCGACCCGACGCGGTGCCAGACGAGAGGGCCGGGCTGCTTCCCGGCCAAGTGCCACGCCGCGTCGACCCGCTGTTTGAACGCGCGAGCAGAAGGCTTTCCGGCTTCAAACAGGCCTCCGCGGCGCTGCCATTTGAGCCCGCGGGAGATCACAGCACCGATCAATGAGAGGCCTCCTTCCTGGAGGAAGCCGCGGCCCCGCGTCGCTGCGGAGGTCACCTTTTGCTGTAATTAGGAAGTGGCAGCGAGTTCCAATTGAGAAAAGCCTGGAGTTCTGTACTCTCGCAGTTAGGCTTTCTAGCGAACGTGGGACTGGGGCCGCCGGCGACCCGCGCGGGAAACGCCTGCTCCACATCCCAGAGGCAGGTAGGAGGTGGCCGCCCGGCTGGGCCCGTGAAGGACTGTGACATGCGAGCCGTCGGTCCGTGAGTGCCAGGGCCCCCGGGGGATGAGACTCGGGGAGCCCGCCGGGTCTCCTTGCTGCCCTCTGATCCCAGCTCAGGTGCCGCTGAGGGCTGACCACAGCCCCCTCACCCACGAGGCTGCCACAAGCACGGCGCCCTCGATGACGGGGAAGTACGGCTGGGTGCCCCCGCCACAAAGAGTTCAACCTCCCCACGCGGCCAGCGGGCGGGCGAGACGAGCATACCTTCTTCACTTCCGTGCCTTGGACAGTTCAGGAACACGCTTCATTATTTCGGGACATGTGCGCCGCCCCCAACAGGTAGTGACTGTGCTGCTCCGCCTTCCGTCTGCAGAAAGCGCTCCCAGCTCACGCAGACAGGTGCTGGGGGGCCCCACCACCCCACACCACCCCGGTCCCACTGCAGCCGGGGACGCAGTCACTCAACAGCAGCCCTGAGGCTTCTGTGACGTGCAGGCCACGCACAGAAAGTCAAGGACACGAGGGCAGCGGACACGGCCTCTGCCTCGGAGCCTGCAGAAACCACTCTAGAATATTCCACGTTAACAAAGCACACTCCTCCTTAATCCAAGTCTGCTCCCGACACCCTTGTCTCACTTCACGCGGGAGAGCCGAAGGCTCAGTGTCATCCTGGGCTTCTGGGCTCTTAACGACCGAGGGCTCTCAGGCAGCCCCCTGGCCACCCCCTTTTACTCGGGGGATGCACAGGGGGCTGTGAGGGCGCGGACAGGCCCCCAGCCAAGCCAGTCCCAGGCGACTGACTACCCAGGTTAAGGGATGCAGATGAGGCTAGGGGCAGCTTGAGTCTAGACCCCCTGGGACACTGAAGCCTCCCTTCCACCGTGCTCCCCGCTCAAGGCTCGGCCCCCCGAGTTCCCGATTGTAGAAGCCCGCGTCCATCGTCAGCGTGCAGAAGGGGCGGGACGAAGGCTGCCAGACCGGCTGAAGGGAGGGCCATTCCCATCCACCTGCGCGGCCCGGTCCAGGGTCCCAAGCTCCCCCCGGGGAAGGGGCAAGGCCTGCTCTGAGGCTCTGTGTCTGGGACAGAAGGGCCGCCCGGCTGACAGTCCCCCCCCCCGCCCCCCAGGAAACCGATCGCCCTGCACCGCTTCAGCTGCATTTTTCAGGGAGTTGCAGGTTACACCCTGCCAGGCCAACAAAGGGCTCCTTTGAGTCAAACAATGTATATAGCCAGCTGAACGGGCAGGGAGGAGGCGGCCACGGAAAGCGTGTCGAGTTACAGGGCGCAGGAGCCAGATACCTTTACCGCGTTTTCTGCAAATCTGCATTTGTCATAAATAAATTTATCATAAATAAATTTCTGCAAATCTGCATTTACGATTAATAAATAAACAGCGGCGCGACACTGTCCCATAAATCAAGGCCCCAGGCCGAGCGGATCTGAACGGATCCGACGGACGGAAGCCACGGGGACATCTGATCCCGTCTGCCTGGAAGGTGGAACGGGGGCTTCTTTGTGGGAGCCATCGTGTCCCTCACACACGTCTAGGAAGAAATGGAAATCCGACCCTGTAATCAGATGCTCGGCGCGGCTGCTCATCCTGGGTTCGGATTCATCCTGTACGTAACATTTCTTCCCCCGATGCTCTATCTTCCTGCCGTACGCCATTAATTTTAACAGTTTCTGCCACCCACCCCACAAGTTGTTGTTGTTTCTCCTAAACAGTCTACCGCTGGGAAATTGATTTGTTTGCTCTCTGGGCCTGAAGAGGCCGCGTTATGAAATATGTATAAATGCCACTGCTTCACAGGACGGGGACGGGAAAGCGTCCCGTGTCACCGGCCCGCGCAGGGGTCCACCCGAGGCAGATTTCCTCATGCATTGCCCGGGCGCCCCCGCCCCCCACAACACTGACGAATTGTGTGTTTCCTTTGAAAACCTGCTCATCCTTAACTGGTGCAAGTCTGGGGGAATTATCTTAACTGCTACGTGGAAAGAATGAACTGCTAATGCACTCAGTCAACCAAGAAGACTTTTAGGTTTAACAGTGTGGGGCCGGGTGGGAGGCGCCAAGTTTGCCAAAAACGTATGAGTCGATCAATAAGCAAAGCGAACGCGTTCGGTGGGTGTGAGCTGCGACGGGCAGCGGCCCGCGGGCACGCTTCCTCCGGGGACGCCCGACTCCCAGCCGCTCCCAAAGCCTTGCTTCGGGAAACGCGTTCAGCGTCAGGGTCCAGAGATGAGGGATGATGAGACACTAGGTGCCCAGGCCCCTCCGGTGTCACATGGGCTGCTTCCTGAGCTGTGAAGTGTTTCCTTAGCGTCTGTGGCCGAGGGCATTCAGGCGGGCTCACCCACTCCCGGACACATGGGTGACAGACTGAACATTAAGATGCTGTTTTGCTCTGCGCCAGGACTGTGAGGTTCTCGAGAAGGAAGGACGGGGGCTGCGTCGACACCTCCCAGAGGCCGGCTCCCACGTGCACCCGATCCGTGGCTCGGGAGTCCGATCCAAACCAGAACCCAGAACCCAGGGCTGCAGCCGGGCCGCCCTGACCCACAGGGAGCTGCTGAGGCCGCGCCAGCGCCCGCCCCGCCTCGGCCTCCTGGCCGTTTCTCATCTGCAGGCTCCCTGGGGACGAAGGCCCGGTGTCTGCCTCGGCTCTGTGGTTTCTGACACTGGGGATCGCGCCTCTGGCCTGAGGACCGAATCACAGGTCCCCAGTGCAGGCCCCGAGCTCAGGAGGACCCTGGGAGGCCACCAGTGGGGCCAGCGTGGCCAGGGCCGGATACCTCCCCCGCACCCCAACGCTCAGAGCCACCGAGGTGCGGGTGTTTGTTTCTAGAGTAAGGCAATGCCCTTCCTTCCGTTTTTCAGGAAGGAAATCTGTCCTTGGCATCAATGGGGCAGAGGCCCTGATGACCAGGGGCAGACCCTGCTGGCCCGCCAACGCCACGCTTCAGAGGGCCACAGCCTGGCCCCCAGGGCAGACCGCGGCAAGGCCCTGCCACCACCGAGCGCCCTACCAGGGCTGCGAAGACCTCAGATCACCTCCCTGGGGGCTCGCATGGAGGGTCGCATTCTGCATCGTCCCCGTGATCCGTCCGAACGACACGGTGCACGGGCCTCTCTGGGGCCCGGCGGCTGGGACACGGTCGTGGTGCTTTTGCCAAACCACGGCCACCGCTACCCCGCCACCACCTCACCGAGCACAAGCCAAAGGCTCTGCCGTCCACTCCATGGACGTGCAGGCTTTATTATTCCGACACCTGTGTGAGTTACACCACGAGGTAACCGGGTGCCCGTGATGCCTGCCGTCGCCGAGAAGAGGCGGAAGGCACGGGTCCACCTGAACCCGGGGAGACCGTCGGCAAACCAGAGCGCGTACGGGCGTTTCATTTGTGCGACGAGCGACGGCACACGGAATGGACGGCAAAAGCAGAACAAAAGGCAGCGGGCCTCGACGTGCCACGTCACTAGTTCTGAGCACTGACAAAGCGAGCCTCTCTGGGGGGAGAAAGAGGAAATGCTCGGACTTATGAAGGGAAAAATAAAAAAAGCAACAACGCTCCAAAAGACCAGGTCTAGAGCAACAGGTGCACGACGCCGTGCGGACGCGCTCACTAAGAGGATGAGGACGAAGCAAACGTCCGTGGCTGTGGCGCCTCCCAGGCCTGCCACCCCAAGGCTGCGACTTGTCATGAGCTTCGCGCTTTCCGCCTGCGGCCCTCTCTCCTCGCCCCCATTAGAAAAGACCCGTCCAGACTAGACACCTCGGCAGGTGAGGCGCACCAGGATGAAGCCAAGCTGGGGCCTTCCCTGGGCCGCAATCTAAGACGTCCGTATGTACGGACTGCGGGTGGGGCTGAGTGGGCGGCCACCCCAAAAGTGGGGTTCCACTTACTGGCAAGCGACGAGCCACAGGGGTCCACGACTGAACACATGCTTTCCGGGGACATGCGAGAACTCCCCGCTGGAGTACGCACATCAGGGGCGAAGGTTAACCCACGGGCAGGGTGCTGAGAGCTGGGGGACAGCCAGGTCCGCGGGGCCACAGACAACGTGGGTACGGCTGCTGACACCAGGGGCACCCGCCTGGCAGCGGTCACGCTCTAATCACGGTCACCTCCAGTGTCGTACGTCCAAGCCCCCCCCAAACCACCACTGCAAATCACGCCAAGAACACAGGCCACGATTCAAGGCCATTTCTCTCTGGCCCCGGATCCATCGGGGCAACGCTAGCCTGGGGCCGAGACCACTGTCACCCAGGACCCCACAGCGGTTCCAGTATCGGGGTGAGTCCAATGACACGCTGCTGCTCAACCCCTGTGACTGCGCAAACAGTCCCTTTCGTCCTTCTGCTGCGAATGTCGACTTTCTTATCTTGAGAGGAAACGGTTTTCCAACCCGTGGAGTTTCTAGAATGTACCGAGTGTCCCTCAGGTTCTAGCTACGCAGACGAGATGCCGTGAGCCTCGGGCATCTTCCTGCGGAGGACCGGGGCCCCGGGCAGGGCTCGGACGCAGGCTGGACATCCGTGGGCATGTGGGTGTGCCACGGCCTTCCATCACCCCTGACGCGTCGTCAGCCCCAGCACCCGATCGTGGACTAGCCCCCACCCGTCCCGGATGCACAGACTCCAACGGCCTCTGCCTGAGCATCCCGGGCCGGTTCCGGCACACGGGGTCCAGAAAAGGGAGAACGGGCGGGAGCCAGAAAACAGAGCTGTTGGCCTTGACCACAGGTGACCGCAAAGCTGCACGCGCAGGGGCGAGGCCCGCGGTGACTTATTCCCCAGGGGAGGCCCGGGGGCCCTTGCAGGCTCTCGTGGGCCCTGGCGCTCGGATTCCGAGACCTGGACAAGCTTACAGTCTCCGCTGACGGGGAGCCCGCGCTGAATGTCACGCTCTGCCGTGGTCCGCGGCGGGGCGAGCCCTTCCCAGGGCACTCCTGGGAGAGGGTTCTGAGCCTCTCACCACACTCGAGCTTTTCAAAAGGCAGGGGTGTCCGAGACGACCCCAGTCCAGCCACTGCACTCAGAAGCGAGGCCTCCACATGCCTGGAGGAGGTGGCTGTCGTGCCCCGGCAGCTACCTCGGTGTCCCCAGCCGACTACTCCATGGGAAGAGGCGGAGACACACAGGGAGACGCTTTCGCGGGCGCCACGGCCCACTCTGCGGGTGGGGTTCAGGCTGAGGCTCGGCCCGGCCACCCACGGGTGCTCACGGTGCCGACGCCTGCCAGGCCGAGGCCACAGGGGTGAACCTGACCTGACCTCAAACCAGAGGCTCCATCCTATTCGACACTTCAGGGACCCAGAGCAGGGGTGTGACCGGGAAGGCACCGAGAGAACGAGCTCACGCGCTCTTCTCTTCTCGCTTTAAAACGACGTTGGTGGCGCCAGGAGGAGACATCCTTTCTGGAGCAGAGTAAAAACCGATCACGTCTCAAAAGTCGCCCCTTGGAAACTTTGAGCAAGACCCAAGTTTTGTGAGAAAATGGCTAAAGGAAGGTTGAAAGTGAACTCGGGACCGCCGCACGCCTGGTTCCGGCGGAGCACGGACTGCACCCGTGGATCGCTCTCTCTCCACCTCTCTCCACACGAGCACGGACCGAAGAACCGAAGGCGAGCCCACACCCCCCAGGGAACCCACAGAAAAAACCGTGGCGACGCCCCGCAGGCTGGCCGCTGCGACGCCCACGCTCGCTAAGGATGCGCCAGCACCCGCGAGCCGCTCTCTGGGTGCAGGTCTCGGGCAGATCCACCACCCCGCCCGGGCGACGCGGGGGCGACACGAGCCACCGCCCTCGGTCGTTTCCACTCTCGGTCATGAACGTGCCGAGAAGCCCGAGGACGGCGTCCATTCTGACCGGAGTTCCCGGCAGTGGAACCGCCGCTGACTCATCTCTGCGGCGGCGGCGGCGGCGGCGGCAGCCGTCACTTTACACGGAGCGGTGTTGCTTCAGAGTTAATTACACGTATTTTGCTTTTGATAAATGGAAATACCAGATGCAATTAATTGAAAGACAATCAATACGGCCCCGTTTAGACATCCCCACGAAACATCCGGAGGCTGCCAGCCAGCCGGAGCCGTCGACTAATCGAAAACACGTTCCCGAGGGGATTTTCGAGCATCCGAACTCCTGCCTGGAGGTCAGGGCCCCGTAACTCACCGGCAGGAATCTGTCCACCGACGCTACAGGTCACACGACGCGCTGTCCGTCTTCGGAAGGGAGTCCAGCGTCATCGGCTCGAAACCACGTAAGGCGACGACACCCTGCAAGCAGAAGGAACCGGGTCAGGGAGGCGACGGCGGCGATTCTTTCTGTGGCTGACATCCAGCTGGCCATCCTCCCGTCGCCTTTTCCCAGAGCCTTCGACGCTGGGCTACCCGAGGTCGCTAAACTATCCGTCTTGCTTCGGTCGCACTCCGGGTCGCATCAGCCAGGAGAGCGCCGAACGAGTGCACGGTGCCGTCCGTGCTGACACAGAGCCAGGTGGGCAAGACCCGACGGGGATGAGACGGCGTCGCCGCCGTGAGGAGGTCGTTCAGCTTGCGTTGGGCCTCCGGGGTGCCAGCAGCCGATACCCCCGAGCGGAGAGTTATCCACCCCCCACGGAGGGGGAAACATGGGGTTCTGAAGCGCCGCTCCCAGACGCGTGGCTTCTGAGAGCCACTGGCATAGACGCCGACAGCTGCTCGCTCACGGGGGCAGGCGTCCCTTCACGGAAGGCACTTTACTCTCTCCCGACGTCGACTCCCCGGTGAGGAACTCGATCCCCACGTTCAACAAAATCGCACTCTCTTAGCCAACGCGACACGCAAGGAGGCGATGCACTCCACAGCGCCCGCAGTCGTTTCCCCACCCGGGGAACGAGGAGCCCACACACGTGCCCTCCGCGTCACCTGAGCCACTTCCCAAGCCGTCGGGGACAGACGGGGAAGTGACCCCTGCGGCCGACAGAAAAGGCAAAGGCCTGGGCAGCGGGCGCGAGCAGGAGTCTTTTCCGCGGCTTTCCCCGCGGGAACAGATGGGATTTCAGCAGGCGGAGTGTCCGAGGTAGAGGTCACCTCTGCCCGGCCCCGTGAGAAGGGCGAGGGTGGGCTCAGGGCAGGGAACAGGTGACCGTTCCGAGCCCGCCTGCGCCCGGTCGGGATTCAGAGGGCCGACGGCCGGTTTCAGTACGAAATGACCGTAACCGCGTCGCAGCTGTTCTCTGCCTTTCGAACCTTTCCCATCCTAGGAAGCGGGAGCTTCTTGCTACAGTTCCTCTCGCTTTAATCCACCTCCCGTTTGGGGGGAAAACAATAAAAAAGCGCAGCCGCTGCCGGCGACAATTTTACATAAACGCGCTCTCTGAGGCTGAAGCGAATCCGACTGGTTTTCCACGCGGAAATAACACAAAAAACCGTTCTTGGAGTTTTTCTAGACAGAACCCCTCATGTAACAGAGACGCGGACCCAAAGCGGAGTCGTCAGCGCGACCTTCGGCTAACTGCTCGAGAGAGGGTGAGGTCGCGCGCAGGAAAGCCGGGGTTTCTAAGATGCGACGTTTTCACGATCCGGAAGCGCCGTCTGTTGTAAACGGGAAAACCACTGCGGAACCAGATCGCTGTACACGAGATGCCGTTGGTTCCAGAGGCCGTCGGTGCACGAGGGCGACGTGGAAGACGACAGTAAAGGCAAGATGCCAGCTTCGGGGGTCAGGTCAGGGCTGCGGTCGCGGATCGGGGGTGACTGCCGCAGCCGCGAGCGCTGCGGGGGAGTGTTCGTGGGGCGAACAGGAAACGGGTGAGAACGACGGAATCATCTGAGCTCTTGGGATCCGTCCCTGTGGCTTGTCCTGCCGATTCTGCGGCGCGCCGGGGGGACCCACTGAGACTCGCAGGTCCGCTCTACGCGACGGCACGACACAGAGCACCCGAGCGCCCGGACACCAGCCAGCCTCTCCCCCAGACCTCGAGTCGGGGCCAGGAATGGCGTGAAGACCGGCGCCTCGGGGCGGCCGCTGGAGTCAGTCGTCGTTCACCCGAGGCCAAGAGGGAACCAGCTTCCTCCCAGCTGCGCCCGCACGCCGCCGTTCACACCCCCAATCTTCCAATTCGAGGGAGCGGGGTGGCGGAGCCAGTCCGGCCTCCTGATCGCATTTTATCCACCCCCGGATGGCTCCACCCCCGGAACATGGTAGGAAACCAAATACGCAGCTCGCCGAATCACGGAGTTTATCTCTCTGACTAACGTGGCTCGTCCTCGCAGGCCACGGGCTCCCTTTCCCCTTCCATTTCTGACGCTTTGCAAATGTTTGTGAGGCACATAAATGTAAACGACGGATTTCCAAACGCAGGAGAAAACTTTAGATGTCCGGAACGTCTGCAACGTCCCTTTTAATTCTGAACAAAGGTCTGAAGGCCAACGTAACATCGCAAAAGCCACCTCATCCTACCCGTGGGTACAGATTCCTGCCGGGTACAGACTGGGCCTGTCCCATCGACCTGGGTCAATCTAGGAAACGTTCCTCGGCAAAGGTGTTCCCCCCACAGACGATGACAAAGACGGGCACGCAACACGCCCCCCCCCATCCTGCCACATACCCACACGCACAGGAGAGGAACGAGCAGCACCCAGGGCCCGAAGGAGCCCGAGCCAGGCTGTGGGGCCGGGGCTCCGACACCCACGAGAAACAGACAATTCAGGACGCGCCGCCGAGAAGGGCGCCCGCCACCTGGATTTTCGGTTTCTTCTTATACTGAGTCGGCGCGCTCCCGGAGGCCCAGCCCTGCCCGCACTGGGGCGTCACCTGTCTCCCGAAACCGCGCCTGTGCCCTGCGCGGCACTGAGGAGCCCCGCCCACCCCAGTGTCACGTGAGGGGAGGGCACTCAGGCGGGCCAGCCCGGCGCCCCTGTGGCCCCAGCCCCCGGCCCCATTTCTGGGACCAAGCGTCCACCTCCTCGCACTTACTGCAGGTGACTCATTTCTCACCCTGTTCCCGCGTCTCAGGCCTGATGTGCCAGGTCTCGGCACCGCCCGGGGCCTGCCCGAACCCCACCCGGGTTCTTTGCTCTCCCTGACTCACATCTGGGTCATCCAGCCTTTAAACCGCCGTCTCCCGTCCCGCCATCGGCAGCGGGGGGTGCTGCCCCTGCGTGGAGCACCGCCGCCGGCTCTCCTCTCCTCCAGGGTGGCCCGGGCCTTCATTGGGAGAAAGGGCCTCAAGGGACGAGGGTGGAGGTGGCCCCGGCTGCTCGCGGCCTCCACGGGTCTTGCCCTCCTCGCGCCACGCTCTGCTGGGATCCAGGGGGCCCCATTAGCATTTGCTGCGGGAGCCCGAACGTAAGCTGCGAAAATCCTCCCTGAGGCAGCTGCCAGGACAGGCTGCAGGGAAGGCACAGGGAGCGAGCACGGAGCTATGAGGGACCGCTCTCCCCGGGGCTGTCCTGTCTGAGACGGAGGAGACGGCACCCACAGGTGCTACCACGGGTGACAGGGCCTTGGAAAAAGGCACGAAGGGCAGCCAGGGCCTGCAGACGGCAAGCACTTGGCAAATGCCCGTCCTCAGCAGACTCGACGCACGACTCCAGGACGGGGCAGTCCGCGTCGGCATCTTCTAAGAACGAAGCCCAAATCCTGAGACAAACGGGGCACGTGCGGCACACGAGCCCAATACCCCCACTAGGTCCCCGAGCGGAGGGACGTGCTCCCCCACCCCACCCTGCCCCGCCCTGGGCAAGGCCGTGCTCGGAAAACAAAGGCCCTGAGAACCTACTAGAATCAGCCTCTCTCCCGTTAAGTGTTCCCTTGGCACAGAGGTCGCTGGCGGCCTGCTCGAGAGGGGCCTGCCCTCACCATGCCAGCACGGTACGCCAGCTGCCAGGAAACGCCCCTCCCGCCACAGCTGCAGGGCCCCCAGGGCACCCCACTGCCCGGCACCTCCAGCCAGGGAGGCCCAGCCACACAGACCCCGAGCCAGCGCTCAGAAGGCCGAGCCCACCCCACCGAGGGCCTCCAGGGAGCCCGGCTGCGACCCCAGACCCCGTTTCCATCTGTAACCCCTCCTGCCGCAGACACTAGCCCCCAGCAGTGTTCTGGGGTGAGGTGAGTGACCCTGAGTGGCAGGGCCATGACAGGGATGTGAGAGCGTGGGAAGAGGCTGCCAGGGGTTTTCCCATGGATCCACAGCGGGTCCTCACAACTACCTCAAGTTCAAGGGTGGCGGGTGGGAGAAAAGCCACACGCAGATGCGGAACCCAGAAGTTTACGAAACCCAATGCCTGCCCCTAGAACAGACCTGCCCCCGCCCCGGCCAGATGGACGGACAGAGCCTGGTGGGCCTCCACTCAGGTCACAACGGCAGCAGGTGCGTCTCACGGGACGCCGTGAGCGGCCTAGGCCCCCGGTCCAGACGACAGGGGAAGGAAGGGCGCTGGGCTCCCTGTGCGCTCCCCATCCCCCACCACTCACCAGCCCCCGGGTCACACCCTGGCCAGCCTCAGCGGGTCTCTCACAGCGAGGGACAGTCCACCCCCACCTCTCACCAGGGTCCCCGTGAGGACGAGCAATGCCCAACGACCCGCAGCAGAAATGGCGTGGCACCAGGGATGCCACCAGCAGACCTGCGCAGGACATGTGGCCTGCACGTGCGGGGGCCGCTGGGGGCATCTCTGAGCAACCCGAGGGGGACGGGAGGGGCCGACAGCCGCTGAGACAGGGCGGGGCCTCTCCCCGCCTGTCCCGGCACTCAGCACGCGGGGCCACACGCGCCATCCGCCCGCTAGCCAGGCCCTCTGGCTGACACGGTGACCTCACAAGCCCAAGTCACCTGGGACGGCGCCCCTGCTCCGCCCTGCGTCACTCAGGCGCCTGCCCGGCCTGCAATGATTAAGTCCGCCCCAGAAGGGCCGAGCCCGTCAGGCGCGAAGCAGGGCGGCATTCCGGTTTGGCTGCCCCGTGGAGACGACCAGGCGCACACCTGCGGAAGCGCAGAACGTCCTCGAGAACACGGCGTGACCCGGGACACCTCCACCTGGCTCTGGCCAGGGGCCGCCTTCCCAGGATCAAGTCCGCTCACCACTGCCCAGGAACAAATCACGCATGTTAGTGAGCGCTGAAACGACTCCCCTCTATCCGGGGGGAAAGCTATTCTTTCCACGTCCCACACAGCCCACGACGGCATCGAGACGCGAAAGGGCAACTCCGCACCTCGCTACAACCCCCCGCAGCCCCCACGTCCAACAGCTTCGACGCCGGGAAGGAAAAACACCCTCCGGGCAGGAACCGTACGTACAGTCTCTGCAGAGAATGTTTATGGAAATTTCGTAACATTAACGATGCTCAGCTGGTTGTAGGGTTTAGGAATGCGAAACGGCCCAGCAGCCAAGGTTTCAGAACTCCCGTCTTCAAGTGCAAGGCCGGCCGGTGGGAACGCCGAGGGGACGTCCTGGAGCTCCGCCACGTTCGCAAGAAAAACAAAATAGGATATTTTCTGTGTTGTCTCAGATGTAGTCAATTAATCTGTCTGCTCCCCTGCGCCAGCGCTCGGCCTTCTTCTCTTGTGCCCACAGCGCCAAGGGATCCGGGATGAGCGAGGGGACCGGGAGCAGCCTAGCCTGGGAGCTAGTGTTCGCCGCGTCCATCCGCCGGGGAAAAGCTCCATTTTAAGGGGATCCAGCGACGGAGAAATACCAATTAAGGGCATGAGGGTGCCAGGTTTTGAGGGGGAAAGGGGAGCCTTGGAAACGACTGGAAAAAATAAACATCGAAAGCAAATCAGAAAACGGTGCTGCTGCTCAGGCCTGAAACAGGCCGACTTTTGAAAGGAAAAAAGAGAAGCTCCACGAGCAGCGACCCATTCGCACGTCATTCTGTGAGTTCGAGCCGTGTTCCCACACCCCAGACCGCCCAGCTGGCCGTGGAGGTGGCGGCAGCTGGTCCGAGGGGTATGACCCTCGGCTCGGAGCCTGGCGTGTCCCCGTGCGTCTGCGGGAAAGTCAGACGAGCCTTGATGGCCCCGTTGACTCTGAAGAGACCACAGGGGCCCGGACCCCGTTAAAATCGGCTCAGCCCAAAGGGAAGCCTGACGGATGGAGTCTCAGCCCCACGTACGGGGCCCCGACACAGACGGAAGGGACAGGCGTACATCCACATCACAAATCAGACACTTCAAATAGTAAGTGAACGAGGAAACCTCTGCGAGAGGGTCTGGAACCTGCCAGAAGGCGTGGAAGGGGTGACGGGCGCCAAGAACAGAGGCCAGCTAGCAGCGACCCCTGACCGATGGATGCCCCTGGAACGGGTCCGTGGCCTGGGCGTCCTCTCTGGTGGAGAGGCGGGCGAGGAAGAGGTGATCTCTAAGGGCCTTGCCGCCAGGCACCCCACAGACACCCCCTGTGACAAGGGGCAGGGGAGGGGGCCTCCCGCTGCTCAGTACAGTGACATGACACGGGATGGCGCCAGCCTTTAAAATAAACCCACTGAGGCCAGAGCAGGATACTGCAGAGTCAGTGACACCCCCGCCCACTGTGGGGGGAAGGGGGGCACCTTTCCTGAAGATTCCACCCCCCACCCCATCCTGCCCCCGGGGAGAAATCAGAGTGGCCAGTATTTACGCAGAAACAAGGAGCCATCTACGGTGCTGAACAGAAAGGAAAGAGCGGGCCAGCCGCCTCTCCTGTCGGCCCAGAGCTGGGGCTATCCTGTTAGCATGTTACGAGACTGGTGGTATCAGTATCTTTAAAATTCAGAGACGTTTAACAGAAAAGATACAGGTTAAACAGGAAGCAACACGAAACACAGAATTCAAAGCGTACGTAAATTTAAGTCTTGAAACAGCGAGTTTCACTTTTCAGCCCACACGTGTACGCGAGAGACGGAAACACACATCCGGGCCTAAGACAAGTCGTTCCCGCGCCGAGAGTAACGGCGATTTTTAAGATGTGAGACTTTCGGACCACGAAAACCACTTATCGCTTAATTTTCTCCGAATTTTCCTATTATTTCTCCATTTTCTGCAAAAGACAGATTCCCTACGATCTGGAAAACGCAGCCGAAACGCTGGGGGGCTCCTACGTGAGGGAGGCTGCCGAGTGGCCACGCAGAGCTTGAGGGGGTCCCGCACGGCTGCACGAACGCGGTGGGTTCTGACCGAAGTCAGGCAAACCCCTCCGTCCTCGTTCAAGTTCAACCCTCAAAAGGGTGTCCCTCTCGGGGAGTCCAGTGTGTAAGTCTGAATTCCAGTGCCCCCGTCAG